>JASDDO010000018.1:152690441-153222638 GCA_030015575.1 Agapanthus africanus
CCCCAGCTCAGTATAACAAGCGGGTTCGGTCAATACATCCGTATTATTATCTTGATTAAGGCGTGACATGGTCGCTACCTTGAGAGAGAGAGAAGAAAACACTCAGCGTATGCTCTTGCAAGATCAGATTGGTTATTATTTTATCTAATCAGGATGGCTCCCACTGTTTTTATCAAATCTTCCTTCAAACCCTAAAAGGAAAGACTAGCCGGGATTAATTACACCCTACAACTTCACCAATCTTTCAGCCAGGCCAGTGTCGGTACTTTGAGGGAGGTCCCCCGTACTTTCGCACGAACCTAATTAATGTAAACCTCGTTTTCCCAGAGGCGTAACCCCGTTGACACCTTTCTAGACACCTACTTGATCGGCTAATTGTAATGTGTAAAACTCTCCCAGGAGTAACTCTTACTCGCAGCGGGTATTGGGATCCAACTATCTCATAGAAGGTATGCAATCTCATTGCAAATTTCAACACTTGAAATTCCCGATAATATTTTGCCCCTAGTGTTGTATGACCTTGACGAATGCCAAACAACCCATAGTCCACTAGTCAAGTTCAACCCGTACATTTCTTGATTGAATTAAACCCACCCGCACGACCCTTGACGAATGCCAAACAACGCCGTACGAATACCCTAATCCAATCTGCATCATATGCATAAGCAGATAAATACTAGTTAGCTACCGTACACTATGCCTTGACGAATGCCAAACTACCGCAGCACGAATACTAACTAGTACTTATCTGAAATGACGGAGGGCTACGACAGGTTTTTCTGAAAACCTATTGCGTAATGAACTTGATATCGTTGTAGAATCAAATGATTTTGAAATGGAGTGTTTTTGAGGCTTTTCTAGTTTTGCTAAAGGGGTCACTCCCGGTGAAGGGATCGTCAGCCCTTTCCTCGTCGAATGAGGTACGGGATATATCATATATATCACTGTGCAAAGCAGGAACTATAGAAGCAATCAAAAGACAAACCGAGTGTGTAGCATCTGCCAGTTATTGCTAAAGGGGTCACTCCCGGTGAAGGGTTCTCGGCCCTTTCCTCATCGAATAAGGTGCAGGATGTTCTACAAGGAACACCACGATGCAAAGCAAGAACTGTAGCTACCTATTTTTAAGAAATTCGATTCCACAACATCTTTAGGTTTCTTTTATTTTCATTAATCACATTAATGAAGTCCCATCATTTAAGTCCACCTAAACATCACAGATAAATACGACGTACACTTATGCCATCCACATTCGCCTCGATGTCCTCTCGTGCACCGTTAGGTTAGGTAACTAACGACAGAGTGGGGCAGGGCTAGCGCGGGTGTAAAACATAAGTAACGTCTATATAATATATCATGTATACTATATACAGTATTTATCACAGAACATATCACATGATCACATCACAGATATCACAGCAGAAGAAACATATATGAAATATTAGACATACTAGGACGTCCGTGTTTTCAATACGAGCCAGTATAAAACACGGATTCCACGGTCGCGATGAATAGCCAAACCCATACCCAAAGACCCATACGAGAGCTGCAAGCAACCCTACCAATTCTAGAGTTAGGAGACCCGGACTCGACTCCTCGAGTTGGTCTCCCACTGGACTCTAGAACCCGGTTACTTGTGCTCCCCTCCTTGGGTCTATCCTAGTGTGGAAAAGTAAATAATATACAATGGGTGACATCTTCCGCAACCTGGAAGCGCCCTAATAAAAGAATATTACATACAAGTTTTTACATGAATGAAAATGAAAAACACTCATCTCACATAAAAAAAACCCCGGCTATTCAAACACGACGATCCAATATAACATATCCAGCAACACATAACATCATATGCCATCAACGTAAGTAAATATGCCCATCCCAATTGTCGTTGACATATAGCAACGAAACCGGCGATATCACATATTACACTTACGGTCGCAGAAAAGAAAGTGTAAAACTACAACAGTTGGAATCCGCAAACTCTTTAGACATCGCATGCCTAACCATCTGAATTCCTTAGACATCGCATGCCTAACAATTATAAACCCCGCATTTTAGTCTCATTATCGAAAACTCTTTTCAATATCAAGTCGGGCAATTCAACAAGATTCCCGAAATTCAGTTCGAATGCTCGTCGCAATCTTTCGCAGACGGCCCCACCCCTGATACCGTCGACGAAGTGCACCAAGGCGGAACACCGCTACCGCGAGCACCCGAACGGATGCTTTCGGCGACGGGGTTCTCCTACAGTCACTTGGTCGGGGCTATGGGGCGTGGCTGTCTATTAAGTTTTACCGGCGAGTATCCGCGTACGCTACGTGATTGCAACGGACTTTTGATCGCATCAAAATTCCGTGGCAACCGATCGAGTGAGACTAAACAGCTAGATTTATAACATTCATTCAGTTATCTCATAACAACTTGTGAATTCCAATTATTGTATCACATTCCAGATAAACAGAAAATGTTAAACTTTCCGATCGAACAGTCAAACACCCAAGTTTTCCCGAAATAGCTCAACACATGAAATAAGTTCAAAAACATCCATTTCATCTCTCAGTACCAACGGTCCAGCCGTAGAAGGGTCAAGCCAACGCCTCACATGTGGCAGGTCGTACTGCCCCAAACCCTAAGGTTCAAAGGGCAGTTCAAGACGGTCGCATAATCGAGTTAAGGTTTGTTGTCTTCTAGAGGGACCATCGCGTTACTTGCACTACATAGAACGTCATTAAACTACGGAAAGATCCAACACTTGGAAATTTCCCAACAGGGGAAAAATTGGGTATTTATATCCGGTCGAACTTTTCAAGATTTTCTAAAATTATCCGGAAAAACACAGACGAAAAAATTGGGTATTTATATCCGGTCGAACTTTTCAAGATTTTCTAAAATTATCCGGAAAAACACAGACGAAGTTAAACTTCCCGATCGAAACACTGAGTCCCCAATACAACCCAGAAAACTCAACCCTTGAGTAGAAGTTAAAATATCCCAGAAAATACAGCACTAAAATATAGGAATTACTGTGCAAAATTGAAAAGCTAATGTCACTACATGGCCGCGAAACCGCCGCACGAGCCATGCTCGTGCCGCGGTTCCGCCGCGCTTTAGACGAATCATGAGCACGTACTGCACAGTAATCCCTAAAATACCCTGCTGATTTTTCTGCATATTTTTTATTTGGAAAAATGCACAGTTTTAAAAAATGTACAGAGAAGGCTTAGAATTAGGGTTTCGGGGTTCGATCGGGTTTCTAACATCGTCTACGCATCGTCTAAGGCTCTAGCTAGGCTCTGATACCACTGTAGGGTTCCTAGGCACTCTAAGGAAGTTCCACAAGGCATCAACCATGCCAAATTCAAAAATTTCCGATGCCGAGAAACCCTAATACGATCGTTGACTAGAGTTTAAGGTGAAACATGCAACTAGTTAACAACTTAACTAAGAGTGAAGGAAAATACAACCTTTGTAGATCCGGTCCTCCACCTCCATAGCTCCATGAAGATGTCCCTTCACTGCGATCATCGGATCTCGGACTCTAGTGTTGATTCCATCGGAGAAATGATCGGGCTAGGTCGTCGACTTCGATGCCGAAGATGATCTACGTCGAGGCAACTCAAGATCAAGCTCCAACTTCACCAAATCATGAAACTTGTGAAGAAAACACCCTATACTACATGGCAAGTGGTAGAGGATGAAGAAATAGGAAGTGGGTTCACTTTGGATTTGGATTTCTCACTTGGAATCATCACTTAGAATTTTCTAGCCATGGTTTCTTCTCTTCATGAAGAAGATGAAGATGAAGAAAGAAAAAGAAATTATCAATAATAGAAAAATAAGTGATGGTTATCATAATGCAACCATGGTTAAGTGTAGAGAATAAACTAGGGTTAGGTGAATGGTTAGGGTTAAGGAAAGAAACAAAATGGTCAAGCTTTCAAAGCTTCATGAAGCTTCAACAAAAAACAAAAGTAGCAACCATTTCATTTCTTGTCCAAATATAAATGAAAAGAAATAAATAAATAAGTAAATCAAACCCTAACCATTAACTTAATCATGGTTTAATCATACACACCCAAGTTTGCATGTATCATCAAACATGATACAAACTAGTGCACAAAACTATATCATATATATAATGTGCACATTCAAGTGAGAAAGTAATCTTAAGTGAACCAATATTAATTAATGTAAAGTAATATATCAAATATATAATTATACATTAAATCATTAAATCAACACTTGATTTAACGATCCGGTCACATCGCATATGACTGACTAATATCCAATGTATCGACTTATCGAATCAATCCTCGATTCGATAACCAGGTTATATCGCATACAACCAATCGATACATTCATCGCGAGAATAGAATACGGTATCATATACACGCATTATTCTCGGTCCCGCACATATCTCATATGCGCTCCTATTTCGTTTCGCTTGAGCCAGGAAACCTCTGTGTAGGACTCTAAAGACTCGTCAATACGCCGGCAGCAGGTGATGATCATATCAAACACCCACAAGCCGCAAGCAGTCTGCTAAACGTAATGGCCACCAGGGTATTGAGCGATCAGAAGATCGACGAGCAAGCCCTCTCACACTCCTGTGAATCCAACCAGTAACACTTACCGTACAGTCCGGTCTGTTTGTCTGATATGTCGCATATCTCGCCTAGGGGTGGTAAACGTCAGACCCCAGTAACTCGATAAGTCGTATCAATATGAGGTCTATAACAGTTCGAGAAACTACTGGTAACACTTACCAGCAAATCTCAGCAACCCTGGCCAGGGATTTCCGGTTATAGCCAATCGAACACAGTGCAACATCAACTCCCTATACCGGGAGAGACGAATCCCCTCCTATCGCTCATTGCCTCCATGTGATTCGGGACTGTACCCAAAAACCACCATTTTGCACGCCCTCTTAGACGTGGTAAGGTGGAAATCAAAGCACAGTGGGAATCACACAAGACTCTATGATGATCTCGGGTCTACAGACTAACCTGTACCAGTGTCACCAGAGAACTGCCATCTGACGTAAGGTATAATACCATCTGGGATTCTCGGCGAGTCCGTCCAGTGTACCCAGTCTCCACTAAGCACCCGTATATCATCTCTGATGTCAAACACCAATGGATATGGGATCATCCATCGCCCATCTGTATGGGTCGAGAAGGTATACGCTAGTCTACTCTGGTATATCGATGCCCTGTCTCGATACACCCACGACTAGGGACCTTGAAGGATGTACTTATGGACTACCATGTCCCCACTAGTATGATCCGCATCATAGTCCAGGTAGTCAAGTACACATCCTAAGGGCTTTACCAACATGTAACAGAAAGACAATCAGTGTACACGTTAAGGTAAAGAGTTACCAGATAGCATACTATCATGTCGAGCAAGAAAGTCCTCCCTATATATGTCCAAGCATCCACTACATACATCCTATGTATAGTAATGGCCTCTAGGGCATATATATAACTAACAGAACACACCGATGATCATGTATCAGCATGCACTTTCTTCGTTTGGGCGGCACGGGAATTCTGGTAATCCCCTATTGCCTGCTCTGTCTTATAACAATTATAACTTGGAGCGGGACCAACGTTCCCTAGCGCAGTATAACAAGCGGGTTCGGTCAATACATACGTATTATTATCTTGATTAAGGCGTGACATAGTCGCAACCAGGAGAGAGAGAGAAAAAAACAATCAGCGTATGCTCTTGCAAGATTAGATTGGTTATCAATATATCTAATCAGGATGTCTCCCACTGTTTTAGTCAAATCTTCCTTCAAACCCTAAAAGGAAAGACTAGCCGGGATTAATTACACTCTACAAGTTCACCAATCTTTCAGCCAGGCCAGTGCTGGTACTTTGAGGGAGGTTCCCCGTGCTTTCGCACGGACCTAATTAAAATAAACCTCGTTTTCCCAGGGGCGTAACCCCGTTAACACCTTTCTAGACACCTACTTGATCGGCTAATTGTAATGTGTAAAACTCTCCCAGGAGTAACTCTTACTCGCAGCGGGTATCGGGATCCAACTATCTTATAGGAGGTATGCAATCTCATTGCAAATTTCAACACTTGAAATTCTCAATAATATTTTACCCCTAGCGTCCTATGACCGTGACAGAGGTCAACAAACCATAGGCTGCTAGTCAAGTTCAACCCGTCATTTCCTGATTGAAGAAAACCCACCCGCACGACCCTTGACAGAGGTCAACAAGGTCGCACGACTACCCTAAATCAATCATATCATATGTTTATACAGATAAGCACTAATCAGCTACCGCACACTACGCCTTGACAGAGGTCAACAAACGCAGCACGAATACTAAATACTACTTATCTGAAATGACGGAGGGCTACGACAGGTTTTTAAGAAAACCCTTTGCGTAATGAACTTGATATCGTTGTAGAATCAAGTGATTTTTGAATGGAGTGTTTTTTAGGCCTTTTCTAGTTTTGCTAAAGAGGTCACTCCCGGTGAAGGGATCGTCGGCTCTTTCCTCGTCGAATAAGGTGCAGGATATTTCACAAATATCACTATGCAAAGCAAAAACTATAGAAGCAATCAAAAAACAAACCGTGTTTGTAGCATCTGCTAGTTTCACTAAAGAGGTCACTCCCGGTGAAGGGATCTCGTCTCTTTCCTTATCGAATAAGGTGCTCGATATTCTACAAGGAACACCGCTATGAAAAGCAAGAACTAGAGCTACCTATTTTTGAGACAAGTTTCTACAACATCTTTAGGTTTCTTTTAGTTTCATTAATCTCATTAATGAAGTCCCATTTTATTATGCTTCACAAGCATCACATTTGAAACGAAATCTGCAATATAACATATATCTCATATATATAACATAAACATTCGTCTCTGGCAGTAATATGATCTCATCACAGAACATTGCAGCAGAAGATAACATATGAAATATTAGATATACTAGGATTTCCGTGTTTTATGCGAGCCTGTATAAAACGCGGATTCCACGGTCGCGATGAATAGCCAAACCCACATCCCTAGACCCCTACGAGAGCGGCAAGCAACACCGCCAATTCTAGGGTTAGAAGACCCGGTCTCGACTTCTCGAGATGGTCTCCCACTGGACCCTAGAACCCGGTTACTTGTGCTCCCTGCCTTGGGTCTACCTAATGCGGAAAAGTAAATAATATACAATGGTGACATCATCCTCAGCCCGGAAGTGCCCCAATAAAAGAATATTACATACAAATGAATTTTACATGAATGAAAATAAAAATCCTCATCTCGCATAAAACCCCCGGCTATTCAAAACGCGACGATCCAATATATCATAGCAACACATAATATCACATATCATCAACGTAAGCAAGTATGCGTATCCCGATTGTCGTTGATGTATTGCAACGAAGCCGGCGATACACCACATACTACGCTTACGGTCGCAGAAAAGAAAGTGTAAAACTACAACAGTTCGAATCCGTAACTTCCTTAGACATCGAATGCCTAACCAAATGAATTCCTTAGACATCGCATGCCTAACAATTATAAACCCCGCATTTTAGTCTCTATATTGAAAACACTTTTCAATATCAAGTCTGGCAATTCAACAAGATTCCCGACATCCTGATCGAATGCTCATCGCAAACTGTAGTAGACAGCCGCACCCCCGGATGCCGTCGACGAAGTGCACTAAGGCGGAACACCGCTGCCGCGAGCACCCGAACGGATTCTTTTGGCAACTGGGTTCTCCTACAGTCACTTGGTCGGGGCTATAGGGCGTGGCTATCTATTAAGTTTACCCGGCGAGTATCCGCGTACGCTACGTGATTGCGATGGACTTTTGATCACATTAAAATCCCGTGGCAACCGATCAAATGAGACTAAACTGCTAGATTTATAATATTCAAATTAGTTATCTCATAACTGCTTATGGATTCTAAATATTGTATCACATTCCAGATAAATAGACAATGTTAAACTTTCCGATCGAATAAACAAACACCCAAGATTTCCCAAATAGCTCAACACTTGAGCGGAGTACAAAAAATATTCATCACATGCGACAGTACCAATGGTCCAGTCGTAGACGGGTCAAGCCAACGCCTCACATGTGGCAACGCCGTACTGCCATAAATCCTAAGGTTTAGAGGCGGTTCAGATGGTCACATAATTGAGTTAAGGTTTGTGTTCTTCTAGACGGTCCACCGCGTTACTTGCACGACTAAGAACGTTCTTAAACTACGGAAAAATCCAACACTTGAAAATTTTCCGGCAGGGAAAAAGTGAGTTATTGATATCCGTTCGAAATTTTTAACACGTTCTAAAATTACCCGAAAAAAGTTAAACGAAGTTAAATTATCCGACCGAATCAACGAATACAAAAGATCTCCAGAAAACTCAACACTTGAGTGATATCAAAAATCCCCAGAAACATCAGGAAATACCTACGGTTTTTACTGTAAAAAACACTAACCCTAATTCCACTGTTTCGCCGCGGAACCGCCGCGGAAGGAAGGGTATTGCCACGGTTCCGCGGCGGTTTGAAAGAATTGGGATGTCGTATTTTACAGTAATTCTTAGAATTCTCTGCTGAATTTTCTGAGTATTTTGAATATGAGAATATCAACATTTTTAAAAATTTCCAGAGAAGGGGTTCGTGTCGGGGTTTCGGGGTTCGATCGAACTTTAAACTGCGCCTAGACTTCGCCTAAAGCTCTAGCTTGGCTCTAATACCACTGTAGGGTTACTAAGCACTCTCACAAGGGTCTATAAGGCATCAAGCATGCCCGATTTAAAATTTAGACGTGCCGAACAATCCTAACCAAGATTTTAGACTAGAGATTAGGCTAAACATTAGCAAGTAAATAACTTTACTTCTAAGAGTTAGAGATTACAACATTTGTAGTCCGTTCCTTCACTTCTAAAGCTCCGTGTTGAGGTCCCTTCACTGTGATCATCGAGTACCCAGACTCAAGAGAGGCTCCATGAAGAGAAAGATGCAAGCTTACTTCCGATCTTCAATAACAAAGATGATCTATCTTGAAGAAACTCAAACCCAAGCTCTTGCTTTGCTAATCAAGTATTAGCAAAGCAAACACCCTAATCTAATTGGCAAGAATAGATTAGGATGATGAAGTAGGAATTTAGCTCTCATTTGTTTTCTTAATCTCACTCATTTTCATCACTTCATAAAAAGCTAGAAAGCTTTTCATGCAAAGAAGAAGAAGGAAGAAGATGATCTATTTCTTTTGTGATGAAAAATGAAAGTTCAAGTGAGGTTAGAAATGCAACCATGGATTAAGAATGAAGTCTTAACCTATGTAGAGAGTTAACTATGGTGAAGGGTTGGGTTGGGTTATGCAAATATCTACACAAAATATCCAAAGTCAAAATCAAAGCTTCAAGAAGCTTCTTGAAAGCTTCATACATGCTTAACCCTAATCAAAACCCTAACCACAATTAAACTCCACAAAACATGTTGCATTTATAACCCTAACATGTTACAATATTATATATCACATATAAAATATTTATTGTAACAAAATAGAATAATACAATTAACATATATCGCATATATATCAATGTATTACTCGAGTGAGAAAAAGAATCTTTTAGTGAGCTTATATTAGTTAATGTAATTTAATATATCAAATATATAATTATACATTAAATTATCGAATCAACACTTGATCCGATAATCCGGCTATTTCACAAATAACCGACTAATATAATCTGTATCAGTTCATCGAATCAACACATGATCCGATGACCCGGCTATATCACATATACCCGGCCGATATCTCATATCGCGAGAATCTAATACGATATCACATACACGTATTGTTCTTGATCCCGCACATATCATATATGTGCTCCTACTCCGTTTTGCCTGAGCCAGGAAACCTCTGTGTAGGACTCTAAAGAATCGTCAATACGCCGGCAGTAGGTGATGATCATATCAAACACCCACAAACTGCAAGCGGTCAACTAAACATAACATCCACCCAGGTATTGAGCGATCAGAAGATCAACAAGCAAGCCTGTACTTTCTCCCGTGAATCCAATAAGTAACACTTCCGTACAGTCCGGTCTCTTCGTCTGATATGTCGCATATCTCGCCTAGGGGTGGTAAACGTCAGACCCCAGTAGCTTGATAAGTCGTGTCGATATGAGGTCCATAACAGTTCGAGAAACTACTGATAACACTTACCAGTAAATCTCAGCAACCCTAGACAGGGATTTCCAGTTATAGCAAATCGAACACAGCGCAACATCAACTCCCTATACCGGGGAGACGAAACCCCTCCTATAGCCCATTGCCTCCATGTGATTCGGGACTGTACCCAAAAGCCACCTTTTTGCATGCCCTCTTGGATGTGGTATGATGGAAATCCAAGCACAGTAGGAATCACACAAGACTCTATGACGATCTCGGGTCTACAGACTAACATGTACCAGTGTCACCAGAGAACTGACATCTGACGTGAGGTATAATACCATCTGAGAGTTCTCGGCGAGTCCGTCCAGTGTACCCAGTCTCCACTAAGCACCCGTATACCTTCTCTGATGTCAAACACCAATAGATATAAGATCATCCATCGCCCATCATATGGGTCAAGAAGCGCATACGCTAGTCTACTCTGGAGTATCGATGCCCTGTCTCGGTACTCCCACGACTAGGAACATTTGAAGGATGTACTTGGCGACTACACTGTCCTCACTAGTATGATCTGCATCATAGTCCTGGTAGTCAAGTACTCATCCTAACGGCTTTATCAACATGTAACATAGAGACAATCAGAGTACATATTAAGATAAAGAGCAACCAGATAGCGTATTATCATGTCGAGCAAGAAAGTCCTCCCTATATATGTCCAAGCATCCACTACAATATACATCGTATGTACAGTAATGGCCTCTAGGGCATACATATAACTAACAGGTTTGACATTCTATTAGCCACTCCGCAGATATGGTGGGTAACCTCAAGCACCCGAGAGGTACTTCGGTAGCCTCAAGGACGGTGACAGGGAGGTTCTTGTTTACCCAGACTTGACACTACTGTTGTTCCAGACTATGAGACCCGGCAGGAGGTTAAGTATAGCGTCGTTCTAAACTAGCTTTAGAAGTGGACGTATATATTATTCTTCCAGAGGGTTGTTGTGGTCAGTGGGAGCAGCGGAAGCATAGTGGGCAAGTAGCTTATGTCTATTCATAGACTTGAGCAGATATAGCGGAGATAGATAATCTAATTTTGATGTGACAGTCATAGGTTTGACTTCATCAGAATAAGGGATGGATCTGTTAAGAAGGTAGTACGGTGTGATGTCCTGGTATTTGGATGACATACACAGAGTAGAAAGTAAAATTCCTATACTACGATCGGTTATACTGTGGTTGTCACACAATTGTTTCTCCACACAGGATATGGATATAATATCAGACATTCTGGTTACTAGATCTATGGTTTTAGATCTAGATTTGGGTAGTTTCCCAATCTGGGTACTTTGACAGTATTCTAAAGGTATTAAGAATAGGTGACTCCTGGCATGGTGGTGTACCTGCAGGTGATGGAGTCACACTCTCTAAAGGTGTCTTACAGACTAAAGGGGAGAGGGATGTGCATGATTGACATATCACTTGCTTAGGCAATTGAGTCGATCATGAGATGTCAAGTACCACACCAAATGTTGTTTTTGCACTAGATGCAATAAGTTTTTATTAATCCAATCCTGAAGAAACATAAGGAAGCAGTTTTAGAACATAAGTGGATGTTCTACGGATTTGATAACGGCAACCTCTTTCGAGAGACGGTTATCATTCCAGGCTTCCAAAGGTGACATGGATGACAGAGTGATTGTCAGAGTTATAGTTTTCCCTCTGACGAAGGGGGCAGTATTATGGACAGGTGGTCCAAGAGGATACTGTGGGAGGCATGGTGCAGGGGTTCAGTTGACGATACAGTCTAAGAAGTTTGGATTTGGAGTTCATTTATGAATTAGGTCCCATCAGATATCCAGACATATTCTAAGACAAGTATTACTCAATTCAGGAGATGGTTTTCTCCGCGAACTTGAGATTAAGAGAGACATAGAAAGAAACATCAGGGCGGATCCACCATTGAAGCTATTTCTCGAACACAAGAGTTTTACAAACGAGCTTTGTGAAACTGATTAGTAGAGGAGTTGGGTGTTCGGTATCACACGGGCAGTGAGTATGCGACATCGCAATAATTAGCCTTAAGTGCAAGTGGGAGATTGTTGGATATAGTGCCTTCAAAGTCAATTATTGGATTGCAGGTACGTAATTGCAATGATTGAGGGAGGACCTATACCAGTAGGACAGTCTTGCTCGAGATGATAGTATGCTATCTGGTTTGCCTTTATCATCGTGTACAGCTTTAGGTGACATGATCACTATTACACATTGATAGAGCCCTTAGGATCCTGCTTGACTACCAACAGTATGATGGCGATCATATACGTGAGAGTTGGGTAGTCTATAAGCACATCCTTAAAAGTGGTCCCTAGTCGTGGGAGTTTCGAGACAGGGCATGGATACTCCGGAGTAGACTAGTGTATACAGTCGAGACCCCGACGAGGGGCGGTGGCCAGTCTCACAAGCCATTGGTGTCAGTTGGATCACCTAAGATGTATACAGGTGCTCATTGGGTTATGAGTACACCAGACAGGACTCGCCGGGAACCTGCTAGTTGGTATTAAACCTAGCGTCAGATAGCAGTTCCCTGGTGACATGTGTACAGGTTAGTTCATCGACCTGAGATTGTCATTTGTCTCGTGTGAGTCCCACTATGCTTTGATTACTACCCTACCACAGCTCAAAGGAGTCGTGCAAACAGCTTTTAGTTGGGTACAGTCCCGAGCCACATGGAGGCAAGTGAGCGGATCGGCAGGAGATTCTCTCTCCCGGTATTGGGAGTGAGATCGCGCTGTGTCTAGGAGAGCCATTACACAAAGCTCTCGGCCGAGGCAGGAGATTTACTGGTAGGTACTCCAGTAGTATCTCAGGGTGTTCAGGGCTACCCTCCGACACGACTTATACCGCTTTTGGGGGTCTGACGTTACCAGCCCCTAGGCCCGATATGCGATGCTCATAGAAGAACGGACCGGACTGTATATATATTATCACTGATAGGCTTAGTAGGGTTCCAGGATGAGTTCGCTCATCGGCTTCCCTTTCGGTCCGTACATGGGCAGCCGTTACATACAGCTAGTGTCCCTGACGTGCTTGTGTTTAAACCCACTGCCAGGGTACTGACGAATCTTTAAAGTCCCCCACAGATAGTTTCCCAAGTTCGGGCGAAACGTTGTAGAGGCCGTATGGTTTTATGGCAGGGTTCGAAAATGCACGTGCACTTGTGCACGTGTCATATTTTGGACAGATAATACTGGTGGGCTTTGGTTTAAGCCGGAACCAAGTATTATATTGAGTCGGAATATTTTAGTCTCTTGTATTCGTATTCGGTCGAAATACGGATACAGGTAGGTATATACAGGTGAGGGGTATTCTCGTAATCCGTTACGAGAATATTTTAGAAGATGCATTTCTTTTTGGATTAATCATATTGGTTTAAATGATTATGGATTTTGGAAAGTGTGACTCATTATGGATGACACATTTCTTCTAGCATGTTCATTAGTGACTCATACTAATGAGTCACTAAGTGAGTCATGATAGAATTAATGTGTTTTGTTTTGGGTTTGGATATTTGAGGAGATATTTTTCATGAGATATTTTTCTTTTGGTTTTGAATATAACCTCATATATCTATTCACAAAATGAGAAGAAGAATAACACAAGTTTTATGAGCTTAGTTTTCTTTTGGCTCACTATTTATTTCTTGAGTTCACCATTTCCAATCATAAGCATCTTCTTCAACCTCCACCCTAACCCTTCTCATGTGATGAGAACCCTAGGGTGTTTGAGAAAAAGTATTCTACTCATTCTCTATTTCATCTTGGTCATCTCTTTTAGCAGACTTGATGACCGAGTTGCCTCGGTATAGAGGCCGGAGCCCGTTTAAAAATCCGTTGACGTGGTGCCACCTCGATGAGGAGACAAGAGATCGGAGTTGCCGCGAGGAGCGTGGGTTGATGGCTAAAGACCGAAGGACTTTGATCGATCGGTATAGCCTTTCTACCTCTTTACAGTTTGTTAGTTTAGCGTTAATGGCAAGATCCGGGTTATAGTATGCGATAGCGCCAGTTATAAAAAAAATTTCCGCGTTTGGCGTCAGAATGACGGCCGGGGCGCTACCGTAGACTTACATATATGTAGGTACCCCCACATGGATTTCAAGACGACGAAGAGAGCGTAGCGTCATCGACTCCAGCGAGAAGGATCAAGGTGAGTAGATATATATATATATATCTACGGGGGAAGTCGGGTGGATGGTATATAGCACCCCCGCAGTTTCATATTGGAACGCGAATGCGTTATATCTATTATATATATACATACGGATGTGATATGGAATGACTTTGGATTAGTATAGTGTACTTGTAAGTTAGTGTTTAGTCGCGAACCCTAGGGTAGTGATTTGCATACACGCACACACACACTTGCATACTTTTTACCTGTGCGTATATGGGGATATGTACACACACACACACATGGGTATGGGACAATGTATGTATGTATGTATGTATGTATGTATACGTATACCTATACATAGATTATGAGGATAGTACTTGGGATTGGAGAGGAGTCGATGAGATTAGGCTTGAGGCCATGAGATCGGTGATATGATGTGGTTCGTATTATGAGATACGACATGAGATTTTAGCGGGCCTTTGGGCGTATGTTTTCATACACGCATATATATGCAGATGGTATCAGTTTGTACTAGACTTAGATCAATACCCAGTTCATGAGATATGATGATAAGGATATCAGATAAATGATAAGATGAATGTGATATTGACCCGTACCCAGATTTTGGATGCCGTACGATGGATTTACCGTACGAGCTATATATTGATGATAGATCCGCACTCTTGACTCGAGGATGTCATATTGTGTATTGTATCATATGTGATACTTTTGAGGCGGGATCACCGACTATTATATTTATATATATATATATATATATATCGACTCAGATTTAGGTGGTTTCCCTTGCCCTTTCGGTTAGACTGTTCGTTTAGTCCTGTAGTTTATTTGTAAATGTCAGACTAGACTCGAGTCATACCTATTTCAAAACTAACGAATCGTGAGTATTTTAAAGACAGGCCAAGAGATTATACAGATATTTTCAAAAGATGCATCTTTTCTTAAAACACCATAGCCCTTATTTTCTAAACACCACGATTCGTGTTATTTCAAATGGCAAAACTGTAGGACATATATATATTGATGTAGATTCTTCACTGTTGCATTACTATTCATTTCCCACATATTATTGCTGTTCGCATCGCATTTGCATGCTTATATTGTGTTTTCATATGCCATTATTGAGATCATGCTGTCAGGACACCAGCACCATTACCGATGATGCGTATGCTCCACGCATACTTGCTTGCCGACTTACACACATCATCATCGGTAATTGCTATGGCACTTACACTTTAGTGAATATTATTTCAGTGACATAGCCGACTAGCTGATTGTTACAATATGTTATCGCTTTCATATGCTAGTTTAACTGTTGCACTCATTTCATGATATCAGATGCATTCATATATTCATTAGTTATGCAGTATTTTGGGGTTTTATGCCGATATCCACTGTTTACTACTCTTGATTTTGGATTTCGGATTTTCATGAGATTTCGGGATTTGGGGGAAACCGCAAGAATATATATAAACTTCTCTCTCTCTCTCTCTTTTTAAAATGCAAGTTGCGGTTTTCTTGTGATGTATGTGTCGTCCTGTTAGTTATATGTATGCCCTAGAGGACATTACTGTACATATGATGTATATTGAAGTGGATGCTTAGACATATATAGGGAGGACTTTCTTGCTCGACATGATAGTATGCTATCTGGTTACTCTTTATCTTAACATGTACTCTGATTGTCTCTATGTTACATGTTGATAAAGCCCTTAGGATGAGTACTTGACTACCAGGACTATGATGCAGATCATGCTATTGGGGACAGTGTAGTCACCAAGTACATCCTTCAAATGTTCCTAGTCGTGGGAGTACCGAGACAGGGCATCGATACTCCAGAGTAGACCAGCGTATGCCCTTCTTGACCATATGATGAGCGATGGATGATCCCATATCTATTGGTGTTTGATCAGAGAAGGTATACGGGTGCTCAGTGGAGACTGGGTACACTGGACGGGCTCGCCGAGAACTCCCAGATGGTATTATACCTCACGTTAGATGGCATTTCTCTGGTGACACTGGTACAGGTTAGTCTGTAGACCCGAGATCATCATAGAGTCTTGTGTGATTCCCACTGTGCTTTGATTTCCATCACCACGTCCAAAAGGGCATGCAAAAAGGTGGCTTTTGGGTACAGTCCCGAATCACATGGAGGCAATGAGCGATAGGAGGGTTTTCGTCTCTCCCGGTATAGGGAGTTGATGTTGCGCTGTGTTCGATTGGCTATAACTGGAAATACCTGGCCAGGGTTGCTAGGATTTACTGGTAAGTGTTATCAGTAGTTTCTCGAACTGTTATGGACCTCATATCGACACGACTTATCAAGCTACTGGGGTCTGACGTTTACCACCCCTAGGCGAGATATGCGACATATCAGACGAAGAGACCGGACTGTACGGGAGTGTTACTGGTTGGATTCACGGGAGAATGTACATGCTTACTTGTTGATCTTCTGATTGCTCAATACCTAGGTGGCTATTACGTTTAGCTGATCGCTTGCAGCTTGTGGGTGTTTGATATGATCATCACCTACTGCCGGCGTATTGACGATTCTTTAGAGTCCTACACAGAGGTTTCCTGGCTCAGGCAAAACGGAGTAGGAGCACATATATGATATGTGCGGGACCGAGAACAATACGTGTATGTGATACCATATTAGATTCTTACGATATGAGATATCAGCCGGGTATATGTGATATAGCCGGGTCATCGGATCAAGTGTTGATTCGATGAACTGATACAGATTATATTAGTCGGTTATTTATGAAATAGCCGGATTATCGGATCAAGTGTTGATTCGATAATTTAATGTATAATTATATATTTGATATATTAAATTACATTAACTAATATAAACTCACTAAAAGATTCTTTTTCTCACTCGGGTAATACGTTGATATATATGCGATATATGTTAATTGTATTATTTTATTTTGTTACAATAAATATTGTATATGTGATATATAATATTGTAACATGTTATGATTACTAATGCAACATGATTAGTAGAGATTAAACATGGTTAGGGTTTGATTTGGGTTAATCTTTTCTAGAAACTTCTAGAAGCTTTTATTTTGTTTCTTGCAAAGATATTTTGTTTAGATATTTTGCTTGATATTTCCTAACCCAAGTAAACTCTCTACAATGGTTAGCCTCTTCATCTTTGACCATGGTTGCATTTGTAATCACAACACACACCTTTCATTATTCATCACAAAGTAATTGATCTTCTTCTTCCTCCTTGGAAAACTTCTAGTTTTGAGTTTAGTGATGAAAATGAGTGAGATTAAGAAAACAAATGAGAGCTAAATTCCTACTTCATCATCCTCATCTATTCTAGCCATTTAGATTAGGATGTTTGCTTTGCTAATACTTGATTAGCAAAGCAAAAGCTTGGGTTTGAGTATTTTCAAGGTAGATCATCTTTGTTATCGAAGATCGGAAGCAAGCATGCATCTTTCTTTTGTGGAGCCTCTCGAAAATCCGGATACTCGATGATCGCAGTGAAGGGACCTCAACACGGAGCTTTAGAAGTGAAGTAACGGACTACAAAGGTCGTAATCCCTAACTCTTAGATGTAAAGTTGTTTACATTCTTTGTTTCGCCTAATATCTAATTTAAGATCTTGGTTAGGGTTGTTCGGCACGTCTAAATTTTAAATCAGGCACGGTTGATGCCTTATAGAACCTTGTGAGAGTGCCTAGTAACCCTACACGTCCACCATGAGTTTTCATGATTGCTGTTGGACTTCGCGACCCGATTTGAGGAGTAGTAGGAACCGTTTCGGGTACATGGTGGACCCGGTATGGTACCCCGAGACGAAAGTGATTTCACGGAAGATGATGAGCCTAGCAGGGGCAGACTGCCTACCGGTGATTGTTTGGCGCGGCGGATATCCGGAGGATACTGTCCGTGGTCGTGTGATTTGATGATATGGGCCAATCCGGATAGACGGAGCCCGAAGTATTGAGATATTGAGGTATTGAAACTTGATGATACAGGCCAGTCCGGATAGCCGGAGCCTGAGATATTGAGATATTGGGATTTATGTTTTGCGTCGATGCCAGACACTGATTATGTTGATTTCATTGATGATACCTCGTGTTATATAAACAGAAATCTCACTAAAGCAAGAAAACAGTCTCTTCATTTACATGTATTCTGTTTTCATTACATTACATTCATACCTCATACATTTAATATATTGCTACCTGAGGCACTGACACGAGCACATGGGATTATACTTTGGTATAGATGTTTACCCTTGCCACCTTTTCATGCTTCAGACTTTATCATTGAGGTTATATATATTTGATCGTATTGACCTAGGATGAGTCATACATACGATTTCTGCTCGGTGATGTTTTCTACTCACGAGTTGGCAACTCACCCCCATTGTGCCACAGTTTCTTACAGGTTTTGCCGTACAAATTTCGTTACAGCTTTGCTGGCACACTGCTTCCATTCCGGGTGATTGCTTGGTAGGTGGGTTCACTTGTATCGTGACCACGATTGTACTTTATTTTATTCATTGTATCTAGTAAACTCCATCAACCAGACATGTATATTTATTTCAGAATTAGAGACCAGAGTTGTATATTCTTTCGACCTTAGAGTCGCGCGTTGTATTATTATGGTTTTCATTGATGTTTTGAGTTTCCTTTTGAGTTTGATCATCGCCCTTCGGCTTTATATATTATATTGCTTGCGTGGTTGTGGTCATCGATTGACGAAGAGCTAGCTCCCGCTTGAGGATGTCTTTTATCATTACATACAATTTTATCATGTTGTACCCCATTCGGGGCCAGTATTTATAAAGGAAACTCTGCCAAAATTTTCAGAAAAGACTTGATGTTTCAAAAACGCATATTCGGCTTATTTTATCAAAACACTTTCTTTAAAAAATGGTTTAGATTTCTGGGATTTTTGGCTTACTTGAATTAGATAGAGCCTATAGACTTCATATGATTCAAGTGCCAGTCACGTACCATTTCCGGGTCGTGACAGATCTAAAGCCTCATACAATCCGATGTCATCAACACATATTATCATATAGAAGTATACATCACCCAAGCAATCCATTATAAATATCATAACATATCCCATCTCATATCTCGATCATATGTCAGCTATCATATACATATCATCATCCACATGGTATCGTCGTCCAACAATCTGCTATAACATCATGACACATCTCGGTCACACATTAAATATCTCACGGCATCATGCCCGATCATATCGACTCATTCCCAAGTATCATATAACATCCTCATCATCCAAGCATATGAATACAAATATATATATATATATGTCCCCAATACGCACAAGGAAGTAAATGTACGCGAGTATGTATATGTGCGTGTTTGCAAATCTTTACTCTAGAGTTTCGTGACTAAGAAATCGACTAAAGTCCATTCTTTGATTCTCGCTAACACAAACCCCAAATCTCCTAAAGCTTTTCTTGTTAAGGTTCATATCACACACTAACATGTAAAAGTATATCTATATCACATCACATCGTTTCTCACAACTTTGCGGGGGTGCTAAACGCCATCCATCTGACTTTCCCCGTAGATATAATCTACTCACCTTGATCTTCGCTTGCCGATGCCGATGATGCCATGCGCTTGCTTGTCATCTCGGAATCTACGTGAGGTACCTACATATCATATATAGCATCGTAAACGAAATCACGCACGAAAACCAAAATGTTGCACGAAACACCGATAAGGTAAAACCTATAGTCTCGCATGCAAAACACAACCAATAACCCTAGTCATTGGCGTTCAAATGCCACACGACGGAATACAATGAAAAATACAAAAACTAAAATTCAAAAACATCGCGACATACAAGGCAGCAATTTTGAAAACATGCTTCAGATTTTACCTAGGCCAAACTAGCGAATGTTGCATATATGGAGGGTATAGTTACTGGAGATGGAGCTACAGACGAAACACGAAGCAAAATACCCCAGGTCTGGCCGCAAATTGTGGCCAGAAGGAATTTTTCTATGGCTTGGGTAGAAGGTTAGGGGCTAGGGTTTCCATGGGGGGTCCTAGGTTGCCTGCATGTATCTCAGTGTTTGCTAAATAATTTTTCAGGTCCCAGAGTGTTAGCAGATTTCCAATTACCATCATATTCTCACAGTTTTCCGATGTCGGGGTTTCTAAGTTCGTATTCCGGCGTTTATTCTATGGTTTCAGTCAAGGATACAATCCCTACAGGGATCATAAGGTCTCTACTAACCTCAATTACACTTCATAATTCAAAATATCTCAAAACCCCCATCTAGAAATTTCTAGGTTCACAAAACCACTCGATATCGATACTAAACATATATGGATGCCTAAAGAATTTAAATACTATACTAAAGGTGCAGAAATTACCTCAATTGGCAACTTAAGAAATCTCTTGAGTTGCCCAAAGTCCTCAAAATTTGATTTTTCTTGGTCCAATGTGCTCCCCTTGAGCTTGTGCATGCTTTTTGTGAAATGGAGATGGGGTTTTGGGTTTGTTTTGGGGGTGTTTTGAAGCTTTAGAGGTGGAGGGAGATGGGGTTTTGCTATGGATGAAGAGGGAGAAGAAATGGTGAAGAGATGAAGAGAGAAACAATGAGCCATGACTATGGTTTGACCCCTCACCCTCTCTCTCTCATGCCGATCCCTCTTGTCATCACGATGCCTCTTTGACTTTTCTTTTGCTTGTTTTCTTTATCTTTTCTTTTCATTTAAAAAGCCATGCATGATAAAAATAAGGAAAAAGCCATGATAGAAAAATGCAACAAGTGTGAAAATGATATGGTATATGTCATGTGCACAAAACACGCTTAATACGCGATTAGCGATATTTAATCCCGATTAGCACTAAAATGGTGTATAATAAATCATAAAACTTCATACTTTGCATAAATTACACAAAACACCCTCTTTTTAGTAATTTCTATAATTTTCCAAATTTTCCCCAAATTTATCGGTATTTAATTTTACCGCCTTATTAAAATATTCAAAATAATTATTAATTAATTATAAAAATTTCCAAAAATAATATTTTATTTTCCTGAAATGTTACAATCTTCCCCCCTTAAAGAAATTCGGTCCCCGAATTAAAATTAAACCCCTCAAATACTAAAACATTTCAGTAAAAAGTCCAAGTCGTCGGGGTTCTGAAATCATCAATACATCAAACGCATCGTAGCGCAAAGCATGCGCATGAACAGTGAGCAGATAACTCCAAATCAAAACTCCGTCAAGTATCCCGCAATCATCGGAGTCATGGCGAAAACATCAATGTCAAAGCCCAAAACAAAACCAATCATGATATACATCAAAACCATACTTGTAAACGTCAGAAGGAAATGCATGCCAAACCTTTCATGTTGCTGTGCGATGCGCGTATCGCGGCACAATGGTGGACGTCTATTGTAAGAAAATAACTATATATAGACTTATCCTTTGTTTAATATGTACGACCCGCCGTTTTTGAAAATAATTTAGAAAGGTTTCCTTGTTTTAAACGTTTCGTGTCATATCGGACATGTAGGTAAATACTGAGACTATAGCTCCCTTTTTGGAACTCTCTTCGATAACTATCAATGCATGCAAAATAAATCCAGGTACTGTCCTCTGACTAGTCCTGCTCAGTACGAAAACAAATAACAAATATCATAAAAACGTACTGCTCCATAAGAAATCAATCATAAAATGTGCATATGAATGTCATGTGCGCCTGGTGCGCACTGAAATCGAAATCAATAACTGTGCCATACATGTGCACAGAAACAAAATCTAAGTGCAACGGGTGTGCACGAAAACACCTGTCAAGGGCAACGGGTGTGCCTGATAGCAACATCAGGTGCATCTGATGTGTATGAAGAATCCCGATTTAGTGCATCTGGTGTGCACCAAAATCGCATCTCATATCATGCGCGAAAATCCAAATCAGGTGCATCCATCATGCACGAATAAAATCTAAATCATGTGCATCCAACATGCATGAAATCACGAAATCCAATATCAAGCGCCGAACATGCGCAAAATCCAATCCACGCGCGTTAGTCCGTGAAAAGTATCTAGTGCAGTAACATGCATGAAAACGAACATCAAGAGCAGACGCGCACAAAACACAAATCTGGTAACACAAATGCTCAAGACATAGATCGGGTGCAACCCGGGTACGGAGTATATATCCGATGCAACCAATGCATAAGATACCTAGCTGGTGCAACAAAAGCTCGAAATATACGAAATATCAAATACAGTGCATCCAGTGCACGAAAATGCATCAATAACTCAAATGCGTATAAAAACAACACCGAGTGTACCAAGGTGTATAAAATCCAAAAATGCATGCAACTGCATACATGAAACACGTACTAATGCACTGCAAGCACATGTAAGCTACACCGAGTGCAAAACCAAATCGAGTGCATACTACCCGCACAAAAATCAAATCAGCTGTATGCAATCCATGAAATCGTAAACATATGCAGCCAAGGCACAAAATCAACATCAAGTGCAATAACTATGCACAAAAACGCAAATACCCAGTAGGTGCAGCCATGGTGCACGAAAACAATACCATGAAGCCCAATCATCAAAACTCAAATTCAAGCGATATAAGCGTGATACTCGGATCACAAACGCAAATCGCAACAAATGACATTGAGGTACACCTCCTATAATGTCAAAAAGTGTCAGTACGTCCAAAACTGGAAGAGCAAGAACATCCGCTGCTTCCTGCTCACGGTCTGGCGTTTTCTGTCTCTGGGTCCTTGTTTCTCTGTGGATTACCGATCTCGCAATCCCTCGGCTCGTTGGCCCGGTCCGGTGTACTAATGGAAACGATCCGCTCTACTACTCCTCTAGTCCTCTCACGGCTAATTAGCACAACCACTCATCAAGTGGCACGTCTCTGGCATCGGTCTCTAGTCCTCTGATTATACGTCACACATCTGATCCTCGGTGCAAATCTCATTGCAGCAGTGTCCCGGGAAGAACCTGCTCAGGATCTTTTCCAATCTCGCCTATGTCGAACTGTACGGAGGCTGGTACTTTTGCATAATCCTTTCTCTTCTTCTGGACATTTGCGTTCTCAGCACAACTTCTCCTCAGAAACTGGTCGTATCTCAACGCCTCTTTATGCATATCAGCTCTCTAATCTCGACGGGGAGTAATGACAGCTTGTCATCATCTCACACGAACCTCTGGTTTCACTTTGCTCTAATGTCGACTGATTCGGACTCGTCTCTTCGTGGCTACATGGACTGCACTCCAACAGCTATACTCGTATCTGGGGTCTCCCAAGCAGTGTATCCCATCACATGATATCCGAATGATGTCAAACTTTTCGATCGATTCGTTAAGGTTCCATAATAACCCAAGAGCTCAACATCTTGGGTACAGTTTAATAGTATCGAATATATGCCACTGCACCTATAGACCAACCGTAGAAGGGCAAACCCAAGCCTCACTAATGGCAACGCTGAACTGCCGCAAACCCTAAGGTTCACCGGCGTTCCATGGTCATTATGTCGAGTTAGGGTTTCATTCTTCTAGAGGGTCCTTAGAATTACTTGCATTATTTTTCGAATACTTTAAACTTGGAAAATGGGTTCCTGACATTCGATCGTCTATATCGACTCTCAACGTATCAGCGTGAAGTCGCCTCTAGCTGGAATCAATCAATCTGATAACCTCGCATCGGGGTAGGCAATGAATAACATGTCCTAGTCTTTCATCTCTGGAGACTAGCGATCTTCTATCATATCTCGAAGTATAACTCATGCGGCATTAGCTCCAAACATATGGGGCGATATCTCCTCATTCGCAGCAACAACTGGCTCATTCGTCTGCATGCTGAACAGTGCCTCAATCATCGAGTATAATCGGTGCTTTAACGGTCATCACATCCTGGCTGGCCTCTATCGGTGGCCCAATCCTCTAGTGCTGATCTGCACGTCCTAGAAATCTCGTAACAGCGATCCATCAACGCTAATGGCGTAAAAACGCAAATAAACGATACGTCTATGCAATCGTATGTCCCTGGAATCACGCCCTGGTCAGTCCTCATCCGTAACGAGCTCGTACTGACCGCAACTTTAGCCGTAGCTCTCTATGCCCATACAACCGTGGTAACAAAATCATAACTGGTACTGATGAGGATAGATCATAATGTTGGAGATAGTGCCCTCAGAGTCAATTATTGGATCGCAGGTACGTGATTGCAATGATTGCGGAGGACCTATACCGGTAGGACAGTCTTACTCGAGATGATAGTATGCAATCTAGTTTGCCTTTATCAGTCGTGTACATGTTCAGGTGACTGATTACATGTTACACTTTGATAGAGCCCTTAGGATCTTGCTTTACTACCAACAGTATGATGACGATCATATACGTGAGAGTTGGGTAGTTTATATGCATATCCTTAATTGTGGTCCCTAGTCGTGGGAGTTTCGAGACAGGGCATCGATACTCCGGAGTAGACTAGTGTATACAGTCGAGACCCCGACGAGGGGCGGTGGCCGGTCTCACAAGCCACTGGTATCAGTTGGATCACCTAAGATGTATATAGGTGCTCATTGGGTTATGAGTACACCGGACAGGACTCGCCGGGAACCTGCTAGTTGGTATTATACATATCGTCAGATAGCAGTTCCCTGGTGACATGTGTACAGGTTAGTTCATCGACCTGAGGTCGTCATTTGTCTCGTGTGAGTTCCCACTGTGCTTTGATTTCTACCCTACCACGGCTCAAAGGAGTCGTGCAAACAGGTAGTTTTTGGTACAGTCCCGAGCCATATGGAGGCACGTGAGCGGATCGGCAGGGGATTCGTCTCTCCCGGTATTGGGGGTGAGATCGTACTGTGTCTAGGAGAGCCATTACACATAGCCCATGGCCGTGGCAGGAGATTTACTGGTAGGTACTCCAGTAGTATCTCAGGGTGTTATTGGGCTACACTACGATACGACTTATACTGCTATTGGGTGTCTGACGTTACTAGCCCCTAGGCAGATATGCGATACTCATTGACGAACGGACCGGACTGTATATACATTGTCACTGTTAGGCTCAGTAGGGTTTCCGGGTGAGTTCGCTCATCGGCCTCCCTTGAGGTCAGTCCATGGGCAGCCGTTACGCATAGCTAGTGTCGCTGACGGTTTGTGGTTAAACCCACTGCCAGGGTACCGACGAGTCATTAGAGTCCCCCACAGACAGTTTCCCAAGTTCGGACGAAACGTTGTAGAGGCCGTATGGTTTTATGGCAGGGTTCGAAAAATGCAAGTGCGTTTACGCACGTATCAGTTTTCGGGCAGATGATACTGGTCGGTTTTGGATTAAGCCGGATCCGAGTATTATATTGAGTAGATATAATATCTTTGTCTCAGTTGTATTTGTATTCGGTTGTAATACAAATGCGGGTATATTTATACAGTTACGGGGTTATCCTGAAAGTCGTTTCAGGATTACTGTTGGAAGTTGCCAGTTTCCAGTTTTCTATCAGCCGTCTTTTAACATTCGGTTAAAGACGGATTTATCTTTTCTTTGGATGAGTGTGGATGCTTCTAGAAGGTTCTAGAAGCGGTGAGGTGTTATTGTCTCATTGGTTGCTTTCTTTGTGTTCACACTGTGTGTTCACACTAGATATTTATTTGTGTTCACACTCGATATTTATTTGTGTTCACACTCTTGTTGTCACTCTCCTCTCTCCTACACTCACCCCCCATCCCTATATATGGCCGGCCCCCTCCCCTCTCCTCCTCCTCACTCTCACTTGATGTTTCATTTGCTAAAAAGATATGATAGATTTTGGGGTGTATGGAATTTCACAGCTCATTTCATTCCATCACCCGATCCGAGTGGCAACTTCATTTACCGATCGTCCACGGCTTTGGACAAAGTGAGACAAAGCAATCTATTCATTCTCTACATCATTCTTGGTCGTCTCTTTTAGCAAACTTGACGATCGAGTTGCCTCGAGTCAGAGGCGGGAGCCCGTTTAAAGAATCGTCGACGTGGTGCCACCTGGACGAGCAGATCGGAGATCGAAGAGATCGGAGCAGCCGCAACGGAGCGTGGGATGATGGTTAAAGAACGAAGGACTCGGATCGTTCGGTATAACCTTTCTACACTCTTTACAGTTTGTTAGTTTAGCAATAATGGCAAATCCGGGTTACGGTACACGATAGCGCCAGTTTGTAAAAAGTTTTTGTTCCGCATTTGGCGTCTATTAGACGGCCGGGGCGCTACCGTGGACTTACAGTGGTATCAGAGCCTCACCATTTTGCTATACTAACTTGTACTAACGCGTTTAAAACATCGATCGAACCGGATATCGAAAAACACAATTTTCAAGCTTCGCAGTTTCTGTCGATTTTAAATGATGTCCTAAAATTATTCTACATATCACAGAAAGTTGTGCAGGGTTTTAGAAGCACACCGACCAAATTGGAGCACGTGATTCCACCAAACCGCCGCGGAATCGCGGCCAAACCCATGGTTTGGCCGCGCATCCGCGGCCGTTCTGTTGAATCAGTGCACCAAATTTGCACAGTGTCTTCTCTGTTGGAATTTGAGGTTTTTGGTATATTTCTTTTGGGCCCAGATTTTGTTACTGTTCACCAGTTGTTCGTGGGGCCCACTTCATGATATTTAGTCGATCGAAATTTAAACATGTTAGTTTACAGTGCTTACATTATATTTCCGACCGGGAATGTCATTTGATCGATAAACCGTATCTGATTGCTATAGTTCTTTTAGACGGGTTTGCGAACGTGACATTCGCGTTGATGTTCTGTGTTGTGCTATGATGTTGCGGATTTGTCGTGGTGGATAGCAATGTGCAATGATAGTGCAGTTTGAATTTATTTGTACATTTGATATTGCGGGGCGAGCGTCCAACATGTGGACTGCCGTCACTGCCTGTTGTATAATATTCTTTTGGGGCACGACCAGGTTGCGGTCGATGTACCTGTTGTACTATTTTTCATTACTGTACTAGGTTTTGCCCCGCGACGGAGTGCACGGATAGCCGGGTTCTGGAGGGCAATGGGTCCGCGTCTCATGGCTTTGAGAGGCAGAGGGGCCTCACTCTAAAATTGGCAGACTATTCGCCGCACTCGTAAGGGGTACAGGTTGACCCAAGGAGGGGTGCTCAAGCTACCGGATTCCGTGAAGTGCAGGGTGGTCCATTCACTTTGCTGTAGGGGGCTGTCTCGCTTCAGGTTTTGGCGGGTAACTTGTCGCACCCGTAGGGGTCTAGGTTTCATTGCACAGGCTATCCACACGACAGGGGAACGTCGGGTTTCAGCAGCGGCTCTGTGAAACCCGGGGATCCCACATTATCTGTATTGTTCTATGATGCTTATTACTTTTCTGTAATGTTGCATATTATCACGCCTGGAGCCATTATTGTATATTGGTTTATATACTATTAGATGTTGTATATGTTTTTCACCCGCGCTAGTCCAGTCCCCGCTCTGTCGTTAGTTAAGTAACCTAACGGGTGATGACGGGACCCAGTGACGAATGCGGATGGCATATAGGTACATTTTATTTTCGTTCTTTTCTGGTGTGATTTGTTAGTTATATGTATGCCCTAGAGGCCATTACTGTACATTGGATGTATATTGTAGTGGATGCTGGGACATATATAGGGATGACTTTCTTGCTCGACATGATAGTATGCTATCTGGTTGACCTTTACCTTAACGTGTACACTGATTGTCTCTCTGTTACATGTTGGTAAAGCCCTTAGGATGTGTACTTGACTACCTGGACTGTGATGCGGATCATACTAGTGGGGACATGGTAGTCCATAAGTACATCCTTCAAAGTCCCTAGTCGTGGGTGTATCGAGATGGGGCATCGATATACCAGAGTAGACTAGCGTGTACCTTCTCGACCCATACAGATGGGCGATGGATGATCCCATATCCATTGGTGTTTGACATCGGAGATGATATACGGGTGCTCAGTAGAGACTGGGTACACTGGACGGACTCGCCGAGAACTCCCAGATGGTATTGTACCTGACGTCAGATGGCAGTTCTCTGGTGACACTGGTACAGAGTAGTCTGTTGACCCGAGATCGTCATAGAGTCTTGTGTGGTTCCCACTGTGCTTTGATTTCCATCTTACCACGTCCAAGAGGGCGTCCAAAACGGTGGTTTTTGGGTACAGTCCCGAGTCACATGGAGGCAATGAGCGATAGGAGGGGATTCGTCTCTCCCGGTATAGGGAGTTGATGTTGCGCTGTGTTCGATTGGCTATAACAGGAAATCCCTGGCCAGGGTTGCTGAGATTTACTGGTAAGTGTTACCAGTAGTTTCTCGAATTGTTATAGACCTCATATCGACACGACTTATCGAGCTATTGGGGTCAGACGTTTACCACCCCTAGGCGAGATATGCGACATATCAGACGATCAGACCGGACTGTACGGTAGTGTTACTGGTTGGTTTCACTGGAGTGTGAGCGGGCTTGCTCGTCGATCTTCAGATCGCTCAATACCCAGGTGGCCGTTACGTTTAGCAGACCGCTTGCGGCTTGTGGGTGCTTGATATGATCATCATCTGCTGCCGGCGTATTGACGAGTCTTTAGAGTCCTACACAGAGGTTTCCTGGTTCAAGCGAAACGAAATAGGAGCGCATATGAGATATGTGCGGGACCGAGAATAATGCGTGTATGTGATACCGTATTCCATTCTCGCGATAAATGTATCGATTGGTTGTATGCGATATAACCTAGTTATCGATTCAAGCATTGATTCGATAAACCGATACATAGGATACTAGTCGGTTGTATACGATATGACCGGATCATTGAATCAAGTGTTGATTTAATGATTTAATATATAATTATATATTTGATATATTACTTTGCATTAACTAGTATTGGTTCACTTTAAATGGTTTTTCTCGCTCGGATGTGCACATTGTATATGTGATATACTTTTTGTGCACTTGATTGTATCATGTTTGATGATACATGCTCACTAGGGTTTGTGTAAAGATCAAACCATGGTTACATGATTATGGTTAGGGTTTTGTTTTATTCACTTATTTATTTATCCACTTCTTTTTGGAAAATAATTTGCATAAAGAGAAAATGGTGGCTTTCTTTGTTTGTACATTGAAGCTTCATGAAGCTTTGACCTTGTGACCATTTTGTCTTGATGCTTAACCCTAACCCTTCATTCTAACTATGGTTTATTCTCTACACCAAACTATGGTTGGCTTATGATAAGTATTCATATTATATTCTTTTTAGAATATAGATAATATAACACTTATCATCTTCTTGCTCTTCTTCTTCTTCATTCTTCATGAAGAAAGCAAGCTCCATCAATGGTGATTGATGGAAATGAGTGAGAAATCCAATTCTAAAGTCTACCCACTTCCTATTTCTTCATCCTCTACCTCTTGCCAAGTAGTAGAGTGTGTTTCCTTCACAAGTTTCATGGCTTGGTGAAGGTGGAGCTTGATCTAGCGATGCCTCGACGTAGATCATCTTCGGCATGGACATCGACGACCTAGCTCGCCATTTCTCCGACGAAGCCGACGCTAGAGCCCGGGAAATCACTAGGACAGAGAGGGGACTTCGTTGCGGAGCCGTAGAGGTGGAGCACCGGATCTACAAAGGTTGTATTTCCGTATTCTTATAGTTAAGTGTTAACTAGTTTACTTTTCGCCTAGAAATCTAGCCAACGATCCGTTCTAGGGTTTCCCGGCACCGTTAAAATTTGAAATTGGCATAGTTGAAGCCTTGTGAGACCTCATTAGGGTGCCTAGGAACCCTACAGTGGTATCAGAGCCTAGCTAGAGCCTTAGGCGAAGTCCAGACGGAGTTTGAAGTCCGAACGACCCGAAAACCCAAACCCAAAATAGCTCTCTGTCCTTTTTTCAAAAACTGGGATTTTTCCAAATTAAAAATTGCTAAAAAATTCAGCAGGGAAATATAAGAATTACGGCGCAAAAATATTTTCATGAACAGTATAAATGGCGGCGGAACCGCGGCAGAAGCCTTGATTCTGCGGCGGTTCCGCGGCAACAAGGTGACGTCATCGTCCCCTTTCTGCACAGTAATTCATGTTTTCAAATGCTGATTTTTCTGGGAATTTTTAATATTTATTCAAGAGTTGAATTTTCTGGAGTTGTTTTGGGGATTCGGTGTTTCGATCGGAGTATCAAATTTTGTCTGTGTGGCTTTCCGGATAAATTTTAGAATATGTTAAAAAGTTCGACCGGATATAAATACCCAATTTTTCCCCTGTCGGGAAATTTCCAAGTGTTGGATTTTTCCGTAGTTTGACGACGTTCTAAGTAGTGCAAGTAACGCGATGGACCCTCTAGAAGACAACAAACCTTAACTCGATTATGTGACCGTCTTGAACTGCCCTTTGAACCTTCGGGTTTGGGGCAGTACGGCGTGCCACATGTGAGGCGTTGGCTTGACCCTTCTACGGCTGGACCATTGGTACTGAGGCACGAACTGAATGTTGTTAGACTTATTTCATGTGTTGAGCTGTATCGGGAAAACTTGGGTGTTCGATTGTTCGATCGGAAAGTTTAACATTTTCTATTTATCTGGAATGTGAAACAATAATTGGAATTCACAATAAGTTATGTGATAACTGAATGAATGTTATAAACATAGCACTTTAGTCTCACTTGATCGGTTGCCACGGAATTTTGATGTGATCAAAAGTCCGTCGCAATCACGTAGCGTACGCGGATACTCGCCGGGTAAACTTAATAGACAGCCTCACTCCATAGCCCCGACCAAGTGACTGTAGGAGAACCCCGTTGCCGAAAGCATCCGTTCGGGTGCTCGCGGTAGCGGTGTTCCGCCTTGGTGCACTTCGTCGACGGCGTCGGGGGTGCGGCCGCCTACTGAAGTTTGCGACGAGCATTCGATCAGGATATCGGGAATCTTGTTGAATTACCCGACTTGATATTGAAAAGTGTTTTCGATAAAGAGACTAAAATGCGGGGTTTATAATTGTTAGGCATGCGATGTCTAAGTAATTCATTTGGTCAGGCATGCGATGTCTGAGGTGGTTGCGGATTCCAACTTTTGTAGTTTTACACTTTCTTTTCTGTGACCGTAAGTGTAATATGTGATATCGCCGGTTTCGTTGCTATATGTCAACAACAATTGGGATACGCATGTTTACTTACGTTGATGACATGTGATGTTATGTGTTGCTGGATATGTTATATTGGATCGTCGTGTTTGAATAGCCGGGGTTTTTTTATGTGAGATGAGTGTTTTTCATTTTCATTCATGTAAAAACTTGTATGTAATATTCTTTTATTGGGGCACTTCCAGGTTGCGGAAGATGTCACCTTTTGTATATTATTTACTTTTCCGCACTAGGATAGACCCAAGGAGGGGAGCATAAGTAACCGGGTTCTGGAGTCCAGTGGGAGACCAACTCGAGGAGTCGAGTCCGGGTCTCCTAACTCCAGAATTGGTAGGGTTGCTTGCCGCTCTCGTAGGGGTCTAGGGGTGTGGGTTTGGCTATTCATCGCGACCGTGGAATCCGTGTTTTATACTGGCTCGTATTGAAAACACGGACGTCCTAGTATATCCAATATTTCATATGTTTCTTCTGCTGCGATATCTGTGATGTGATCATGTGATATGTTCTGTGATGGATACAGTATATAGTATATATGATATATTATATAGGCGTTACTTATGTTTTACACCCGCGCTAGCCCTGCCCCGCTCTGCCGTTAGTTACCTAACCTAACGGTGCACGAGGGGACATCGAGGCGAATGCGGATGGCATAAGTGTACGTCGTATTTATCTGTGATGTTTAGGTAATTTAAATGATGGTACTTCATTAATGAGATTAATGAAATAAAAGAAACCTAAGATGTTGTAGAATCGAATTTCAAAATAAAACAGGTAGCTACAGTTCTTGCTTTGCACAGCGGTGTATATGATATATCCTGCACCTTATTCGATAAGGAAATGTCACGACCCGAAAGTACGGAACGTGACTGGCACTTAGATTACGAGACGTCTAAAGGCGTACCGTAACCTAAGTCAGCCAAAGCCCAGAAATCTAACCCAAAATCAAAAGAGAGTGAAGGAAAACCTTGAATGAAAACGGTTTTTAAATCAATTAAGTTGCATAGAATCCCTTTTTAAAAACATCAAAAATTCCCGAAAATTTCGGCAGAGTCTCCCCTGTATTTTCTATCCCCCAAAATGGGTACAACAAGATAATAAACCTGTAATCATAAAAATGGCATCCCCAAGCGGGAGCTAGCTCTTCGCCCAAGGCGGATCACAACCACATGCAATATAATAGTAATATCAAAGAAGAACATAAAGAAACGCAAAATACCAGAAAACACACGTCGGCTCAAGTGAGCTCGACCCAAAAGAACCACAAATATACAAGTCTCTCAGTCTCATCACTAGGTCGCATATACAAAACAAGTGGTAGATGGAGAATACTAGATACAATGATAAAGCAAAAAGAAATAAAGTATACTCGCAACCCACCTACGGGCGATGTCGCGAGTCTGAGCAAAAGGAACTGATGACAAGATAGCCCGCCGCTACAAGACTGACGGGTCCGACCTGCAAGACACTGTGGCACAACGGGGGTGAGTTGCCAGCTCGTGAGTAAATATAACATCTAATAAGGCAATCGTAAGAATGCACGCAATGCACCACAACATGCATGTCCATATGTGCTATGATATCTCTAGTATGCATGCACAGGTATGCAATGTCATTATTAAGTCTTTAAGTGTTTTAACTGCTAAGGTTATTGAATTCTTAACTTTAGAACATGAATATCTGTATAATAGCTAAATATCATCAAGAAATCATCTGAAAACCCGTGTCAAGCATCGACACCAAAAAGGAATCATATCTGTCTCAATATCGGGCTCCGTCAGTCCGGATCGGCCCATATCATAAATCTCACGACAATGGTCGGTATCCTCCGGATATCCGCCGCACCAGACATCACCGGTAGGTAGTCTTCCCCTGCCAGGCTCATCGTCTACAACTCGATCTTCTTGCCCCGGGGTACCATACCGGGCCCACCATGTACCCGAGACGGTTCATCCACTCCTCGAATCGGGTCTCGAAATCCAACAGAAAACATGAAAACTCATGGTGGACGACACATACATCACGAGAAAACCGCAACTTTTGTTTTGAAAAGGATAAATATAAGGTTTTGTTAAATTCTTGCGGTTTTCCCCAAAAATCCAGAAATCGCAGCAAAACTGAAATCCTCAAGAAAATCATAATGTCCACATGTTATATATATGACAAATGTCTATGATATCAATGTGTAGGATGTAAATTTTGGCTAGAGTTCTATGTAAATATGATGATGATGCGAGATATGTGCATGCGATGCAGTTTCATATATCAAGTATGAATGCAGGTGATGATATTAAGATAAACAGGTTCTATCGTGCACGTGGCATGTCAATTACCAAGGCGTGTGTGTCACATGAATAGTGCACGTGCAACATATGCCAATGGTAAGGTGTTCGTGTCCTACGAAATGATATCGCATAGGTAGAGATGAATGTCTATGCAATTTAACATACTGTTCGCTATAAGGGTATGCAGTGTACATGAATGGATAAGCTAACTAACAATATAATCTTGTAAAAAGTAGGGTAATCCTAACTAGGGAGGGGGGGCGCCTCACGCCATCCAGACGATTCCCCCATAGATGAATATATCTACTCACCAGAAATCCCCGCTAATCTGATCCGGCCACCGTTTTGCCTTTACGCGCCGTGTCCGATGTTTCTCCGACCGATCCTAAATTTGCACAACACCAAGTATAAGATTACATAACCCTAAACGATGCAAGTCAAATTATACAAATATCGACACTCACAAATTAATCATAGCATGCACTCGGTGCGCGGAAAAACGCACGAAAATCGCAATCCTTTAACAAAAATCGTCATTTCGGGGAAATCGACAAACTACCACCCGACTAGACGAAACCCCGCGTTCGCGCATTCTAATAATCCTATACGAAGCTAATAATATTGCTAACCTAACGCAAATTGACCGCATTCTATTTTCTACAAAAATCTAGTAAGCGAAGTTCTAGCCGATTTGATACAAACATTGAAATTTGTCGATTTAGCAAGCATATAATTTCACCATTAACCATTCTAATCAATTAAATAACCATCCCTAACATAATCCAACCATTATGCTACAAACCCTAATTTTTAAAAATCAAAACCTTCTCTTGATTTTTCATGAACAAGGATTTACACTAAATTAATACTTAGAATTTCAATTCTAGCATAATTAAACCACAAGTTAACAAAAGGATTAAAATTTTCACCTCTCAAGCTTGAACCCTAGCTTGATCAAGTCTCCAAGAAGCCTCCTTTCATCATGTTTTTGAACAAATTTGGGTTGAAGAGAGAAGGGATTAGGGTTAGGCTTTGAATGGAGATGGAAAAATGTGAATTTTTATTGATTTTTAGCAAGAAAAAGAAGCAAGAATGAAGTGGGAAGAGGGGAAAACCTGCAGGATTGGGGTCGACTGCAGCAAGGAGGGGAGATGAGGGAATTTTGGGGAAGTTTCTAGATAATTACAACATCATATGATATCATATCATGCTTTCATATCAACCTTTTTCCAAAAAAAACCCCTTTTTAAGCCATTTTTTTTCATAATTTTCCCACCAAAAATCTAAAAGTTTGCAAGACATGATATAATTTTATTAAAACCATATTTTAGCTTATAAAGACTCCTAATTAAGAAATTTACCTAATTAAATTTGTATTTATCCCTAATTAAATGTATTTAAAAAGGCTTAAAATAATAAAAAAATAATTAATTACGAATTTTTTTTTTATTTAACTAGATAATTATAAGTGACATTTTAGTGACAAAATTATAGTAATATCTTATCTAAATTTTGTATAATTAGGTCTACAATGAAAAATATCAATTTTGACTTTTTACGGAAAAAGCCGAAAAATTGGCCGATTACCGAAAAACTGCCTAAACGATTTTCGAAGGGTTACAATCTTCCCCCCTTAAAGAAATTCGGTCCCCAAATTTAGAATTTAACTATGCGTACCTTCAAAAAGATGGGGATATCTCTTCCTCATCTCGACCTCGGTCTCCCAGGTGACCTCCTCGCTGTTCGGGCCACGCCAAAGAACCTTGACAGACGGTATGACCTTCGACCTCAATTTCTTCACCTGCCGATCCAAAATGACCACCGGCTGCTCGGTGAAAGAAAGATCACGCTCTAACTGGATCGTCTGGTGCTGAATCGCCTGGGAAGGATCATGAAGGTACTTGTGGAGCATCGAGACATGGAATACGGGGTGAACATCGGGGAAGCTGGGCGGAAGAGCTAACCGATAAGCGACTGGACCAACAAGCTCTAGGATCTCGAAAGGACCAACATATCTAGGACTCAGTTTCCTTTTCCGCCCAAATCTCATCACACCCTTCATCGGAGAGACCTTCAGGAAAACATGATCGCCAACAGCGAACTCGAGTCGGCGACGACGCCTGTCAGCATAAGATTTCTGCCTGCTCTGTGCCGCTCTCATCCTGTCCCGAATCAGCTGTATTTTCTCGGTCGTCTCCTGTACGATCTGCGGCCCCAAAATACTGCTCTCCCTGAGCTCTGTCCAACATACAGGCGATCGACATCTCCTCCCATATAAAGCCTCAAAAGGTGCCATCTGAATCGTCTCCTGGAAGCTATTATTGTAGGAAAACTCGATCAAAGGCAAATGACGATCCCAGCTACCACCGAAATCCAAAACACAAGCTCTGAGCATGTCCTCAAGAGTCTGAATCGTACGCTCCGACTGACCGTCAGTCTGAGGATGAAAGGCTGTGCTAAAACTCAATCGGGTGCCCAAAGCTTCCTGGAGTTTCTGCCACAATCGGCTGGTAAACTGGGTGCCACGGTCGGACACGATGCAAGTTGGAACACCATGCAGTCGCACAATCTCATCAATATAAACCTGGGCGTACTGAGAAAATCCAAAAGTGGTCTTCACTGGCAGAAAGTGAGCCGCTTTCGTCAGTCGATCCACAATCACCCAGATAGAGTCGTACCCTCGACTGGTCCTGGGTAGACCCACCACGAAGTCCATGGAGACCTGCTCCCACTTCCACTCAGGGATGGGCAAAGGCTGTAACTCGCCGGCTGGCCTCTGGTGCTCGGCCTTGACTTGCTGACAAGTCAGGCATCTCGACACAAAGTCTGTAATATCCTTCTTCATCCCGTCCCACCAGTAAACCTCTCTCAAATCACGATACATCTTGGTGGAACCTGGGTGAACACTGTATACTGATCTATGTGCCTCCTCGAGAATATCACGCCTCAATCCCTCTGAATCTGGCACACACAGTCGAGTCCCAAATCGAAGCATCCCCTGATCATCAATCACGAACTCAGAAACTCTGCCCTGCCGAATCTGCTCAATAATCTCTAAGATACGGGCATCGCCGGACTGTGCCTCGTGAATACGGTCAAGTAACTGTGGGCGTGCTCTGAAATGGGCTAGCTATCCCCCTGTAGGAGTGAACTCGAACTGCACTCTGCTATCACATAAAACCTGCCAATCCGCCGTCGACTGCATCTGTACTGCGCTCAAACAAGATAAGCTACCTCCGGGCCTCCTACTCAAAGCATCTGCCACCACATTCGCCTTGCCCGGATGGTATAGAATCTCGCAGTCATAATCCTTCACCAACTCCATCCAACGGCGCTGTCTCAGGTTCAGGTCTCGCTGCTGGAAGATATACTTCAAACTCTTGTGGTCAGTGAATATCTGGCACGACTCACCGTATAGGTAATGTCTCCAGATCTTAAGTGCAAATACCACTGCAGCCATCTCTAAATCATGGGTGGGGTAGTTCTGTTCGTGTTTCCTCAGCTGCCGAGAAGCATACGCGATAACTCTGTCGTGCTGCATCAACACATATCCCAGCCCCACTCTAGAAGCATCACAATATACCACGAACCCGCCTGATCCTGAAGGCAATGCTAACACTGGTGCAGTAGTCAGACGAGTCTTCAACTGCTGGAAGCTATCCTCACATGCCTGGGTCCAATCAAAAGGAACCCCCTTCCGGGTCAACCCGGTCAACGGTGCAGCAATGCGGGAGAAATCCTGGACAAAACGTCGATAATAGCCGGCCAGACCTAGAAAACTGCGAACCTCTGTGACTGATACCGGTCTAGGCCAACGCTGAACTGCCTCGATCTTCTTCGGGTCCACGCAAATACCATCTCTCGTCACCACATGACCCAAGAAGTCGACACTGTCTAGCCAGAATGCGCACTTAGAGAATTTGGCGAACAGCTGATGCTCCCTCAAAGTCTGCAATGTGATACGTAAGTGCTGCTCATGCTCCTCCCGGCTCCGAGAATAAACCAAGATGTCGTCAATGAACACAATGATGAACTGATCGAGATACGGCCTGAATACGCGGTTCATCAAATCCATAAATGCTGTCGGGGCATTGGTGAGCCCGAACGACATCACCAAGAACTCATAATGACCATAACGAGTATGGAAGGCGGTCTTCGGAATATCCTCCTTCCGAACCCGCAACTGGTGATAACCTGACCGTAAATCAACCTTCGAGAAAAACCCTGCACCCTGGAGCTGATCAAATAAGTCATCAATGCGGGGTAGGGGATACCTGTTCCGCACAGTAACCCGGTTCAGCTGACGATAATCAATGCATAAGCGCATACTTCCGTCCTTCTTCTTAACAAACAGGACGGGAGCACCCCAAGGTGACACACTCGGTCGGATAAGCCCTTTGTCCAGCAAGTCCTGTAACTGATCCTTTAGCTCTCTCAGCTCCGCCGGGGCCATCCGATAAGGAGGTATAGAGATAGGCCCCGTGCCAGGGATCAAGTCAATACAGAACTCAATCTCGCGCTCTGGTGGCAGACCAGGCAGCTCGTCAGGAAATACATCAGGAAACTCTCTCACAACAGGGACCTGGTCCAACGGAACCTTTGTGGAGCTAGTATCACAAACATAGGCTAAGAATCCCTGACACCCTTTCCTTAAGAGCTGACCAGCGCGAAGAGATGAAATCAAGCTGGGAAGGGTAGCGCTACGATCTCCCTGAATAATAAGAACCAGCTCGCCAGGAAAACTGAATCTGACTGCTTTTTCACGGCAGTCCACGGATGCATAGCAGGTGGCTAGCCAGTCCATACCAAGAAGAACGTCAAAGTCTAGCATATCGAGGAGAATCAAATCTACTGAAGAATCTCTCTCCCCGATACGAACGGAACAAGATCGGTACACAAAACGGGCAACAAAAGACTCGCCTACCGGGGTAATAACGACAAGCGGCTGATCTAACGGACAAGACTCTCGGCCCAACCTCGGTGCAAAATACGTGGATACATAGGAATGTGTGGAGCCTGGATCAAATAATACCCGTGCATCAAAAGAACATACTGGCAGAGTACCTGTCACGATGGCATTGGATGCCTGTGCATCCTGAGGAGTCAATGCGAACACTCGGGCCTGTCCACCACTAATAGCTGGCTGTGCTCTGCCTCTACCTCGGCCTCTGCCTCTGCCTCTGTCGCCTCGTCCTCTCTGAACCGGACCGCCACGCCCACGGCCTCTAGAAGCATCTGGCTGGCGTGAAGCATCATCAGGAGTAGGAAGTAAATCTCTCTGCGATGGTGGTGAAGGTGGTAAAGTAACATGCGGGACTGTCGCCGCGCCCGGACGTCCCATGGTACAGTCTCTGACACGGTGATACTGACTCCCACACCGAAAACATCCTGGAGACGACTGCTGGGTCTGTGGATATGAACCAAATAACTGACCTCGCCTCAATCCTCTGCCTCCGCCATCTCCCGGAAATAATCTATCACGATGTCTGCCCATCTGCCGCTGAGCTGGCGTATCAGTACGGATCCTCTTCGGCCCAGAAGCGACCGGAGTCTCAGAAATACGCTCCTCCAAAAGTAAGGCTGCATCCATCGCGGCAGTGTATGTATCAAAGTGCTGGGTGCCGATGGCAAGGAATAGCTGTGTATCAAGCCCTCGTACAAACATCTTTATCCTCTTCTCTTCTGTGTCGACTAGGTACGGTGCATATCGAGACAACTGGGTAAACTGTATATCATACTCCGACACTGTCATCCCAGGAGTCTTGCGCAGAGACTCAAAACTGCGGGCTCGAGCATCTCGGACACTCTCCGGAAGAAAACGGGCAAGAAATGCAGCTGTAAACTCATCCCAGGTCATAGAAGGCAGACCTGCAGCTCGGCCTCTCTCTACTGAGTCGTACCATGTCTGGGCAAGACCCTCCAGACGAAAACTCGCAAACTCCACCAATCTATCCTCAGAACACCTCAACGAACGACAAATCCGAGCCATCCTATCAAGAAATGCCTGTGGGCCCTCTGTCGCATCTGTACCGGTAAAAGCTGGAGGTCTCAATCTCATGAACTCCTGTAGTGAAACAGGGATAGTCTCCGTAGTAGCAGCAGGAGTGACCATCTGTGCAGCAGGTACGATCGTGGTCTGTGCGGTGGAAGGAACGTCCTCGGATCTCTGTGCCCGGCTGGACTCAACTAAAGATCCCATCATCTGCCGCAACTCTTGCATGCCGGCCTCTAATCTGGCAATACGGTCAGGATAAGGCGGATCAGTATGACCCTGTGGGGTAGGCGTATCCTCCCGCTCGATCCTCGCCTCAGACGGGCCTGCCCGAATCTCATCCCTAGCGGCAGCCCGCTGAGCTCTCGTAGTCTTTGGCAGCATCGAAGCTGGAATAAGAAACAGGACCGATAAGGACATTGCAATTGAATCAAGGAATGCAAGGAATCAAGAAAGGAAATACAAGCAATTATGTCCTAAGGTTACTTAGGCGAAGTACCGTATCGTAAGCATGCCGCGGATCATACCCACGCTACGCCACTCTGCTTAAGTCACCTACTCCATCTACCAAGGTCGTCCTACACTCAGAAAGGTAAAACCTACGCTCTGATACCAACTTTGTCACGACCCGAAAGTACGGAACGTGACTGGCACTTAGATTACGAGACGTATAAAGGCGTACCGTAACCTAAGTCAGCCAAAGCCCAGAAATCTAACCCAAAATCAAAAGAGAGTGAAGGAAAACCTTGAATGAAAACGGTTTTTAAATCAATTAAGTTGCATAGAATCCCTTTTTAAAAACATCAAAAATTCCCGAAAATTTCGGCAGAGTCTCCCCTGTATTTTCTATCCCCCAAAATGGGTACAACAAGATAATAAACCTGTAATCATAAAAATGGCATCCCCAAGCGGGAGCTAGCTCTTCGCCCAAGGCGGATCACAACCACATGCAATATAATAGTAATATCAAGAGAAGAACATAAAGAAACGCAAAATACCAGAAAACACACGTCGGCTCAAGTGAGCTCGACCCAAAAGAACCACAAATATACAAGTCTCTCAGTCTCATCACTAGGTCGCATATACAAAACAAGTGGTAGATGGAGAATACTAGATACAATGATAAAGCAAAAAGAAATAAAGTATACTCGCAACCCACCTACGGACGATGTCGCGAGTCTGAGCAAAAGGAACTGATGACAAGATAGCCCGCCGCTACAAGACTGACGGGTCCGACCTGCAAGATACTGTGGCACAACGGGGGTGAGTTGCCAGCTCGTGAGTAAATATAACATCTAATAAGGCAATCGTAAGAATGCACGCAATGCACCACAACATGCATGTCCATATGTGCTATGATATCTCTAGTATGCATGCACAGGTATGCAATGTCATTATTAAGTCTTTAAGTGTTTTAACTGCTAAGGTTATTGAATTCTTAACTTTAGAACATGAATATCTGTATAATAGCTAAATATCATCAAGAAATCATCTGAAAACCCGTGTCAAGCATCGACACCAAAAAGGAATCATATCTGTCTCAATATCGGGCTCCGTCAGTCCGGATCGGCCCATATCATAAATCTCACGACAATGGTCGGTATCCTCCGGATATCCGCCGCGCCAGACATCACCGGTAGGTAGTCTTCCCCTGCCAGGCTCATCGTCTACAACTCGATCTTCTTGCCCCGGGGTATCATACCGGGCCCACCATGTACCCGAGACGGTTCATCCACTCCTCGAATCGGGTCTCGAAATCCAACAGAAAACATGAAAACTCATGGTGGACGACACATACATCACGAGAAAACCGCAACTTTTGTTTTGAAAAGGATAAATATAAGGTTTTGTTAAATTCTTGCGGTTTTCCCCAAAAATCCAGAAATCGCAGGAAAACTGAAATCCTCAAGAAAATCATAATGTCCACATGTTATATATATGACAAATGTCTATGATATCAATGTGTAGGATGTAAATTTTGGCTAGAGTTCTATGTAAATATGATGATGATGCGAGATATGTGCATGCGATGCAGTTTCATATATCAAGTATGAATGCAGGTGATGATATTAAGATAAACAGGTTCTATCGTGCACGTGGCATGTCAATTACCAAGGCGTGTGTGTCACATGAATAGTGCGCGTGCAACATATGCCAATGGTAAGGTGTTCGTGTCCTACGAAATGATATCGCATAGGTAGAGATGAATGTCTATGCAATTTAACATACTGTTCGCTATAAGGGTATGCAGTGTACATGAATGGATAAGCTAACTAACAATATAATCTTGTAAAAAGTAGGGTAATCCTAACTAGGGAGGGGGGGCGCCTCGCGCCATCCAGACGATTCCCCCATAGATGAATATATCTACTCACCAGAAATCCCCGCTAATCTGATCCGGCCACCGCTTTGCCTTTACGCGCCGTGTCCGATGTTTCTCCTACCGATCCTAAATTTGCACAACACCAAGTATAAGATTACATAACCCTAAACGATGCAAGTCACATTATACAAATATCGACGCTCACAAATTAATCATAGCATGCACTCGGTGCGCGGAAAAACGCACGAAAATCGCAATCCTTTAACAAAAATCGTCATTTCGGGGAAATCGACAAACTACCACCCGACTAGACGAAACCCTGCGTTCGCGCATTCTAATAATCCTATACGAAGCTAATAATATTGCTAACCTAACGCAAATTTACCGCATTCTATTTTCTACAAAAATCTAGTAAGCGAAGTTCTAGCCGATTTGATACAAACATTGAAATTTGTCGATTTAGCAAGCATATAATTTCACCATTAACCATTCTAATCAATTAAATAACCATCCCTAACATAATCCAACCATTATTCTACAAACCCTAATTTTTAAAAATCAAAACCTTCCCTTGATTTTTCATGAACAAGGATTTACACTAAATTAATACTTAGAATTTCAATTCTAGCATAATTAAACCACAAGTTAACAAAAGGATTAAAATTTTCACCTCTCAAGCTTGAACCCTAGCTTGATCAAGTCTCCAAGAAGCCTCCTTTCATCATGTTTTTGAACAAATTTGGGTTGAAGAGAGAAGGGATTAGGGTTAGGCTTTGAATGGAGATGGAAAAATGTGAATTTTTATTGATTTTTAGCAAGAAAAAGAAGCAAGAATGAAGTGGGAAGAGGGGGAAACCTGCAGGATTGGGGTCGACTGCATCAAGGAGGGGAGATGAGGGAATTTTGGGGAAGTTTCTAGCTAATTACAACATCATATGATATCATATCATGCTTTCATATCAACCTTTTTCCAAAAAGAACCCTTTTTAAGCCATTTTTTTTCATAATTTTCCCACCAAAAATCTAAAAGTTTGCAAGACATGATATAATTTTATTAACACCATATTTTAGCTTATAAAGACTCCTAATTAAGAAATTTACCTAATTAAATTTGTATTTATCCCTAATTAAATGTATTTAAAAAGGCTTAAAATAATAAAAAAATAATTAATTACGAATTTTTTTTTTATTTAACTAGATAATTATAAGTGACATTTTAGTGACAAAATTATAGTAATATCTTATCTAAATTTTGTATAATTAGGTCTACAATGAAAAATATCAATTTTGACTTTTTACGGAAAAAGCCGAAAAATTGGCCGATTACCGAAAAACTGCCTAAACGATTTTCGAAGGGTTACAGGAAAGGACCGAGATCCCTTCACCGGGAGTGACTCCTTTAGCAATAACTGGAGGATGCTACACACTCGGTTTGTCTTTTGATTGCTTTTAAGTGTTTTTGCTTTGCAAAGTGATATATATGATATATCCCGCACCTCATTCGACGAGGAAAGGACCGACGATCCCTTCACCGGGAGTGACTCCTTTAGCAAAACTAGAAAAGCCTCAAAAACACTCCATTTCAAAATTCGTTCGATCCTACAACGATATCAAGTTCATTACGCAATAGGTTTTCAGAAAAACCTGTCGTAGCCCTCCGTCATTTCAGATAAGTAGTAGTTAGTATTCGTGCTACGTTTGTTGGCCTGCGTCAAGGCGTAGTGTGCGGTAGCTAACTGGTGCTTATCTGCATAAGCATATGATGTGATTGGATTAGGGTAGTCGTGCGACTTTGTTGGCCTGCGTCAAGGGTCGTGCGGGTGGGTTTAATTCAATCAGGAAATGACGGGTTGAACTTGACTAGCGGACTATGGTTTGTTGGCCTGCGTCAAGGTCATAGGACGCTAGGGGCAAAATATTATCGGGAATTTCAAGTGTTGAAATTTGCAATGAGATTGCATACCTTCTATGAGATAGTTGGATCCCGATACCCGCTGCGAGTAAGAGTTACTCCTGGGAGAGTTTTATACATTACAATTAGCCGATCAAGTAGGTGTCTAGAAAGGTGTTAACGGGGTTACGCCTCTGGGAAAACGAGGTTTACATTAATTAGGTCCGTGCGAAAGCACGGGCACCTCCCTCAAAGTACCGACACTAGCCTGGCTGAAAGATTGGCGAACTTGTAGTGTGTAATTAATCCCGGCTAGTCTTTCCTTTTAGGGTTTGAAGGAAGATTTGATAAAAAGCAGTGGGAGCCATCCTGATTAGATAAAATAATAACCAATCTATTCTTGCAAGAGCGCACGCTGAGTGTTTTCTTCTCTCTCTCTCCAGGTAGCGACCATATCACGCCTTAATCAAGATAAGAATACGGATTATTGACTGAACTCGCTTGTTATACTGAGCTGGGGAACGTTGGTCCCGCTCCAACTTATAATTGTTATAAGACAGAGCAGGAAATTGGGGAATACCAGATTTCCCGTGCCGCCCAAACGAAGAGAGTGCATGCTAATGCATCATCTTCGGGTGTGTTCATTACAGAGAACTGTTTCTCAGTATCCTTTACGTCCTGGGTATGTAATACCAGATCAGGATCCCAGATATGTAATCTGTTACATAGGGCTACAGAAAGGTAAAGAACTGAGAACGGGTGATAAGTTTCATGAGGCAGAAAACGGGGCAAGTGTTGCAGCCAAGTCTGTTGGTCACTGTCACCCTGTATTCCAAATACATTGATTCTGAACGAATGTTTTTAGATACCGAACCTGATATGCAAAATCATATCTGTCTCTTTATTAGTAAAGAAACGATAAAATTTTGTATTGTTGGATAATGTTTTGAACATTTCCTATATCAAAAGTTGATCGGTTCAGGCACGTTATCTAAAAGCATTGATGTTCTAAATCAAACTGCGGTTCTTAGTATATGGAACACACACAAGAGGAAGAGTTCAGAATTGAACGATTCCTTCTTGAGGCATTGTAGACTAGGTCATATCAATGCGACCCGACTAGCTGAAGTTACATGAAGATAAATATTTAAATCAGTTTGAATTTACATCTTGTGAAACTTGCCAGTCATGTCACAAAGATACGATGACCATAGCTCTGTTTACTGGAAACAGAGAAAGAGTTGATGAACTCTTAGGATGATACATGATGATGTATGTAAGGTCCCCTGTCTACACATGCCAGGACAGGTTCTTTGTACTTCATTATATTCTCTGATAATCTCTCAAGATTCAGTCATATGTTCCTGTTGAAACATGAGTCCGAACCTTTTGATATATTCACAGAATATAAGCTAGAAGTAGAGAACCAAAATACGGGTATAAGTATTATGTCCTATGATGAGATCAAGGAGAAGAAAACTTGAGCACGGAATTCCTGGACTATTCTAAATGAGAATAAGATTCTCTCTCAGCATTACTCCTCCGTATACACCATAGCACGATGGTATATCGGGGCGGAGCAATCACACCCTATATGATAAGGTGTGCTCTATGATGAGTACTACTGAGTTACCTATTTCCTTTTTGGGAGTTATGCACTTGAGAAGCTGCATACCTATTGAATAGGGTTCAAATCAAATCAGTTGCCCACCGCTCCATATGAGATATGGTATGGGAAGAGCCCATGTCTTAAGCTAGTTAAGATTTGGGGTTGTCCGGCCTATGTCTAAAAGCAAAATCCGGACAAGCTCAAGGCAAGGTCTGTTATGTAGAACTGGAAATGTTCCATCTATATAAACTGCAGCTAATGATTTGACAGAACCGAAGGATTCAGTAGATTCCAACGAACCTCAGCCTCTCCGCCGATCTAGTAGGGTTCCTCACCCACCTGAGAGATACTTCGGTTTCTCTATGACAGTGGGAGCGAGGATTGCATCATGAGATGATGACCCAACTAGCTTCGAGCTGGCCATCAGGAGTAAGACTCTGTAAGAATGGCTGGATGCTTAGCGATCTGAGATGGAATCCTTATACACCAACAAAGTATGGACTTTGGTTGCTATATCTGAAGGGTTAAATTCCCATCAGGAGCAAGTATATCTTGAGAAGATTACTTGGTGTACATGGAAAAGTTGTGACTTTCAAAGCTAGACTTGTTAAAGGTTTTCGTCATCGACCAGGCGTGGACAATGATGAAACCTCTTCAAGTAGCTATGCTTAAGTCCATCCAGATCCTAGTTGCCATGGCTATATACCATGACAACGATATCTGGCGGTTGGGTGCCATGACTGCTTTTCTAAATATTGATTTGGAAAAGAGTGTCTATAAGTACACAGCCAGAGGGCTTCGTAGACAGTGGGAGCAGCGGAAACGTGTGCAAGATGTTTTATAGGATTAAAGCAGGCATCGCGGAGTTAGAACATCTGTTTTGATGGATTAATCAAAGAGTTTGACATCAAAATGGTAGATGAACCTTGTATAAACAAAAAGGTAGTAGGGAGTATGGTGATGATCCTCGTATAGTACGTGGATGACATACTCTTGATAAGAAAGGAGTTTCTTATGCTACGCTCGATCAATCTCCGTTTATCACAAAGATTCTCCGTGTAGGATCAAAATGATACCTCCTAAATCCTGGATTTTGGATCTATGAGATAGATCTAATTGGATGTTAGGATACTCACTAGCTGTAGTGAGATAGTATCAATTGATCCTGGGGAGAATCACTGGAAGTGTTCCAGGGTGATAAAGACGACTGAATGTCAGTCACAGGCATTGTCTTTACCCTCAGTAAAGGGACGGTATGTTGGAAGAGTTCCAAGCTAGATACCGTGACATACTAGACGATAAAGGCAGGATACATCGCTACTTAAGATGCTACCAAAGAGGCTGTTTGGGTGTATATAGGTTCATGAGATGAACTAGGTTCCTACCATTGTGTGACAATGGAAGTGTGGCTTTGGCCAGGGAACCCCTGTCCCATCAGTGATCCAGACATATTCTAAGGCAGTATCACCTGATCGTGGAGATGGTTGATCTCCAGGGTGATCGAGGTTAGGAGAGTAGACTCAGAAGACAACACGGCGGATCCACTCACGAAGGCCTATTCCCAGAGAGAGACTTTTTATGGGATGGTTGAGTATGAGATACTACAACCACTGCTACAGATGGCCCTAGTGCAAGTGGGAGATTGTTAGTTATATGTATGCCCTAGAGGCCATTACTGTACAATGGATGTATATTGTAGTGGATGCTGGGACATATATAGGGAGGACTTTCTTGCTCGACATGATAGTATGCTATCTGGTTGACCTTTACCTTAACGTGTACACTGATTGTCTCTCTGTTACATGTTGGTAAAGCCCTTAGGATGTGTACTTGACTACCTGGACTGTGATGCGGATCATACTAGTGGGGACATGGTAGTCCATAAGTACATCCTTCAAAGTCCCTAGTCGTGGGTGTATCGAGATGGGGCATCGATATACCAGAGTAGACTAGCCTTTACCTTCTCGACCCATAAAGATGAGCGATGGATGATCCCATATCCATTGGTGTTTGACATCGGAGATGATATACGGGTGCTCAGTAGAGACTGGGTACACTGGACGGACTCGCCGAGAACTCCCAGATGGTATTATACCTGACGTCAGATGGCAGTTCTCTGGTGACACTGGTACAGAGTAGTCTGTTGACCCGAGATCGTCATAGAGTCTTGTGTGGTTCCCACTGTGCTTTGATTTCCATCTTACCACGTCCAAGAGGGCGTGCAAAACGGTGGTTTTTGGGTACAGTCCCGAGTCACATGGAGGCAATGAGCGATAGGAGGGGATTCGTCTCTCCCGGTATAGGGAGTTGATGTTGCGCTGTGTTCGATTGGCTATAACAGGAAATCCCTGGCAAGGGTTGCTGAGATTTACTGGTAAGTGTTACCAGTAGTTTCTCGAATTGTTATAGACCTCGTATCGACACGACTTATCGAGCTATTGGGGTCTGACGTTTACCACCCCTAGGCGAGATATGCGACATATCAGACGATCAGACCGGACTGTACGGTAGTGTTACTGGTTGGATTCACTGGAGTGTGAGCGGGCTTGCTCGTCGATCTTCAGATCGCTCAATACCCGGGTGGCCGTTACGTTTAGCAGACCGCTTGCGGCTTGTGGGTGCTTGATATGATCATCATCTGCTGCCGGCGTATTGACGAGTCTTTAGAGTCCTACACAGAGGTTTCCTGGTTCAAGCGAAACGAAATAGGAGCGCATATGAGATATGTGCGGGACCGAGAATAATGCGTGTATGTGATACCGTATTCCATTCTCGCGATAAATGTATCGATTGGTTGTATGCGATATAACCTAGTTATCGATTCAAGCATTGATTCGATAAACCGATACATAGGATACTAGTCGGTTGTATGCGATATGACCGGATTATTGAATCAAGTGTTGATTTAATGATTTAATGTATAATTATATATTTGATATATTACTTTGCATTAACTAGTATTGGTTCACTTTAAATGGATTTTCTCGCTCGGATGTGCACATTGTATATGTGATATACTTTTTGTGCACTTGATTGTATCATGTTTGATGATACATGCTCACTAGGGTTTGTGTAAAGATCAAACCATGGTTACATGATTATGGTTAGGGTTTTGTTTTATTCACTTATTTATTTATCCACTTCTTTTTGGAAAATAATTTGCATAAAGAGAAAATGGTGGCTTTCTTTGTTTGTACATTGAAGCTTCATGAAGCTTTGACCTTGTGACCATTTTGTCTTGATGCTTAACCCTAACCCTTCATTCTAACTATGGTTTATTCTCTACACCAAACTATGGTTGGCTTATGATAAGTATTCATATTATATTCTTTTTAGAATATAGATAATATAACACTTATCATCTTCTTGCTCTTCTTCTTCTTCATTCTTCATGAAGAAAGCAAGCTCCATCAATGGTGATTGATGGAAATGAGTGAGAAATCCAATTCTAAAGTCTACCCACTTCCTATTTCTTCATCCTCTACCTCTTGCCAAGTAGTAGAGTGTGTTTCCTTCACAAGTTTCATGGCTTGGTGAAGGTGGAGCTTGATCTAGCGATGCCTCGACGTAGATCATCTTCGGCATGGACATCGACGACCTAGCTCGCCATTTCTCCGACGAAGCCGACGCTAGAGCTCGGGAATTCACTAGGACAGCGAGGGGACTTCGTTGCGGAGCCGTGGAGGTGGAGCACCGGATCTACAAAGGTTGTATTTCCGTATTCTTATAGTTAAGTGTTAACTAGTTTACTTTTCGCCTAGAAATCTAACCAACGATCCGTTCTAGGGTTTCCCGGCACCGTTAAAATTTGAAATTGGCATGGTTGATGCCTTGTGAGACCTCATTAGGGTGCCCAGGAACCCTACATGATTGATTGATGGGACTGCGTTGATTCTGATCAATGCAAAGGAAAACAAACATGTTTGCAGTTGTTGGAACAAATTTAAAAAGTGTTATTGCAAAGACGTTTCCTTTTGTTTTGCATAGCGGTATTCAGTGGAATATCCTGCACCTCATTCGACGGGGCAAGGACCGATATCCCTTCACCGGGACTGACCCCTTGGGCAGAAGTTTGCGTCAGGGTAATAACTTCACTATAGTCGATTACAAGTTGCTTTGCATCGCGGTATTCAATGGAATATCCTGCACCTCATTCCACGAGGAAAGAGCCGAGATCCCTTCATCGGGAGTGACCTCTTTAGCAAAAGGTTTTCGCCACTATATTTTAAAAGGCTATCAGGTTCCTTCAGCGATATCAAGTTCACTACATTAAAGGTTTTTCGCCAAAAACCAGCCGTAGCCCTCCGTCACTTCTTTTGGGTATTCAGTAGTATTCAAGCTATGTATTTTGACCTAACTCCAAGGCATAGTGTTTGGTAGCTGTTGGGTATTCAATTGTTGCATAGATAGATGAGTTGGTTTGGGACAGCCGTTCTGCCATTTTGACCTAACGCCAAGGGCATGTGCGGGTGGATTCAAATTAACAAGATAGTGACGGGTAGAACTTGGCATGTGACTTATGACATTTTGACCTAACGCTAAGGTTATAAGAGCATGGGGCAAAAATCATATCGGGAGTTTCTAAAGAAACTGAAACTTGCCAAGTATGCGCATACCTTCTGGAGTATGAGTAACGTGGATGTATTCCATCACGTTATCATGCGATGAGAGTTGGATCCCGATTCCCACTGATGAGTTGGTTTACTCTTCGGGTGATCCCGATTGATTCTTCTTTCAGGTTTGGAGGAGAATTTGATAGGACAGTGGGAGGTTTCCGGATTAGATTAAGTGATAACCATTCTGATCTAGGTTAGAGTGCACGCAGAGTGTTTCTTTTCTCTCTCTCTCTTTGGCAGCGACCTTTGACCGACCCTAGACTATGACTCATTGACCAAGTTGACCGAACCTTCTTAAAATACTGGCTTTTGGATTGTCTGAGTTGCATAAGTCATTGCCACTCATTCTTTTACCCTTTGAATTTCTCAGAACACCCCGTATTACTACGGACATCCACTTCCATTGGATAGATCCATCGTATGGTTATATACGAACTCGAAGGGACTTCTTCGAGGATGGATCAAGGTTCAAGAGAAATAGAATTGGTTTATTCAGTTGTCTTTTATTATCACCTTCTCTCAGGTTGCGAGGGCTCCTTGGTTTAGGAGAGTACACCTATTACGCTTATTGGATAGTCTTATTCCAAACCATAGGCAGGTGCCGAAAGGTAGGGAATGAAGAAAACCAATTAGCCTAAGTAGGGTGTACAGAAGGAAATAACAAAAGACAAAATAAAGGGATTAGAAAGAGGGCAAAGTAAGTTGCGACTGTTATCATTCACGACCAAACCGCGTACATCATCGCCACTCCTATTTCACCTTTAAAAGAATAAGGTATTATTCAGTTGTCTTTTATCATCACCTTCTCTCAGTTGCGAGTACTCCTTGGTTTAGGAGGGTACACCTATTATGCTTACTGGACAGTCTTCTTCCAAACCAAAGGCTGGTGCCGAACGGTAGGGAAGGAAGAAAACCATTTAGCCTAACGATGGTGTACAGAAGGTAACGACTAAAAACAAATAAAGGGATTTGGAGAGATGGCAATAAAATATACGGTTGAAGTCATGAATTGGATTATGGAAGAGGCATTACTATGAATACCAGGATACCCCTACGAAACATTTTCATGTTTCAGTGCATTGTTAAAAGAAAACTGTTTTCCCGATTAGATACTTACTCCAAGGGTATGTATTTACCAGGTTTCATTCTCATATCTGTATGGTTTTACAGATAATGAGCGGGAGTACGTTATTGGGAATTAGGTGATCATCCTCATTATATCGGAATTCGTTGTAATTGGTGATATTTGAGGAAATCGCCAGGGTACAGTTTTCAACCTACGACGCACAGGTTTTGAGTTGCTCAACTCAGCGGACTTATACAGAGTATTGTATGTTGTCCAAGTGTCCATCAGGACAAAGGGGTAGGTCCTCGTACTATGTTCTGTTTACTTATAACTTCTCTAGTATTTAGACAAGTGTTTCGTAGAAATACAAGGTCTAAGTTTTGAGAAGTTGTGGGTATAAGAATAAAGTAGAGAACCAGGTACCACAAGTATCGGGATTCTTCAAAGAGATCGAAGATGTAGATTCTTGTGAATGGTATTCAGATAATAGTAATGGTTTTGAGAAACTTGTTTCTCTTTTAGATTACCCATAATTGGATGGATTCCTAAGTTGAGTAATACTGATTAGCCTCTTTTCATTAAGATGATATGCACTGGAGACAGCTGCATGATTGAATATGGTTCCAATTAAATTAGTGCCAAAGTTTCTATATTGGATATAGAATGGTTCATATCTTAACGATGTTAAGGTACGGGGAGTTGTCCAGCTTATGCTTAAAACCAGACACTGGATAACTCAGGGCACGTTTCTGTAATGGCTGTTTGTGGGTTGACCCTGGCTATGACGAGGGTTGATTTTCTACCATTTGGAAAATCAATAGTGATATTGTTCTTGACTTGCCACAGTTTTAGTAAAATGGACTTTTTCAGAAAACAGTAGTGGGAGTATGGTAGAACTGGAAGTGATTCCAGAACCGCAAATGATTACGGAAAATTTAATAGAACCTATATATTCAATCAGGTTTGACATTCCATTAGCCACTCCGCAGATATGATGGGTAACCTCAGACACCCGAGAGGTACTCCGGTAGCCTCAAGGACGGTGACAGGGAGGTTCTTGTTTACCCAGACTTGACACTACTGTTGTTCCAGGCTATGAGACCCGGTAGGAGAGTTGTCGTAGTCAGTGGGAGCATCGGAAGCATAATGGGCAAGATACTTATGTCTATTTATAGACTTGAGCAGTTATAGCGGAGATAGATCATCTATTTTTGATGTGACAGTCATGGGTTTGACTTCAATCAGAATAGGGGATGGATCTGTTAAGAAGGTAGTAGGGTGTGATGTCATGGTATATGGATGACATACACAGAGTAGGAAGTAAAATTCCTATACTACGATCGGTTGTACTGTGGTCGTCACACAGTTGTTTCTCCAGACAGGATATGGATATAATATTTAACATTCTGGTTTCTGGATCTATGGTTTTAGATCTAGATTTGGGTAGTTTCCCAATGTGGGTACTTTGACAGATATTCTAATGGTTTTTAGAATAGTTGACTCCTAGCATGGTGGTGTACCTGCAGGTGATGGAGTCACCCTCTCTAAAGGTGTTGTATAGACTAAAGGGGAGAGGGAAGTGCATGATTGGCAGATCACTTGCTTAAGCAATTGAGTCAATCGTGAGATGTCAAGTACCACACCAGATGTTGTTTTTGCACTAGTTGCAATAAGTTTGTATTAATCCAATCCTGGAGAAACATAAGGAAGCAGTTATAGAACATAGGTGCATGTTCTACGGATTTGATGACGGCAGCCTCCTTCGGGAGACGATTATCATTCCAGGCTTCAAAGGTGACATGGTTGACAGAGTGATTGTCAGAGTTATAGTTTTCCCTCTGATGAGGGACAGTATTGTAGACAGGTGGTCCAAGAGGATACTGTGGGAGGCTTGGTGCACGATACTGATTATGTTCAGTGATCGATACAGTCTAAGAAGTTTGGATTTGGAGTTCATTTATGAACTAGGTCCCATCAGATATCCAGACATATTCTTAGACAGGTATTACTCAATTCGGGAGATGGCTTTCTCCGCGAATTTGAGATTAAGAGAGATATAGAAAGAAACATCTACGCGGATCCACTCACTGAGGCTATTTTCTCGAACACAATAGTTTTACAAACGGGCTTTGTGAAACTGATTAGTAGAGGAGTTGGAAGTTCGGTTTCACACGGGCTGTGAGTAGTCGACATCGCAATAATTAGCCTTGAGTGCAAGTGGGAGATTGTTGGAGATAGTGCCCTCAGAGTCAATTATTGGATCGCAGGTACGTGATTGCAATGATTGCGGAGGACCTATACCGGTAGGACAGTCTTACTCGAGATGATAGTATGCTATCTGGTTTGCCTTTATCAGTCGTGTACATGTTCAGGTGACTGATTACATGTTACACTTTGATAGAGCCCTTAGGATCTTGCTTTACTACCAACAGTATGATGGCGATCATATACGTGAGAGTTGGGTAGTTTATATGCATATCCTTAATTGTGGTCCCTAGTCGTGGGAGTTTCGAGACAAGGCATCGATACTCCGGAGTAGACTAGTGTATACAGTCGAGACCCTGACGAGGGGCGGTGGCCAGTCTCACAAGCCACTAGTGTCAGTTGGATCACCTAAGATGTATATAGGTGCTCATTGGGTTATGAGTACACCGGACAGGACTCGCCGGGAACCTGCTAGTTGGTATTATACATATCGTCAGATAGCAGTTCCCTGGTGACATGTGTATAGGTTAGTCATCGACCTGAGGTCGTCATTTGTCTCGTGTGAGTTCCCACTGTGCTTTGATTTCTACCCTACCAGGCTCAAAGGAGTCGTGCAAACAGGTAGTTTTTGGGTACAGTCCCGAGCCATATGGAGGCACGTGAGCGGATCGGCAGGGGATTTGTCTCTCCCGGTATTGGGGGCGAGATCGTGCTGTGTCTAGGAGAGCCATTACACATAGCCCATGGCCGTGGCAGGAGATTTACTGGTAGGTACTCCAGTAGTATCTCAGGGTGTTATTAGGCTACACTCCGACACGACTTATACTGCTATTGGGGGTCTGACGTTACTAGCCCCCTAGGCAGATATGCGATACTCATTGACGAATGGGCCGGACTGTATATACATTGTCACTGTTAGGCTCAGTAGGGTTTCCGGGTGAGTTCGCTCATCGGCCTCCCTTGAGGTCAGTCCATGGACAGCCGTTACGCATAGCTAGTGCCGCTGACGATTTATGGTTAAACCCACTGCCAGGGTACCGACGAGTCATTAGAGTCCCCCACAGACAGTTTCCCAAGTTCGGGCGAAACGTTGTAGAGGCCGTATGGTTTTATGGCAGGGTTCGAAAAATGCACGTGCGTTTACGCACGTGTCAGTTTTCGGGCAGATGATACTGGTCGGTTTTGGTTTAAGCCGGATCCGAGTATTATATTGAGTAGATATAATATCTTTGTCTCAGTTGCATTTGTATTCGGTTGTAAAACAAATGCGGGTATATTTATACAGTTACGGGGTTATCCTGAAAGTTGTTTCAGGATCATTTTTGGAAGTTGCCAGTTTTCAGCTTTCTATCAGCCGTCTTTTAACATTCGGTTAAAAACGGATTTATCTTTTCTTTGGATGAGTGTGGATGCTTCTAGAAGGTTCTAGAAGCGGTGAGGTGTTATTGTTTCATTGGTTGCTTTCTTTGTGTTCACACTGTGTGTTCACACTAGATATTTATTTATGTTCACACTAGATATTTATTTGTGTTCACACTAGATATTTATTTATGTTCACACTAGATATTTATTTGTGTTCACACTCTTGTGGTCACTCTCCTCTCTCCTACACTCACCCCCCATCCCTATATATGGCCGGCCCCCTCCCCTCTCCTCCTCCTCACTCTCACTTGATGTTTCATTTGCTAAAAAGATATGATAGATTTTTGGGTGTATGGAATTTCACAGCTCATTTCATTCCATCACCCGATCCGAGTGGCAACTTCATTTACCGATCGTCTACGGCTTTGGACGAAGTGAGACAAAGCAATCTATTCATTCTCTACATCATTCTTGGTCGTCTCTTTTAGCAAACTTGACGACCGAGTTGCCTCGAGTCAGAGGCGGGAGCCCGTTTAAAGATTCGTCGACGTGGTGCCACCTGGACGAGCAGATCGGAGATCGAGCAGATCGGAGCAGCCGCAACGGAGTGTGGAATGATGGTTAAAGAACGATGGACTCGGATCGTTCGGTATAACCTTTCTACACTCTTTACAGTTTGTTAGTTTAGCAATAATGGCAGATCCGGGTTACGGTACACGATAGCGCCAGTTTGTAAAAAGTTTTCGTTCCGCATTTGGCGTCTATTAGACGGCTGGAGCGCTACCGTGGACTTACACATAAGAATGAATATAATACTGTGCAAGGAAATGTACATCCTAAAGATTCTTAAGCGGAGTATCGTATCGTAAGTATGCCGTGGAACATACATATGGCACGTCACTCTGCTTGAGTCACCTACTCCATCAACCAAGGGTCATCCTACACTCAGGAAGTAAAACCTAAAAGTCTGATACCAACTTGTCACGACCTGAAAAGTACGATACATGACCGGCACTTAAACTACGAAACGTCTCGAGGCGTACGTAATCTAAGTAAGCCAAAACCCAGAAATCCAAACCAAGTAAAGCAGTAGAGTGAAGGAAAAACCAATTTTAAAGCAAGAAGTTTAATGACATAAGCCAAAGTATGCATTTTTAAAGTGTCAAGTCTTTTCTAAAAATTTCGGCAGAGTTTCCTTTGTAAATTCAGACCCCAAACGGGTACAAAACCTGATAAAGCATGTATAATGAATAAAGGCATCCCCAAGTGGGCGCTAGCTCTTCGCCAACCAGCGGACAAAACCACTCAATGCAATATAATATACAACGCCGAAAGGCAAGGATCAACTCAGGATAAAAATTAAACAGCATCAAGAAAACCAGAGGAAAACCATAATAATACAGTGCGCGACTCTAAGGTCGAAAGAATATACACTGGTCATCTATCTCTAACAATATACAAGTCTGGTTGATGGAGTTTTACAAATGAAATAACAAATATACAATGGTGGTCCTTATGCAAAAGATCCCACCTACCGAAGCAATCACCCGGAAGGAACAGTGTGCCAGCAAAGCCGCAACGAAACCTGTACGGCAAAACCTGCAAGGAACTGTGGCACAACGGGGGTGAGTTTCCAACTCGTGAGTAGAAAACATCTACGAGTAGAAATCGCATGCATGACGCTATCATAGGTCATATCAAGTAATATCCTCAAATAAAAATCCTGGTCCATCTATGTATAAGTGTAATACTACATGCTCGTGTCAGTATCTCAGATAGCAACATATAAGATATATGATGTATGAATGCATTACAAATGAAACAGAATACATCATGAATGAGACAACTTTTTTCTTTATTTTAATGAGATTTCTGTATGTATATAAATCGCGTATCATCAATGAAATCGACAGATAAAACAGTGTCCAGCATCGACACAAAACATAAATCCCAGTATCTCAATACCTCAAGCTCCGGCTATCCGGACTGGCCTGTATCATCAATCGTAATATCTCAGTGTCTCAAATCTCAATATCTCAACACCTCGGGCTCCGTCAGTCCGGATCGGCCCATATCATCAATCACACGACCACGAACGGTATCCTCCGGATATCCGCCACGCCAGGTAAAATCACTGGTAGGCAGTCTGCCCCTGCCGGGCTCATCGTCTACAACTCGAGCTTCTTGCCCCGGGGTACCTTACCGGACCCACCATGTACCCGAAACGGTTCATCCAACTCCTCGAATCGGGTCTCGAAAACACCTCAGAACCGAGAAAAACGGCATGATGGACAATACTCAACATATCAAGGAAAACTGCATTTTTCTCTTTAAAATAATTCATCAGTTTACAAAACTTTCACATGCGGTTTCCAAATCCAGAAAATATCAAGAAGAATCCGAAATCATCAAGTCACCATATCAATAACAATGAAAACCGATATAAATCTCCATAATACTGCATAACCAATGAATATACGGATGCATCTGATATCATGCAATAATTAAATTAGCATATGAAAGCTATAACATGTAGCAACTATCAGTTAGCAAGCTATTTCAATGAAATAGTATTTTCTAAAGTGTACGTGACATGGCAATTACCGATGAAGATGTGTGTGAGCCGGCAAGCAGGTTTACGTGGAACATACGCATCATCGGTAATGGTGCTGGTGTCCTGACAGCAGGGTTTCATGATAATTACAGAGAACATATGTACAAGCATGCAATGCGATGAAACATCATGAATATACAGAAAGTGATGAAGTAACAGTAACACTGAAAAATATATACTTACCCAATATACGAGTCATACAGTTTGGTATTTAAAATACTAACGATTCTCCACTTTTGAAAATGAGTATGACTCGAGCCCGGTCAAAAGGGTAAGGGAAACCACCTAAGTCTGAGTCGATCTATATATATATATATATATATATATATATATATATATAATAGTCGGTGATCTCGCCTCAATAGTATCGCGTACGATACAATAAATAATTTGATATCCTCAAGTCAAGAGGGCGGATCTATCCTCATAACTATATCTCGTACGGTAAATCTATTGTACGGCATCATAAATCTGGGTACGGATCAAATATCACATTTATCTCATTATTCATCTGGTATCCACATCTGTTAGTGTATATGCCCTAGGGGCCATTATTGTATCATACTAGCTTGTATATTACTTAATGGAAGCTTGGGATATTCACAGTTATATTAACAGTCTTGCTAAACATGGTAGTATGCTACTTGATTTATATCTATCTTAATATGTGTATATGTTAGCATATCGAGAATACATATTGATAGAGCCCTTAGGATCTTGCTTGACTACCAGTGTTGTGATGGCAGTCACACTAGTGGGGGCTAGGTAGTCTACAAGCACATCCTTTTTTAGGTCCCGAGTCATAGGATTATCGAGATAGGGCATCGATACTACGGAGTAGACTAGTGTGTACGCTTCTCATCCCAGTTGGGAAGATGATCTATCCCACATTCATCAGTACTGTTTGTTATATGTATGCCCTAGAGGCCATTACTGTACATATGATGTATATTATAGTGGATGCTTGGACATATATAGGGAGGACTTTTTTGCTCAACATGATAGTATGCTATCTGGTTACTCTTTATCTTAACATGTACCCTGATTGTCTCTATGTTACATGTTGATAAAGCCCTTAGGATGGGTACTAGACTACCAGGACTATGATGCAGATCATACTACTGAGGACAGTGTAGTCGTAAAGTACACCCTTCAAATGTTCCTAGTCGTGGGAGTACGGAGACAGGGAATTGATACTCCAGAGTAGACTAGCGTATGCGCTTCTTGACCCATATGATAGGCGATGGATGATCTCATATCCATTGGTGTTTGACATCAGAGAAGGTATACGGGTGCTCAGTGGAGACTGGGTACACTGGACGGACACGCCGAGAACTCCCAGATGGTATTATACCTCACGTCAAATGGCAGTTCTCTGGTGACACTGGTACAGGTTAGTCTGTAGACCCGAGATCATCATAGAGTCTTGTATGATTCCCATTGTGCTTTGATTTTCATCATACCACGTCCAAGAGGGCGTGCAAAAAGGTGGCTTTTAGGTACAGTCCCGAATGACATGGAGGCAATGAGCGATAGGAGGGGTTTCGTCTCTCCCGGTATAGGGAGTTGATGTTGCGCTGTGTTTGATTGGCTATAACTGGAAATCCCTGGCCAGGGTTGCCAAGATTTACTGGTAAGTGTTATCAGTAGTTTCTCGAACTGTTATAGACCTCATATCAACACGGCTTATCAAGCTACTGGGGTCTGACGTTTACCACCCCTAGGCGATATATGCGACATATCAGACGAAGAGACCGGACTGTACGGGAGTGTTACTAGTTGGATTCACAGGAGAATGTACAGACTTGCTTGTTGATCATCTGATTACTCAATACCTGGGTAGCTGTTACGTTTAGCTGACCGCTTGCAGCTTGTGGGTGTTTGATATGATCATCACCTACTGCCGGCGTATTGACGATTCTTTAGAGTCCTACACAAAGGTTTCCTGGCTCAGGCAAAACGGAGTAGGAGCACATATATGATATCTGCGGGACCGAGAATAATACGAGTATGCGATATCGTATTAGATTCTCACGATATGTGATATCGGCCGGGTATATGTGATATAGCCGGGTTATCGGATCAAGTGTTGATTCGATGAACTGATACAGATTATATTAGTCGGTTATTTATGAAATAGCCGGATTATCGGATCAAGAGTTGATTCGATGATTTAATGTATAATTATATATTTGATATATTAAATTATATTAACTAATATAAGCTCACTAAAAGATTATTTTTCTCACTCGGGTAATACATTGATATATATGCGATATATGTTAATTGTATTATTTTATTTTGTTACAATAAATATTGTATATGTGATATATAATATTGTAATATGTTAGGATTATAAATGCAACATGTTTTGTGGAGTTTAATTGTGGTTAGGGTTTGGATTAGGGTTAAGCATGCATGAAGCTTTCAAGAAGCTTCCTGAAGCTTTGACTTTGACTTTGGATATATTGTGTAGATATTTGCTTAATCCAACCCAACCCTTCACCATAGTTAACTCTCTACATGGGTTAAGACTTTATTATTAACCCATGGTTGCATTTCTAACCTCACTAGAGTTTCATTATTCATCACAAATGGTTTTCATCTTCTTCTTCCTCTTGATAAAGCTTCTAGCTTTTTGACTTGTGATGAAAATGAGTGAGAAATTGAAAACAAATGAGAGCTAAATTCCTATTTCATCATCCTCATCTATTCTAGCCGTTTAGATTAGGATGTTTGCTTTGCTAATACTTGATTAGCGAAACAAGAGCTTGGGTTTGAGTTTCTTCAAGGTAAATCATCTTTGTTATCGAAGATAGGAAGCAAGCTTGCATCTTTCTTTTGTGGAGCCTTTCGAGAGTCCGGATACTCGATGATCGCGGTGAAGGGACATCAACACGGAGCTTTAGAAGTGAAGGAACGGACTACAAAGGTTGTAATCCCTAACTCTTAGATGTAAAGATGTTTACATTCTTTGTTTCGCCTAATCTCTAGTCTAAGATCTTGGTTAAGATTGTTCGGCAAGTCTAAATTTTAAATCGGGCATGGTTGATGCCTTATAGACCCTTATGAGAGTGCCTAGTAACCCTACAAGTACATTGTACTAGAGATAGTATACAGGTTCTCGTTGGGTTACGGGTACACCGGACAGGACTCAAAGGGAACTGTTGGTTGGTATTATACCCATCGTCAGTTAACAGTTCCCAGGTGACATGAGTACAGCATAGTCCGCAGACTTGACACTGCTGCTTCGTCTCGAGTGTGTTCCCACTGTTCTTAGATTGCTACCCTACCACGGCTCAAAGGAGTCGTACAAACAGGTAGCAGTTGGGTGCAGTCCCGAAGCACTTGGAGGCAATGGCGGTTAGATAGGATTCTTCTCTCCCGGTATTGGGAGTTGATATCGCGCTGTGTTTGGAAAGCCATTACGCAAAGTCCCTGGCCAGGGCAAACGAGATTTACTGGTAGGATTTCCAGTAGCTTCTCAAGGTGTAATGGGCTTCCCTCCGACACGACTTATACCGCTTATAGGGGACTGACGCTTGCCGCCCCTTAGGCCAGATATGCGATAGTCTTAGACGAACAGACCGGACTGTACGGAGATTGTCACATCAGGCTCAGTAGGAGTTCGGATGGGTTTCCTCATCGGCCTTCTTATCGACATCTACCTGGGGACCGTTACGTACAGCTAGTGCCGCTTGCGGTCTGTGGTTAAACCTACTGCCAGCATAGTGTCGAGTCTTTAGAGTCCCACACAGAAAGTTTCCCTGCTTCGGGCGAAACGATATAGAGGTCGTATGGTTTTACGACAGGGTTCGGACACATACGTGTTTTTACGCACGTACGATGTTCGGACAGTTTATACTAACAGGCTTTGGTTTAAGCCAAATTCTAGTATTGGATTATTGGATTTATACAGTCTCGGTATTTCTGTGTTTTCACGGATGGGAGGGGCATTCTCGTAATTAGTCGAGAAGCTTCTAGAAGATTGATGAGTTGGAGGCTTAGGTGGAATTTGCATTAAATGGATTAATGACTCATGGTGTGATACATCCAAATGAGTTAATGAAGCATTTATTGCTTAATGACTCATGAGGTGATTCACACATAGTGAGTTAATGAAGCATGGTTGATATTATCATATGTTATTCATTTAATAATTATCAAGCTTCATATATATTCACAAATGATATATTATTCATATCATTCTCACTCGCACCTTCTCTCTCCTCAAGCTCTCTCTCTCTTCAAATAACTAACCCTAACCTCTTATGTGTTGAGATCCAAAGGTTAGCAAGACTAATAGATCCCTAGTCCTCTTCTATATCCTCTAGGTTACTTTGATTAGAACTCATAGCAACCTGGTTACCTCAAGTGAGAGGTTAAAGCTTGGAGAAGTAGCTCTTGAGTGGATCTTCTATCACAACGAGGAGGCCGACGAGGAGGTGGTCAACGAGAACAAGAAGGACTTGATTCATTAGGTATAATCATCGATCATAGTAGCTAATCACTTCTAGATAGTTGTTAGTTAGGGTTTAGCAAAGATCCGTAAAGTTAGTCGATGTTAGTTTAAACAAAATGATTGTTTTACCTATTCCGCCTCCCTGCATCATGTGGGGTGTCTAACGTCGACTTACAGTGGTATCAGAGCCTCGCTAAATGTCACGACCCAAAAATTTGGCCCGTAACCGGCACTTAAACTATGTAACGTCTACAGGCGTACGCAACTCAAGTAAGCCGAAACCCAGAAATCTAAACCACCCAAATCTGGATCAACGGAGAAAAACATAGTTTTAACATTTGTAAAAACACAAGTAAAATCTCTAACTCTAGTTTTCTTCTTGAAAATTTCGGCAGCACCTCCTTTGTAAAAGCTAGCCCCGAAAACGGGTACAACACAAATAATATATAAAGCACCCCAAATGGGAGCAAAATCACGCCCAACGGAGGAGACAATCACCACAACATGTATACAACGCCGAAGCGAAGAATATAAGGGAAAACTGCATAAAGAAGTAAACTTTTCAACAAAACCGGCTGTCACGACCCAAAGTTCGGCCCGTGACCGGCACTTAACCACGTGACGTCTACAGGCGTAACGCGACTAAGTAAGCCGAAACCCGGAAATCAAAACCTTTAAAAGTATTGAGTGTTTAAAACATTTATTAAAACATTTAGAAAACTTTAAGTTGTTAGTAAAATTCTTTAAAGTTCAAGTTATTATCTTAAAAAATTTGGCAGCATTTCCTTTGTAAAAACTAGCCCCGAAATCGGGTACAAGGCAATATGTGAGTAAAATGATACACAATAAGAAATAAGCATCCCAAACGGGAGCAATCATGCCCAACGGCGGAAACAATCACCACAATGATAATATACGACGCCGTAGCGAAGAATGAGTAAAAATATAAAACTGCATAAATAAAGTCGGCTCACAACGAGCTCGACACCAGAGTACAAAATAATATGTATCGTCCTCACAACTGGTCTCTAAGTCAATACATAAGTAGTAGATGGAGAATACTAGATACAATGATGTATACAACTGGAAAATAAACAGATACCGCACAAAAACCCACCTATCAGCAAAGGGCTAGCACGCCAACTGCAGTGGTATCTATGTCAAAAGATGCAAGAAAACAGCCTGCCGCGACTACTCCGAAGGGCAACCTGCAAACACTGTAGCACAACGGGGGTGAGTTGCCAACTCGAGAATATTAGATAACATATAAAGGTAATCGCGAGTATGCACGTGCTGCGATACTCTAACCTATGCCAACAGATAACATCTATATGGTGAACTAGATGAGCAATAGTCATGCAACAAGTGCGATCTAATAACATCTATATAGGGTGAGCAGGCATACAATAATCATGCATGTCATATGTACTCAATAAGGCACTACAGATATAGGATGAGATGTAAAATACTGAATGCTGAGCATGGGAATAAATAACATCAACACGGAATGTCAACGTGGAAATAATCGGGGTCCATCAATATACCCAAATCCCAGTAAAACTCAGGCGTCGTCATCCACATCGGCCCTCAAATCCTGTAAATCTCATAGAATTGTGATTGCCCAACATCGGCACTCGAAATATCATAAAATCGTTGTGTCCAGCATCGACATGCAAATCCTCAAGTATCGGGCTCCGTCAGTCGGATCGGCCCACGGCTCCGTCTGCGAAATTGGCCCTCGGCCCCGACAGTACGGGTCGTCCCGTATCCATCTATCGACTCTGGTCAGTATCCTCCGGATAACCGTCAGGTCCAACCAATCACCGGTAGGTACTAGCCACCCTGCCAGGCTCATCGTCTGCTCTATGAAAAACATTTCTCGTCCTGGGGAACCATACCGGGTCCACCATGAACCCGCAAACGGATCATCTAACTCCTCGAATCGGGTTTCAAACACACGTCTTAGAACCGAGAAAACGCGTGGTGGACGCACCGAAATATCATATCAAGAGGAACCGGTTTTTCAAAATAGTGCATATTTTTCTTAAATAACCCCACGGTCCTCAAATCCAGAAATCACATGAAATCCAAAGCCAATGCGTAAATCCATGCGATGTGATATATGCATCAGAAGTCGTACTATAAGAAAAAGGGGAAACCGCTCTTTAAAATAGATTCAGTTTTTCAAAAGGTATCATGCGGTCCCCAGTTTCTACCAAAAATCAGCTTATTTAGGTAGGTACAGTTTGAATATGCACAAATATGGATATGCAAATGAGTACGTGCACAAATATGGATATGTAAATGAGTACGTGCGCAAATATGGATATGCAAATGAGTATGTGCACAAATAACATAATCATGTCGAATCATATAGAAGGTGAGCTACAGTATATTGTTCAAGGCAACTCTATAGTGTGAGTATCATGGAAATTACTAACGTTGTGTGTGTAACATGCAGATTAGTGCTCGTGCAACATGAACCGTTAGTAACAGTGCGGTGTGTTATAATTTCTAAGCTCATAAAGATGTAGCAGGGAATGCGGTATGCAACAATAGTATCCATGAACAGTCAAATGTATGTAAATGCAATATACTACTACAATGTCCTATCAGCCCTGACGCATAACTCCATACGGGCGATTTCCCCGTAGATGTTAAATCTACTCACCTGGTCGTGCTAAGTGTAGCCGACGACTTGTTTCCCCTTCTTTGCGGCGTCCGTCATGCTCGCCTGCGAACCTAGAATTTCACAAGAAATACATATAAGCTCAATTCTACAAAACCACGACATTAAAGCCAAACGAGAAACCCGCGTCGCGAACCAAACACGTGTGTGTACGATAAGCTAACACGTGTGATTACGCGCCTGAAGCTACCCCGACACGTCGCGATACGCAGAAAATCACCAAACCCACACACGTGTCACACGTGTCGCGAAGGGTAAAAATATACGAAATAGGGTAAATGGTTCTAGATTTTTCTACAGAGAGAATTTTACAAAATTGCATATACCATAAGTCATAGAATAGCAGCAGACACCAACAGAACAAACCCCAACACCCAGGTCCCCCATTTGGCCGCAAATTGCGGCCAGAACGAATTTTCTGGCGGCCAAACCAGGGAGTTGTGCTCCCGTGCTTCATGTGTGTGGTCTATACCTAGTGTATATACTCCAGTTAACTCAGATTTTCTCTGAAGGAGCCGGGTCACAAGCAGATCACAGAGAGGCCAAGTTTTGCTTAAAAACAATATATTTTGCACGAAATGAAACCCTAGGGTATTTTAGTGAAATATGGGGTTTATCTAGGTTTAAGTGGCCCTAACAACACTTAATTAAGTTAGTCTAACCAATAAAATCATCACTTAGCCAAAAGTCCACATTAATCACCATAAATAGCATAAAAACTCACTTTTTACACTAATCGAAGCTATTTCTACACGAACTAAGAAAACTAGGAAGTAGGTTTAAGAAATATACCCCACACTCGACCCTAGGAAGCAGGAGGAAGGAGAAGAGGAAGAGAAGAGCTGCTGTAGTTGCTGGAGCTACTGCTAGTGTTGCTGAAGCTGTTGCTGTTGCTCACTGCTGCTGCTGCCGCCTGCTGCTGCTGCTTGTGCTGATGTTGCTGCTGCTGCTTGTGCTGATGTTGCTGCTGCTACTGAGGCTGCTGGGGCTGCTGCTGTTGATATTGTAGTGTGTGTGTGTGTGAGTGAGGGAATAAGAGAAGTGAGAAAAAAGAAATGAGAGGCAAAGAAATGATAACTCAAAGTGTCAAACCCTCCTCTCTCTCTCTTCATTAAATGTGGGCATGGCAAGGCCATCATGCCATTTTTCTCTCTCTCTCTCTCCCTCCAAGTCGACTAAATTCAAATCATTTTCCTTTTTTTTTTACAAAAACCAACCATACTAAATTAAAACCCAAACAAAATAACTTAATTAAAATGGTTAACCCACCATGGTTGCTAATCATGGTTTAACCTCAATTAAGCCTTAGTTTACATGCACATGTGTGTGCAAGCTTAGGAAAATTCTACTAAAATATTCATTAAATTTGATAAAATATTTGAAAATCATTTTGGTAAACTTTTTATTAAAAACCATTTGTTTAAATATAATTAGCCACTAAACACATCCTAAGGTGTTACAATCTTCCCCCTTAGAGAAATTCGTCCCCGAATTTTAAAAATATAAAGCTGCGCATACCTTCAAAGAGATGAGAGAATTTCTTCCGCATCTCTCCCTCGGCCTCCCAAGTGATCTCTTCACCATTCGGGCTGCGCCAAAGCACCTTCACTGATGGCAAGACCTTCGATCTAAGTTTCTTCACCTGCCGGTCCAATATCACGATTGGCTGCTCGGTGAATGAAAGATCGCGCTCTAGCTGAACGGTCTAATGTCGAATCGTGTGCGAAGGGTCATGGAGGTATCTGCGAAGCATCGATACGTGGAAAACGGGGTGAACATCTGGGAAGTCGGGTGGAAGAGCCAAACGATATGCTACTGCGCCCACACGCTCGAGGATCTCGAAGGGACCTATGAACCTGGGGCTAAGCTTCCCCTTCCGTCCAAACCTCATCACTCCCTTCATCGGAGAGACCCTCAGAAAAACGTGATCGCCAACTGTGAACTCTAATCTGCGGCGGCGTCTGTCAGCATACGATCTCTGCCTGCTCTGAGCTGTCCTCATCCTGTCTCGAATCAGCTGTATCTTCTCGGTCGTCTCCTTTACGATCTGTGGCCCCAAAATACTGCTCTCACTGAGCTCTTTCCAACAGACGGGCGATCTACATCTCCTCCCATACAAAGACTCAAAAGGTGCCATCTGAATAGTATCCTGGAAACTATTGTTGTAGGAGAACTCCACCAAGGGTAAATGATGATCCCAGCTACCACCAAAGTCTAAAACGCACGCTCGGAGCATGTCCTCGAGAGTCTGAATAGTCCGTTCAGACTGGCCGTCGGTCTGCGGATGAAATGCTGTGCTGAAACTCAAGCGGGTGCCCAAAGCCTCCTGAAGCCTCTGCCATAGTCGGCTGGTAAACTGGGTGCCTCTGTCAGACACGATACACGTCGGGACTCCATGCAATCGTACGATCTCGTCGATGTATATCTGGGCATACTGAGCAAATCCGAAAGTCGTCTTCACTGGCAGGAAGTGAGCCTCTTTCGTCAAACGATCCACGATCACCCAAATGGAGTCATACTCTCGCCTAGTCCTGGGTAGACCCACGATGAAGTCCATCGAAATCTGTTCCCATTTCCACTCTGGAATGGGTAACGGCTGTAGCTTCCCGCTGGCCTCTGGTGCTCGACCTTGACTTGCTGGCAACTCAGGCATCTCGACACGAAATCTGTGATGTCCCTCTTCATTCCGTCCCACCAGTAAACCGCTCTCATATCATGGTACATCTTGGTTGAACTCGGATGAACACTATACACCGATCGATGTGCCTCCTCAAGAATCTCACGTTGCAGTCCCTCAGCATCTGGTATGTACAGTCTAGTCCCAAATTGCAGTATCCCCTGATCATCGATCACGAACTCGGAAAATCTGCCCTGTCCAATCTGTGCCATGATCTCTGAACAACGGTCATCGCTGTGCTGTGCCTCATATATCCGATCAAGCAACTGTGGGCGTGCACGAACATGCGCAAGCTGTCCCCCGATCGGCGTAAACTCGAACTGCACTCGGTTGTCGCATAAAATCTGCCAATCTGCCGACGACTATCTCTGCACTGCGCTTAACCAAGATAGACTGCCCCCGGGCCTCCTGCTCAAAGCATCCGCCACTACATTTGCCTTGCCCGGGTGGTAAAGGATCTCACAGTCGTAGTCCTTCACTAACTCCATCCAACGGCGCTGTCTAAGATTCAGGCCTCGCTGCTGAAATATATACTTTAAGCTCTTGTGATCAGTGAATATCTGGCACGACTCGCCGTATAGGTAATGTCGCCAGATCTTAAGTGCAAAGATCACTGCAGCCATCTCCAAATCGTGGGTGGGGTAGTTCTGTTCATGTCTCTTCAACTGCCGTGAAGCATACGCGATCACCCTGTCATGCTGCATCAATACGCATCCTAACCCCACTCGTGAAGCATCACAATAGACCACAAATCCGCCTGATCCTGAAGGCAATGATAACACTGGTTCCATAGTCAAACACGTTCGTAGCTGCTGAAAGCTATGCTCGCACTCCTCCGTCCAATCGAAAGGAACTCCCTTCCGGGTCAACTCGGTCAAAGGTGCGGCAATACAAGAGAAGTCCTGCACAAATCGCCTGTAGTAGCCGGCCAGTCCTAGAAAGCTGCGGATCTCTATAACTGATGTGGGTCTGGTCCAACGCTGAACTGCCTCGATCTTCTTCGGGTCCACACATATACCATCTCGTGTAATCACGTGACCCAAGAAGTCTACGATGTCAAACCAGAATGGCACTTGGAGAATTTTGCGAAAAGCTGGTGCTCTCTCAAAGTCTGTAGTGTGATCCGCAGGTGCTGCTCATGCTCCTCTCGGCTTCGGGGATACACCAATATATCGTCAATGAATACGATGATGAACAAGTCAAGGTACGGCCTGAATATATGGTTCATCAAATCCATAAACGCTGCTGGGGCGTTGGTGAGTCCGAACGACATCACCAAAAACTCATAATGGCCGTAGCGCGTGCGGAAAACTGTCCTCGGTATATCCTCCTGTCGAACCCGCAGCTGATGGTATCCTGATCGCAAGTCGATCCTCGAAAAGTATCCTGCCCCCTGAAGCTGGTCGAACAAGTTGTCGATTCGTGGCAAAGGATATCTGTTCCGCACGGTAACCCTATTCAACTGGCGGTAGTCGATACACAAACGCAAACTGCCATCCTTCTTCTTGACAAACAGGACCAGAGCACCCCAAGAAGAAACACTGGATCGAATAAGTCCCTTATCCAGCAAATCTTGCAACTGACCCTTCAACTAACTAAGCTCCATCGGGGCCATCCGATTAGGCGGTATAGAAATAGGCCCCGTGCCGAGAATCAAATCAATATAGAAAGCAATATCACGCTCAGGCGGTAGCCCAGGAAGCTCGTCAGGGAAACATCAGGGAACTCACATACAATCGGAACCTGGTCCAATGGAACATCTGTAGCTCTAGTATCACAAACATAGGCTAGAAATCCCTGACATCCCTTCCTCAACAGCTGTCCAGCGTGAAGAAAAGAAATCAAAATGTGAGGGGCAGCACCACGGTCCCCCTGCACAACAAAAGACGACTCGCCGGGAAAACAAAATCAAACTGTCTTCTCGCGGCAGTCCACAGATGCATAGCACGTGGCTAACCCATCCATGCCCAAAAGAACGTCGAAGTCCAACATCTCAAGAAGGATTAAGTCGACAGGCAACTCTCTCTCGCTAATACGGACAATACAGGATCAGAACACGTACCGAGCAACAAACGACTCACCCACAGGGGTGGTCACAACAAGCGGCTGATCAAGCGAACCGGACTCTCTACCCAAACTCGGCACGAAGTGTGTGGAAAAGTATGAGTGCGTGGATCCCGGATCAAACAACACGTGTGCATCAACAGAACATACTGAAAGGATACCTGAGACCACCGTATTGGACGCCTGCGCGTCCTGATGCGTCAAAGCAAAAACCCGCGCCTGTCCTCCACCTGTGACTGACTGTCCCCTACTAGCCACTGGATGTGCCCTGCCTCGGTCACCTCGTCCTCTATGAACAAATCCTCCGCGACCACGACCTCTCTGTGCATGAGTTTGACGCGGAGTAACAGTAGGTACAATAGGCAACGCCCTCTGGGGTGGTGAAGGTGATAAGGTGACATGTGGTACTGCTGTCTCCCTCTGGTGTATCTTAGGACAATCTCTAACGAGGTGAAGTAGACTGCCGCACCTAAAGCACCCCTGCGACGACTGCTGACTCTCCCGTAGATACGAACTAAACATCTGGCCTCGTCCCGAATCTCTGCTACTCCTCGTACCTGAACGAAACCTGTCGCGGCGTCTAAACGTCTGTCTCCGTGCTGATATACCACTATGAACTCTCTTCGTCTCTGGAACTACCGAAGTCTCAGCGATGCGCTCCTCGACTAATAAGGTTGCATCTACAGCTGCTGCATAAGTCTTGCAATGCTGCGCGCTGATCGCGAGGAACAATGGGGTAAGTAAGCCTCGAACAAATCTTTTGACTCGCATCTCCTCAGTAGCCACTAGGTATAGGGCATAAGCTGATAGCTCTATGAACAGCACGTCGTTCTCTGCCACTGTCATCTCCGGAGTCTAGCATAAGGACTCGAACCTGCGTGCTCTAGAGTCTCTAACACTTTGTGGAAGGAAGCGGGCAAGGAACACCGTCACGAACTCTGTCCAGGTCATAGGAGGAAGACCTGCTGCTCTACCCTTCTCGACCGATTCGCACCATTTCTGCGCAAGACCTTCCAGGCGAAAGCTCGCGAACTCTACCTATCTCGCATCTAAGCATCTGAGGGAACGGCATATCCGGGCCATCCTATCAATGAAAGACTGTGGTGTTAGTTATATGTATGCCCTAGAGGCCATTACTGTACATACGATGTATATTGTAGTGGATGCTAGGACATATATAGGGAGGACTTTCTTGCTCGACATGATAGTATGCTATCTGGTTGTTCTTTATCTTTACTTGTACTCTGATTGTCTCTATGTTACATGTTGATAAAGCCCTTAGGATATGTACTCGACTACTGGGACTATGATGAGATCATACTAGTAGGGCCACGGTAGTCAACGAGTACATCCTATAACTGTTCCTAGTCGAGGGTGTATCGAGACAGGGCATCGATACACCAGAGTAGACTAGCGTATACGCATCTTGACCCATATGATGGGCGATGGATGATCCCATATTCATCGGTGTTTGACATCAAGGATGGTGTACGGGTGCTCAGTGGAGACTGGGTACACTGGACGGACTCGCCGAGAACTCCCAGATGGTATTATACCTCACGTCAGATGGCAGTTCTCCGGTGACACTTGTACAGAGTAGTCTGTTGACCCGAGATCGTCATAGAGTCTTGTGTGATTCCCACTGTGCTTTGATTTCCATCATACCACGTCCAAGAGGACGTGCAAAAAGGTGGCTTTTGGGTACAGTCCCGAATCACATGGAAGCAATGAGCGATAGGAGGGGATTCGTCTCTCCCGGTATAGGGAGTTGATGTTGTGCTGTGTTCGATTGGCTATAACCGGAAATCCTTGGCCAGGGTTGTTGAGATTTACTGGTAAGTGTTATCAGTAGTTTCTCAAACTGTTCTAGACCTCATATCGACACGACTTATCGAGCTACTGGGGTCTGACGTTTACCACCCCCAGGCGAGATATGCGACATATCAGACGACGAGACCGGACTGTACGGGAGTGTTACTGTTTGGATTCACAGGTGAATGTACAGGCTTGCTTGTTGATCTTTTGAGCGCTCAATACCTGGATAGCTGTTACGTTTAGCTGACCGCTTACAGCTTGTGGGTGTTTGATATGATCATCACCTACTGCCGGCGTATTGACGATTCTTTAGAGTCCTACACAGAGGTTTCTTCGCTCAGGCAAAACGGAGTAGGAGCACATATGTGATATGTGCGGGACCGAGGATAATACGATATGAGATACCGTATTCTATTCTCGCGATATTTGATATCAGCCGGGTCATCGGATCAAGTGTTGATTCGATGAATCGGTATGGATAAATATTAGTCGGTTATATGCGATATAGCCGGATTGTCGGATCAAGTGTTGATTCGATAATTTAATGTATAATAATATATATATGATATATTAAATTACATTAACTAATATTTGCGCACTAAAAGATTCTTTTTCTCACTCGGGTAATACATTGATATATATGCGATATATGTTAATTGTATTATTTTATTTGGTTACAATAAATATTATATATGTGATATATAATATTGTAACATGATATGATAACTAATGCAACATGTTTAGTAAAGATTATTCAAGATTGGGGTTTGATTTGGGTTAATGACTTCTAGTAGATTTTAGAAGGTTTTCTTTTTTGTTTTGGAAAAGATATTTTCAAGTGACTCATTCTTAACCTAACCCAAACCCTAGCCTTGGTTAATTCTCTACAAAGGTTTAGTCAACCATGGTTGCATGATTCATCATTATCTCCTTTGCATTATTCATCACAAAAGGATACATATCATATTGTTCATCTTCTTCCTTCTTTCTTTTCATGAAAAAGCTTTCTAGCTTTTTCTAAGTGATGAAAAATGAGTGAGAATAAGAAAATAAAAGAGAGCAAAAATCCTACTTCATCATCCTCATCTATCCTTTCCATTTCGATGAGGGTGTTCACTTTATATTATGAGTGTTAGCTTGTGTTAACGAAACTTCAAGGAAGATCATCTTTGTATCAAAGATCGGAAGCAAGACTGCATCTTTCTCTTCGTGGAACCTCTCGAGAGTCCGGAACACGATGATCGCAGCGAAGGGACCACAACACGGAGCTTAAGAAGTGAAGGACTGGATCTACAAAGGTTGTAATCTCTCTCACTTAGTGTTAAAGTGTTTAACATACTTATTTTCGCCTAAACCCTAGTTTAAAGATCCGGCTTCGGGTTGTTCGGCGCGGCTAATTTTTTAATCGGGCATGGTTGATGCCTCCTGGACCCTTGTGCGCGTGCCTAGCAACCCTACATGTGGGTCCTCGGCTGCATCGGTGCCTGTGAAGACCGGAGGCTTCAGCCTCATAAACTCTGATAGCGATACCGTAATAACCTCTATAGCTTCAGGGGCAACTGCCTGTAGGGTTGCTAGGCACGCGCACAAGGGTCCACGAGGCATCAACCATGCCCGATTAAAAAATTAGCCGTGTCGAACAACCCGAAGCCAGATCTTTAAACTAGGGTTTAGGCGAAAACGAACATGCTAAACACTTTAACACTAAGTGAGAGGGATTACAACCTTTGTAGATCCGGTCCTTCACTTCTTAAGCTCCGTGTTGTGGTCCCTTCGTTGCGATCATCGTGTTCTGGACTCTCGAGAGGCTTCACGAAGAGAATGATGCAACCTAGCTTCCGATCTTCGATACAAAGATGATCTATCTTGAAGTTTCGTTAACACAAGCTATCACTCATGAAATGATGTGAACACCCTCATCTAAATAGCAAGGATAGATGAGGATGATGAAGTAGGATTATTGCTCTCTTTTTTTTTCTATTTCTCACTCGGGTAATACATTGATATATATGCGATATATGTTAATTGTATTATTTTATTTTGTTACGATAAATATTATATATGTGATATATAATATTGTAACATGATATGATAACTAATGCAACATGTTTAGTGGAGTTTAAACATGATTAGGGTTTGGCTTAGGGTTAAGCTTTCTAGATGATTCTAGAAGGTTTAGTTTTTGTCATGATAAAGATATTTGTCTTGATATTTTTGTGTGACTCATTCTTAACTCAACCCAAACCCTAGCCCTTGGTTAATTCTCCACAATGGTTAAGTCAACCATGGTTGCATTATTTATCATATTAATCCTTTCATTATTTATCACAAAAAAGAAAATGGATCACTATTCTTCTTCTTCCTCTCTTCTTTTTATGAAAAAGCTTTCTAGCTTTTTCTTTGTGATGGAAAATGAGTGAGAAATAGAAAACAAAAGAGAGCAATAATCCTACTTCATCATCCTCATCTATCCTTGCCATTTAGATGAGGGTGTTCACATCATTTCATGAGTGATAGCTTGTGTTAACGAAACTTCAAGGTAGATCATCTTTGTATCGAAGATCGGAAGCTAGGTTGCATCATTCTCTTCGTGAAGCCTCTCGAGAGTCCAGAACACGATGATCGCAGCGAAGGAACCACAACACGGAGCTTAAGAAGTGAAGGACCGGATCTACAAAGGTTGTAATCTCTCTCACTTAGTGTTAAAGTGTTTAGCATGTTCGTTTTCGCCTAAACCCTAGTTTAAAGATCTGGCTTCGGGTTGTTCGGCATGGCTAATTTTTTAATCGGGCATGGTTGATGCCTCGTGGACCCTTGTGCGCGTGCCTAGCAACCCTACAGTGGTATCAGAGCCAAGCTAGAGCTTTAGGCGAAGTCTAGACGAAATTTAAAGTCCGATCGAACCCTGAAAACCCGATAAAACCCCTTCTCTGGAATTTTTTCAAAAATATTTTTTTTTTCTCAATTAAAAATGCTAAGAAAAACAAGCAGGAAAAACTAAGAATTACTGTGAAGTATAGTCCCCTAAGTCAACTATTTGACCGCGGAACCGCGGCGAAACCATGGGTTTGGCGGGGGTTCCGCGGCCAAAATTTGGACTTAGTCCCTGCAATTTCACTTAATTATTCTTAGGTCCTTTCTTGTTATTTTTTTCTGGGAATATTTTAATTCCACTCAAGTGTTGAGTTTTCTAGGGTTGTATTGGGGAATCGTTGATTCGATCAGATAATTTAACTTTATTTATTTTTGTCCGGACAATTTTTAGAAACTGTTAAAAAGTTCGAACGGATATCAATAACTCACTTTTTCCCCTGTCGGAAATTTTTTCAAAAGTTGGATTTTTCTCGAGTTTAAGAATGTTCTAAGTCGTGCAAGTAATGCGGTGGACCCTCTAGAAGACAACAAACCTTAACTCGATTATGTGACCGTCTTGAACTGCCTCTGAACCTTAGGGTTTATGGCAGTACGGCGTGCCACATGTGAGGCGTTGGCTTGACCTTTCTACGGCTGGACCATTGGTACTGTGGCATGTGATGGATGTTTTTAAACTGATTTCAAGTGTTGAGATTATTGGGGAAATCTTGGGTGTTTGATTATTCGATCGGAAAGTTTAACATTGTCTATTTATCTGGAATGTGATACAATATTTGGAATCCACAGGTAGTTATGAGATAACTAATTTGAATGTTATAAATCTAGCAGTTCAGTCTCAAATTGATCGGTTGCCACGGAATTTTGATGTGATCAAAAATCCGTCGTAATCACGTAGTTTACGCGGATACTCGCCGGATAAACTTAATAGACAGCCACGCCCCATAGCCCCGACCAAGTGACTGTAGGAGAACCCCGTCGCCAAAAGCATCCGTTCGGGTGCTCGCGTCAGCGGTGTTCCGTCTTAGTGCACTTCGTCGACGGAATCCGGGGGTGCGGCCGTCTACTAAAGTTTGCGACGAGCATTCGATCAGGATGTCGGGAATCTTGTTGAATTGCCCGACTTGATATTGAAAAGAGTTTTCGATAATGAGACTAAAATGCGGAGTTTATAATTGTTAGGCATGCGATGTCTAAGGAATTCATTTTGTTAGGCATGCGATGTCTAAGGAGGTTGCGGATCCCAACTGTTGTAATTTTACACGTTCTTTTCTGTGACAGTAAGTGTAGTATGTAGTTGTATCGCCGGTTTTCGTTGCTATACATCGACGACAATCGGCATATGCATACTTACTTACGTTGATGATATGAGATATTATATGTTGTTGTGATATGTTATATTGGATCGTCGTGTTTGAATAGCCGGGGGTTTTATGTGAGATGAGAGTTTCTCTTTTTCATTCATGTAAAATTCATTTGTATGTAATATTCTTTTATTGGGGCACTTCCGGGCCGAGGATGATGTCACCATTGTATATTATTTACTTTTCCACATTAGGTAGACCCAAGGCGGGGAGCACAAGTAACCGGGTTCTAGGGTCCAGTTGGAGACCATCTCGAGGAGTCGAGACCGGGTCTCCTAACCCTAGAATTGGCAGTGTTGCTTGCCGCTCTCGTAGGGGTCTAGGGATGTGGGTTTGGCTATTCATCACGACCGTGGAATCCGTGTTTTATACTGGCTCGTATTAAAACACGGACGTCCTAGTATATCCCATATTTCATATATGTTCTTCTACTGCAATGTTCTGTGATGAGATTATATTACTGCCTGAGACGAATGTTTATATTATATATATATGAGATATATGTTATATTGCAGATTTTGTTTCAAATGTGATGCTTGTGAAGCATAATAAAATGGGACTTCATTAATGAGATTAATGAAACTAAAAGAAATCTAAAGATGTTGTAGAAACTTGTTTAAAAACTGGTAGCTCTAGTTCTTGCTTTGCATAGCGGTGTTCCTTGTAGAACATCCAGCACCTTATTCGATAAGGAAAGAGCCGAGATCCATTCACCGGGAGTGACATCTTCAGTGAAACTAGCAGATGCTACAAACTCGGTTTTTCTTTTGATTGCTTCTATAGTTCTTGCTTTGCAAAGTGGTATTTGTGAAATATCCTGCACCTTATTCGATGAGGAAAGGGCCGACGATCCCTTCACCGGGAGTGACCCCTTTAGCAAAACTAGAAAAGCCTAAAAAACACTCCATTTAAAATCACTCGATTCTACAACGATATTAAGTTCATTACGCAAATGGTTTTCTTAAAAACCTGTCGTAGCCCTCCATCATTTCAGATAAGTAATATTTAGTATTCGTGCTGCGTTTGTTGACCTCTGTCAAGGCGTAGTGTGCGGTAGCTGATTAGTGCTTATCTGTATAAACATATGATGCGATTGATTGTCACGACCCGAAAGTACGGAACGTGACCGGCACTTAGATTACGAAGCGTCTAGAGGCGCCACGTAACCTAAGTAAGCCGAAGCCCAGAAATCTAAACCATAGAAGAAGAAGAAGAAGAAGAAGAAAAAGAAAACAAGTTTAAAAGCATCAGCAATTTTCCCAAAAATTTCAGCAGAGTCTCCTCTGTAAAAACTGGCCCCCAAACGGGTACAACAAGTATAATATACATAAACAATAAAAAGCATCCCCAAACGGGAGCTAGCATCAACGCCAACAGGCGGAAACAACCACAGCAAGCACAATAATATACAACGCCAATAGGCGAGGCTCAAAACTCAAAAGAAAACAAAACCACCAGATCTGAATAACACATGCGCGACTCTAAGGTCGAAATAAACAACTGGTCCAATAAACTTATCAAGTAATACAAATATGGTTGATGGAGCTTACTAGATACAAATGAATGAATAAAAGTACAATGGTGGTTCGGATACAAGTGAACCAACCTACCGTGCAAATCACCCTGAAGAAAAGATGTGCCAACAAGCTGCCACGGAAACCTGTACATCGAACCTGTAAAGAATTTGGCACAACGGGGGTGAGTTGCCAACTCGTGAGTAGAAGACATCTACGAAAAGAAATCGAATGCACGACGCTATCCTAGGTCATAATAATAATACACTATAATATCCCAATCATCTAGTAATAGCAGGGTAATACTACGTGTAAGTGCAAATACTCCGTGTCGTGTCAGTGCCTCATATAATACTATGTCATATGAATGAAATGCATGCACCATGAAGGTAAAGTAACAAATCCTGAAATCCAGATATATATGTATAAGAAATCTTTAGCTATTATCATAGTAGAATGTGTATAAGAATCTGAAATCTGAATAATGAAACCCATGGAAATCCGTGTCAAACATCGACACAACACATGTAATCTCAAGTCTCAATATCTCGGGCTCCGTCAGTCCGGATCGGCCCATATCATCAAATCTCACGACAACGGTCGGTATCCTCCGGATATCCGCCGCGCCAGACATCACCGGTAGGTAGCCTTCCCCTGACAGGCTCATCGTCTACAACTCGATCTTCTTGCCCCGGGGTACCATACCGGGCCCACCATGTACCCGAGACGGTTCATCCACTCCTCGAATCGGGTCTCGAAATCCAACAGAAAATATGAAATACTCATGGTGGACGACTCATACATCACGAGAAAACCGCATCTTATTTAAAAAGAGAAGAGGAGAGAGAGAGAAGTTTTTATATATTTTTGCGGTTTTCCCTAAAAATCCAGAAATCTCATAGAAATCCAAATCTCAAAATCATGAGTAAGTATATGATAAGTGTCAGCATATGCCCATACTACTGTGCGATAACATGAAATATGAATGCATCAATGTCTAAGTAATAAATATCATGTCTTATACTAATGTCAGAAAATAATCACAATATTATATCTGTCTAGTTGCTAACTGATTCTATCCATAAAAGACAATATGATCTAAAGTGTACGTGACATAGCAATTACCGATGATGATGTGTGTGAGCCGGCAAATAAGTGTGCGTGGAACATGCGTATCATCGGTAATAGTGCTGGTGTCCTAACAGGTAAAGTTTATACTGATTATAGTAACATATAAAAGAACATGCACCATGATGATTACAGTATGAATGTAAATACAGATGTGCATTATCCACTCCTCTGCGAGATACGAGTACAACTACCACTATGTGAGTCGAACCTAAACCAGTGTCCATCTAACATCCTAAGGAATTAAACCTAATAGACTAGTCAGTAAGAAACTAGAGTCTACCTAAGGTCTTAATCAATATCTCTAATAGTCGGCGATCCCGCCTCAATAGCGTCACGTACGTAGTACGGCTTCCTCGAATCAAGAGTGCGGATCAATCATCAAATCTAAGCCTCGTACGGTAAAATCCATCGTACGGCATCCCAATATCGGGGTACGGTCAAGTATCTCCTAGGTGTCTCCTCATTCGTATAATGTCATCATCAGCACATCTCATGATCAAGGTGTTAAACTGTGATCGCATACATCAATCATATATCATTGCCATCATGATAAGCATCATTAGTTTATCCTCAGAAATATCATGTCGTAATCAAGTTATACATATATCATATCGTGATCAGTCACCAGTTACAGTCCGGGTACTATTCTAGCGTCCCATGTACATCAATATCACCACCACTCTTTATAATTTATATATGCATGTTCATTATCTCATTCTCTAATGATCCGCTAACACTTTATTACGACTGTATAGTCAAGAATCACGGCATCAAGCCCAGTTATACTGTTTCATCATACCTCGGATATCATATCACATCAATGAATCCCATATACGTGTGGTGTGTATATATACACCTATACCTAGTTTTATATATATACACACATATACGTATACGCCAAGTCAAGTTTTAGTGTGTGCGTGTATGTTTCTATCAGAAACCTACGAACCTTTCCCAAAGTATTCATCCTCAGGTATGGTTTTCCTAAATCAGTCTAGTCCCGCCTAGGGTCATTACTAGGGTCCTGCTCGGTAAGAATCTAGGGTCACATTGGGTTTCCTAATGTCGCTAAGTACTATTCCTATTCTACGTTGCGGGGGTGCTAAACGCCATCCACCCGACTTCCCCCCGTAGATATACATCTACTCACCTGGTCCATGTCTGCCGAAGACAGTGTCGCCATCCTCCTCTTCATCGCCCGCAGTCCGCGTGAGGGGTACCTAGACGCAAACATTTAAATAGCATCGTAAACTGAATCACATAAAAAAGTCAAACGATACAAAGAACAAGCATAGGTTAAAACCTATGTCCCGTCCACGCAAAAGAACCAAATACCGCTCGATATCGGCGTACAAACTCCGATGGATCGAGATAACATCATCAAACAACTTGTAGTTTAAAAACACATTACTTATACCATAAAACACGATTAAATCCATCGAAACCCTAAAATCTATCAAACTGTCCAATTTCGCAAAAACCCGAAAATGCCAATATACCGTTTTTCATCAAAACTTGACATTTAAATGAAACTAATGGTCATAAAACTCATTAAATAGCATTACTAGACTATACAAACCATTACTATATTTTTTATTACACAAATTTATATAAATTTGAAATTTCTAGTTTACCACATTTAACAATTTTCAACATTTTCCAAGCAAAATACCGCAATTCCACCTCAAAACATGATTTTGCATAAATTAATGACTTAAACCACAATTTATGATGATAATGATATAATGAAACCAATATTATATTTTAAATCCCTTTTATTTAGAATTTTCCAAAATCTAGTTAACAAAATAATAGCATTTTATTACTATTTTCCAATTATCAATTGAATCTAGTGATCAAACTAAGTTTTTCTTTCCATTAACATGTTAATATGCTCACTAAAACTACAATCTAATGATAGAAATCTTAATTGGAATTTTATATTACCCATAAACATATTTTATAAAAAACTAGTTAGCTAAAAAGTATAATTAAATCAATTTTAGGTTAACAATTTACAACATATCATCCCTATAAGAATTTCCACTTCTAAATATGTTAAACTAGTGATTATAACCCTCATTAATTAATAAAAATCACAACTTGATTTTTCAAACCCTAACTTGAATTTTAAAAGTAGTAAATAAAATTAATAGATTAAATCTAATTAAACTTTAAAAGAAATATCTAATAGAAATAAAATAAAAGAGAAGGATTTATACCTCCACAACCTCATGTCCAAACTTGAAAATGAGCCTCAAAAATACATGCTTTCCCACTCCAAATTCCATGTAAAGAAGAGTAGAGAATAAAGGGTATGAAAATATATATGATTTTGTGGAATTTTAATTGAATTTTTGATGTATTTTTGATGATTTTTGAATAAAAATGAGGTGGAAAATGGGGGGGGCTGCCATGGATGAGTTGTGGCCGGCCATGGGGAGGGAGAAAGAGAAAAGAGTGAAGAAAAGTGTGGAAGTTTCAAGAAAGAATCATCATTTAAAGTCTTTTCATGGTTTAATTAATTATTTATTTATTTATTTACTATAGCAACTCAAGAAAGCTCTAGAAATTAGGAAAAATTTGCAAATAATTTTTGCATGATACACACTAAATTCTAATATGCCATGGTTCATTTTTACAAATTAAAACCATTTAAATTTGTAATTTACACTAATTTAGTGTAAAAATAAAGCTTATGTTAATATTTAAAATAATTAATTTAGGAAATTTTTTTAATTAAACTAAAAATTTATAAGTGGCTAAATAAACACTATTTACTAGTAATTACATAATTAAATAGGTATTTTTGAATTTATAATGAAAAACAATCACGGTTTGGTTTTACGAAAAATACGTTTTACTTTACCGAAAATCCTAAAATTCACTTAAACACTTTTATTCATTTAATTATTTATTTAATTATTTTTAAAACGTTACAATCTTCCCCCCTTTAAGAAATTCGGTCCCCGAATTTAAATTAAAACTCCCCCTCCAAATACTAAAACATTTAGCAAAACACTCAAATCATCGGGGCTCCGAAATCATCAATACATAACAAAAATCAACTCCGTCAAGCATAACGAAATCATCGGAGTTATGGCGAGAATAAAATATCAAAACCCAATATGAAAACCAACATAATATACATCAATCTACAACTTATATATAGTGTGCATCATAGTGAAACTGTACAAATATCTGGATAAGGAAATATACAAAAACCCCTTTTGAAAATTGCCGTGTGATGCACGTGTCACGGCATAAGTAGCGGACGTTTATTTTAAAAAAAAATAACTATATATATATATCGTTTATTTAACATACACGTCCCGCCTGGTTACTAAATCAATAATAATAATTAGGAAAACATACTGCTCAAACTAAAATCAATCCCAATCACATCAATAAAATGTCATGTGCGTCCGGTGCGCACTGAAATCGAAACCAATTACAGATACCATGAATACCTACAAAACAAAACTAAGTGCAACAGGTGTGCACCAAAAATATCTGTCAAGTGCAACGGGCGTGCACGACACAATATCAGGTGCATCTAATTTGCACAAAACCCCGATTTAGTGCATCTGGTGTGCACAAAATCGCATCAAGTGCGCCAAGTATGCGCAAGAATCCTAATCAGGTGCACATGGTGCACGAAAACATACATCGAATATCAAAATCGAAATCACAGCACAAAAATGCATGAAAACTAGGTCGAAACATATGTCAAAATCACGTGTAACCCCTATGCACGAAATCAAATCAAAAATCCCAAATATATAAAACCAAATCAAGTGTACTGGTTGTGTACTAAACAACATCAATACAACTGATATATGAAACACAAATAGAATGAAGGTACACACATGAAATACCAATCGTAGAACAAAGTCCTCAAAATACCAAAATCCAATCATGAAAATATGAAATTCAAATCACTAAATCATAATCGTAAACACTATCGTCAATGTGCGCCTCCTTCCTCTGATGTCGGCTGCTTTAAACTCGCCTCTTCGTAGCTATGCAGACTGCGCTACCAACGGCAACACTCATATCTAGAGTCTCCCATGTAATCGATCCCTTCACCTGATATCCGGACTACATTAAACTTTTCGATCGATCCATCAAAATCCCATAATTCCCCGAGAGCTCAACACTCAAGTACAGTTTAAAATATCCGGTACATACCCCAGCATCGATGATCCAGCTGTAGAAGGGTAAACCCAAGCCTCACTAATGGCACAGCGGAACGGCCGTAAACCCTAAGGTTCAAGGGCGTTCTCGTGGTCATTATGTCGAGTTAGGGTTTCATTCTTCTAGAGGGTCCATCGAAATACCTGCATGTTCTTCCGAATACTTTAAACTTAGGAAAATGGTTTTCTGATAATCGTTCGAACCCTTTAACTTCATCCGGACAGCATGTGAATACCCTTCATCCGCACGCTAAGCAATGCTTCAATCCTCAAGAATAACCAATACTCTAATGGTTATCGCATTCGAGCCGCAGCTCCCTCTGCCCGTGGTAACAGAAACCACCATCCGACATCGATGAAGATAGATCAAAGGAACGAATGAAATACGGTGCAAAAAATGTACATCCTAAGGCTCCTTAAGCAGAGTAGCGTATCGTAAGTATGCCGCGGACCATACCCACGGTACGTTACTCTACCTAAATCGCCTACTCCATCAACCAAGGGTCACCTAGACTTATACAGGGTTAAACCTAGCGCTCTGATACCAACTTTGTCACGACCCGAAAGTACGGAACGTGACCGGCACTTAGATTACGAAGCGTCTAGAGGCGCCACGTAACCTAAGTAAGCCGAAGCCCAGAAATCTAAACCATAGAAGAAGAAGAAGAAGAAGAAGAAAAAGAAAACAAGTTTAAAAGCATCAGCAATTTTCCCAAAAATTTCAGCAGAGTCTCCTCTGTAAAAACTGGCCCCCAAACGGGTACAACAAGTATAATATACATAAACAATAAAAAGCATCCCCAAACGGGAGCTAGCATCAACGCCAACAGGCGGAAACAACCACAGCAAGCACAATAATATACAACGCCAATAGGCGAGGCTCAAAACTCAAAAGAAAACAAAACCACCAGATCTGAATAACACATGCGCGACTCTAAGGTCGAAATAAACAACTGGTCCAATAAACTTATCAAGTAATACAAATATGGTTGATGGAGCTTACTAGATACAAATGAATGAATAAAAGTACAATGGTGGTTCGGATACAAGTGAACCAACCTACCGTGCAAATCACCCTGAAGAAAAGATGTGCCAACAAGCTGCCACGGAAACCTGTACATCGAACCTGTAAAGAATTTGGCACAACGGGGGTGAGTTGCCAACTCGTGAGTAGAAGACATCTACGAAAAGAAATCGAATGCACGACGCTATCCTAGGTCATAATAATAATACACTATAATATCCCAATCATCTAGTAATAGCAGGGTAATACTACGTGTAAGTGCAAATACTCCGTGTCGTGTCAGTGCCTCATATAATACTATGTCATATGAATGAAATGCATGCACCATGAAGGTAAAGTAACAAATCCTGAAATCCAGATATATATGTATAAGAAATCTTTAGCTATTATCATAGTAGAATGTGTATAAGAATCTGAAATCTGAATAATGAAACCCATGGAAATCCGTGTCAAACATCGACACAACACATGTAATCTCAAGTCTCAATATCTCGGGCTCCGTCAGTCCGGATCGGCCCATATCATCAAATCTCACGACAACGGTCGGTATCCTCCGGATATCCGCCGCGCCAGACATCACCGGTAGGTAGCCTTCCCCTGACAGGCTCATCGTCTACAACTCGATCTTCTTGCCCCGGGGTACCATACCGGGCCCACCATGTACCCGAGACGGTTCATCCACTCCTCGAATCGGGTCTCGAAATCCAACAGAAAATATGAAATACTCATGGTGGACGACTCATACATCACGAGAAAACCGCATCTTATTTAAAAAGAGAAGAGGAGAGAGAGAGAAGTTTTTATATATTTTTGCGGTTTTCCCTAAAAATCCAGAAATCTCATAGAAATCCAAATCTCAAAATCATGAGTAAGTATATGATAAGTGTCAGCATATGCCCATACTACTGTGCGATAACATGAAATATGAATGCATCAATGTCTAAGTAATAAATATCATGTCTTATACTAATGTCAGAAAATAATCACAATATTATATCTGTCTAGTTGCTAACTGATTCTATCCATAAAAGACAATATGATCTAAAGTGTACGTGACATAGCAATTACCGATGATGATGTGTGTGAGCCGGCAAATAAGTGTGCGTGGAACATGCGTATCATCGGTAATAGTGCTGGTGTCCTAACAGGTAAAGTTTATACTGATTATAGTAACATATAAAAGAACATGCACCATGATGATTACAGTATGAATGTAAATACAGATGTGCATTATCCACTCCTCTGCGAGATACGAGTACAACTACCACTATGTGAGTCGAACCTAAACCAGTGTCCATCTAACATCCTAAGGAATTAAACCTAATAGACTAGTCAGTAAGAAACTAGAGTCTACCTAAGGTCTTAATCAATATCTCTAATAGTCGGCGATCCCGCCTCAATAGCGTCACGTACGTAGTACGGCTTCCTCGAATCAAGAGTGCGGATCAATCATCAAATCTAAGCCTCGTACGGTAAAATCCATCGTACGGCATCCCAATATCGGGGTACGGTCAAGTATCTCCTAGGTGTCTCCTCATTCGTATAATGTCATCATCAGCACATCTCATGATCAAGGTGTTAAACTGTGATCGCATACATCAATCATATATCATTGCCATCATGATAAGCATCATTAGTTTATCCTCAGAAATATCATGTCGTAATCAAGTTATACATATATCATATCGTGATCAGTCACCAGTTACAGTCCGGGTACTATTCTAGCGTCCCATGTACATCAATATCACCACCACTCTTTATAATTTATATATGCATGTTCATTATCTCATTCTCTAATGATCCGCTAACACTTTATTACGACTGTATAGTCAAGAATCACGGCATCAAGCCCAGTTATACTGTTTCATCATACCTCGGATATCATATCACATCAATGAATCCCATATACGTGTGGTGTGTATATATACACCTATACCTAGTTTTATATATATACACACATATACGTATACGCCAAGTCAAGTTTTAGTGTGTGCGTGTATGTTTCTATCAGAAACCTACGAACCTTTCCCAAAGTATTCATCCTCAGGTATGGTTTTCCTAAATCAGTCTAGTCCCGCCTAGGGTCATTACTAGGGTCCTGCTCGGTAAGAATCTAGGGTCACATTGGGTTTCCTAATGTCGCTAAGTACTATTCCTATTCTACGTTGCGGGGGTGCTAAACGCCATCCACCCGACTTCCCCCCGTAGATATACATCTACTCACCTGGTCCATGTCTGCCGAAGACAGTGTCGCCATCCTCCTCTTCATCGCCCGCAGTCCGCGTGAGGGGTACCTAGACGCAAACATTTAAATAGCATCGTAAACTGAATCACATAAAAAAGTCAAACGATACAAAGAACAAGCATAGGTTAAAACCTATGTCCCGTCCACGCAAAAGAACCAAATACCGCTCGATATCGGCGTACAAACTCCGATGGATCGAGATAACATCATCAAACAACTTGTAGTTTAAAAACACATTACTTATACCATAAAACACGATTAAATCCATCGAAACCCTAAAATCTATCAAACTGTCCAATTTCGCAAAAACCCGAAAATGCCAATATACCGTTTTTCATCAAAACTTGACATTTAAATGAAACTAATGGTCATAAAACTCATTAAATAGCATTACTAGACTATACAAACCATTACTATATTTTTTATTACACAAATTTATATAAATTTGAAATTTCTAGTTTACCACATTTAACAATTTTCAACATTTTCCAAGCAAAATACCGCAATTCCACCTCAAAACATGATTTTGCATAAATTAATGACTTAAACCACAATTTATGATGATAATGATATAATGAAACCAATATTATATTTTAAATCCCTTTTATTTAGAATTTTCCAAAATCTAGTTAACAAAATAATAGCATTTTATTACTATTTTCCAATTATCAATTGAATCTAGTGATCAAACTAAGTTTTTCTTTCCATTAACATGTTAATATGCTCACTAAAACTACAATCTAATGATAGAAATCTTAATTGGAATTTTATATTACCCATAAACATATTTTATAAAAAACTAGTTAGCTAAAAAGTATAATTAAATCAATTTTAGGTTAACAATTTACAACATATCATCCCTATAAGAATTTCCACTTCTAAATATGTTAAACTAGTGATTATAACCCTCATTAATTAATAAAAATCACAACTTGATTTTTCAAACCCTAACTTGAATTTTAAAAGTAGTAAATAAAATTAATAGATTAAATCTAATTAAACTTTAAAAGAAATATCTAATAGAAATAAAATAAAAGAGAAGGATTTATACCTCCACAACCTCATGTCCAAACTTGAAAATGAGCCTCAAAAATACATGCTTTCCCACTCCAAATTCCATGTAAAGAAGAGTAGAGAATAAAGGGTATGAAAATATATATGATTTTGTGGAATTTTAATTGAATTTTTGATGTATTTTTGATGATTTTTGAATAAAAATGAGGTGGAAAATGGGGGGGGCTGCCATGGATGAGTTGTGGCCGGCCATGGGGAGGGAGAAAGAGAAAAGAGTGAAGAAAAGTGTGGAAGTTTCAAGAAAGAATCATCATTTAAAGTCTTTTCATGGTTTAATTAATTATTTATTTATTTATTTACTATAGCAACTCAAGAAAGCTCTAGAAATTAGGAAAAATTTGCAAATAATTTTTGCATGATACACACTAAATTCTAATATGCCATGGTTCATTTTTACAAATTAAAACCATTTAAATTTGTAATTTACACTAATTTAGTGTAAAAATAAAGCTTATGTTAATATTTAAAATAATTAATTTAGGAAATTTTTTTAATTAAACTAAAAATTTATAAGTGGCTAAATAAACACTATTTACTAGTAATTACATAATTAAATAGGTATTTTTGAATTTATAATGAAAAACAATCACGGTTTGGTTTTACGAAAAATACGTTTTACTTTACCGAAAATCCTAAAATTCACTTAAACACTTTTATTCATTTAATTATTTATTTAATTATTTTTAAAACGTTACATTGATTTAGGGTAGTCGTGCGACTTTGTTGACCTTAGCCAAGGGTCGTGCGGGTGGGTTTAATTCAATCGGAAAATGACGGGTTGAACTTGGCTAGCACTTATGATTTGTTGACCTTAGCCAAGGTCATAAGATGCTAGGGGCAAAATATTATTGGGAATTTCAAGTGTTGAAATTTGCAATGAGATTGCATACCTTCTATAAGATAGTTGGATCCCGATACCCGCTGCGAGTAAGAGTTACTCCTGGGAGAGTTTTACACATTACAATTAGCCGATCAAGTAGGTGTCTAGAAAGGTGTTAACGCGGTTACGCCTCTGGGAAAATGAGGTTTACTTTAATTAGGTTCGTGCGAAAGCACGGGGGACCTCCCTCAAAGTACCGACACTGGCCTGGCTGAAAGATTGGCGAACTTGTAGCGTGTAATTAATCCCGGCTAGTCTTTCCTTTTAGGGTTTGAAGGAAGATTTGATTAAAACAGTGGGAGACATCCTGATTAGATATATTAGATAACCAATCTAATCTTGCAAGAGCATACGCTGAGTGTTTTCTTCTCTCTCTCTCCAGGTAGCGACCATATCACGCCTTAATCAAGATAATAATACGGATATATTGACCGAACCCGCTTGTTATACTGAGCTGGGGAACGTTGGTCCTGCTCCAACTTATAATTGTTATAAGACAGAGCAGGAAATTGGGGATTACCAGAATTCCCGTGCCGCCCAAACGAAGAAAGTGCATGTTGATGCATCATCTTCGGGTGTGTTCATTACAGAGAACTGTTTCTCAGTTCCATTATGTCCTGGGTATGTGATACCGGATCAGGATCCCGCATATGTAATCTGTTACATGGGCTACAGATAGGTAGAAAACTGAGAACGGGTGAAAAGTTTCATGAGACAGAAAACGGTGCAAGTGTTGCAGCCAAGTCTGTTGGTCACTATCACCCTGTATTACCAGAATACATTGATTCTGATCAAATGTTATTAGATACCGAACCTAATATACAACATCATATCAGTCTCTTTATTAGTAAAGAAAGGATATAATTTTGTATTGTTGGATAATGTTTTGAACATTTCCTATATCAAGAGTTGATCGGTTCAGGCACGTTATCTAAAAGCATTGACGTTCTAAATCAAACTACAGTTCTTAGTATATAGAACACACACAAGAGGAATAGTTCAGAAATGAACGAATCCTTCTTGAGGCATTGTAGACTAGGTCATATCAATGTGACCCGACTAGCTAAGTTACATATAGATGCATATTTAAATTAGTTTGAATTTACATCTTGTGAAACTTGCCGGTCATGTCACAGAGATAAGATGACCAAAGCTCTGTTTATTGGAAACAGAGAAAGAGTTAGTGAACTCTTGGGATTGACACATGCTGATGTATGAAGGTCCCTTGTCTACACATGCCAAGACCGGTTCTTTGTACTTCATTACATTCTCTGATGATCTCTCAAGATTCAGACATATGTTCCTGTTGAAACACAAGTCCGAACCTTTTGAGATATTCGCATAATGTAAGTTAGAAGTAGAGAACCAAAATACGGGTATAAATATTATGTCCTTTGATGAGATCAAGGAGGAGAATACTTGAGCACGGAATTCCTGGACTATTCTAAAGGAGAATGAGATTCTCTCTCAGCATTACTCCTCCGTATACACCATAGCACAATGGTATATCGGGGCGGAGCAATAACACCCTATGTGACATGGTGTGCTCTATGATGAGACTACTAAGTTTCCTATTTCCTTTTGGGAGTTATGCGCTTGAGAAGCTGCATACCTATTGAATAGGGTTCAAATAAAATCAGTTGCCTACCACTTCATATGTGATATGGAAAGGGAAGAGCCCATATCTTAAGTTTGTTAAGATTTGGGATTGTCCGGCCTATATCTAAAAGCAAAATCCGGACAAGCTCGAGGCAAGGTCTGTTATGTAGAACTAGAAAGGTTCCAGCTATACAAACTGCAGCTGATGATTTGGTAGAACCAAAGGATTCAATAGTTTCCAACGAATCTCAGCCTCTCCGCCGATCTAGCACCTGAGAGATACTTTGATTTCTCTATGACAGTGGGAGCGAGGATTGCATCATGAGATGATGACCCAACTAGTTTTGAGCAGGCCATCAGGAGTGGGACTCTGTAAGAATGGCTGGATGCTTAGTGATCTGAGATGGAATCCTTATACACCAACAAAGTATGGACTTTGGTTGCTTTATCTGAAGGGTTAAATCCCCATCAGGAGCAGGTATATCTTGAGAAGATTACTTGGTGTACATGGAAAAGTTAAGACTTTCAAAGCTATGCTTAAGTCCATCCAGATCCTACTTGCCACGGCGACATACCATGAATACGATATCTGGCGGTTGGGTGTCATGTCTGCTTTTCTAAATGATGTTTCAGAAAAGAGCGTCTATAAGTACACAGCCAGAGGGCTTCGTAGACAGTGGGTGCAGCGGAAACGTGTGCAGGATGTTTTAGATGATAAAACAGGCATCGCGGAGTTGGAACATCTGTTTTGATGTGGGAGTCAAAGAGTTTGACGTCATCAAAATAGTAGATGAACCTTGTATATACAAAAAGGTAGTAGGAAGTATGGTGGTGACCCTCGTAGAGTACGTGGATGACATACTCTTGATAGGGAAGGAGTTTCCTATGCTACGCTCGGTCAATCTCCGCTTATCACAAAGATTCTCCATATAGGATCAAAGTGATACCTCCTAAATCCTGGATTTTGGATCTATGAGATAGATCTAATTGGATGTTAGGATACTCACTAGTTGTAGTGAGATGGTATCAATCGATCCTAGCGAGAATCACTGAAAAGGTTCCAGGGTGATAAGGACGACTGAATGTCAGTCGCAGGCATTGTCTATACCCTCAGTGGAGGGACGGTATGTTGGAAGAGTTCCAAACTAGATACCATGACATACTAGACGATTAAAGGCAAGATACATCGTTACCAAGGATGCTACCAAAGAGGCAGTCTGGATATATATAAGTTTATGAGATGAACTTCGTTCCTACCATTGTGTGACAATGGAGTTGTGGCTTTAGCCAAGGAACTACCGTCCCATCTGAAATCCAGATAAAATTCTTAGGCAGTATCACCTGATCATAGGAGATGGTTGATCTCCAGTGAGATCGAGGTTAGGAGAGTAGACACAGAGGACAACGGCGCGGATCCACTCACAAAGGCCTTTTTCCCAGTAGAGACTTTTATGGGATGGTTGAGTATTAGATACTTCAGCCACAGCAAATTGTTGGGTATGTGATACCACAACAGATGGCCCTAGTGCAAGTGGGAGATTGTTAGTTATATATATGCCCTAGAGGCCATTACTGTACATATGATGTATATTGTAATGGATGCTTGGACATATATAGGGAGAACTTTCTTGCTCGACATGATAGTATGCTATCTGGTTGTACTTTATCTTAACATGTATTCTGATTGTCTCTATATTACATGTTGATAAAGCCCTTAGGATATGTACTCGACTACTGGGACTATAATGAGATCATACTAATGGGGCCACGGTAGTCGACGAGTACATCCTATAACCGTTCCTAGTCGAGGGTGTATCGAGACAGGGCATCGATATACCAGAGTAGACTAGTGTATACGCATCTTGACCCATATGATGGGTGATGGATGATCCCATATCCATCGGTGTTTGACATCAAGGATGGTGTACGGGTGCTCAGTGGAGACTGGGTACACTGGACGGACTCGCCGAGAACTCCCAGATGGTATTATACCTCACGTCAGATGGCAGTTCTCCGGTGACACTGGTACAGAGTAGTCTGTTGACCCGAGATCGTCATAGAGTCTTGTGTGATTCCCACTGTGCTTTGGTTTCCATCATACCACATCCAAGAGGGCGTGCAAAAAGGTAGCTTTTGGGTACAGTCCCGAATCATATGGAGGCAATGAGCGATAGGAGGGGATTCGTCTCTCCCGGTATAGGGAGTTGATGTTGTGCTGTGTTCGATTGGCTATAACCGGAAATCCCTGGCCAGGGTTGCTGAGATTTACTGGTAAGTGTTATCAGTAGTTTCTCGAACTGTTATAGACCTCATATCGACACGACTTATCGAGCTACTGGGGTCTGACGTTTACCACCCCTAGGCGAGATATGCGACATATCAGACGACGAGACCGGACTGTACGGGAGTGTTACTGTTTGGATTCACAGGAGAATGTTCAGGCTTGCTTGTTGATCTTCTGAGCACTCAATACCTGGGTGGCTGTTACGTTTAGCTGACCGCTTGCAGCTTGTGGGTGTTTGATATGATCATCACCTACTGCCGGCGTATTGACGATTCTTTAGAGTCCTACACAGAGGTTTCTTGGCTCAGGCGAAACGGAGTAGGGGCACATATGTGATATGTGCGGGACCGAGGATAATGCGATATGAGATACCGTATTCTATTCTCGCGATATTTGATATCAGCCGGGTTATCGGATCAAGTGTTGATTCGATGAATCGGTACGGATAAATATTAGTCGGTTATATGCGATATAGCCGGATTGTCGGATCAAGTGTTGATTCGATAATTTAATGTATAATAATATATATGATATATTAAATTACATTAACTAATATTTTCTAACTAAAAGATTCTTTTTCTCACTCGGGTAATACATTGATATATATGCGATATATGTTAATTGTATTATTTTATTTTGTTACGATAAATATTATATATGTGATATATAATATTGTAACATGATATGATAAATAATGCAACCATGATTGACTTAACCATTGTAGAGAATTAACCAAGGGCTAGGGTTTGGGTTGAGTTAAGAATGAGTCACACAAAAATATCAAGACAAATATCTTTATCATGACAAAAACTAAACCTTCTAGAATCATCTAGAAAGCTTAACCCTAATCCAAACCGTAATCATGTTTAAACTCCACTTTCCATCACAAAGAAAAAGCTAGAAAGCTTTTTCATAAAAAGAAGAGAGGAAGAAGAAGAATAGTGATCCATTTTCTTTTTTGTGATGAATAATGAAAGGATTAATATGATAAATATTGCAACCATGGTTGACTTAACCATTGTAGAGAATTAACCAAGGGCTAGGGTTTGGGTTGAGTTAAGAATGAGTCACACAAAAATATCAAGACAAATATCTTTATCATGACAAAAACTAAACCTTCTAGAATCATCTAGAAAGCTTAACCCTAATCCAAACCCTAATCATGTTTAAACTCCACTAAACATGTTGCATTAGTTATCATATCATGTTAAAATATTATATATCACATATATAATATTTATCGTAACAAAATAAAATAAATCAATTAACATATATCGCATATATATCAATGTATTACCCGAGTGAGAAAAAGAATCTTTTAGTGAGCAAATATTAATTAATGTAATTTAATATATCATATATATTATTATACATTAAATTATCGAATCAACACTTGATCCGACTATCCGGCTATATCGCATATAACCGACTAATATTTATCCGTACCGATTCATCGAATCAACACTTGATCCGATGACCCGGCTGATATCAAATATCGCGAGAATAGAATACGGTATCTCATATCGCATTATCCTCGGTCCCGCACATATCACATATGTGCCCCTACTCCGTTTCGCCGGAGCCAAGAAACCTCTGTGTAGGATTCTAAAGAATCGTCAATACGTCGGCAGTAGGTGATGATCATATCAAACACCCACAAGCTGCAAGCGGTCAGCTAAACGTAACAGCCACCCAGGTATTGAGCGCTCAGAAGATCAACAAGCAAGCCTGCACATTCTCCTGTGAATCCAAACAATAACACTCCCATACAGTCCGGTCTCGTCGTCTGATATGTCGCATATCTCGCCTAGGGGTGGTAAACGTCAGACCCCAGTAGCTCGATAAGTCGTGTCGATATGAGTTCTATAACAGTTTGAGAAACTACTGATAACACTTACCAGTAAATCTCAGCAACCCTGGCCAGGGATTTCCGATTATAGCCAATCGAACACAGCACAACATCAACTCCTTATACCGGGAGAGACGAATCTCCTCCTATCGCTCATTGCCTCCATATGATTCGGGACTGTACCCAAAAGCCACCTTTTTGCACGCCCTCTTGGATGTGGTATGATGGAAACCAAAGCACAGTGGGAATCACACAAGACTTTATGACGATCTCGGGTCAACAGACTACTTTGTACCAGTGTCACCGGAGAACTGCCATCTGACGTAAGGTATAATACCATCTGGGAGTTCTCGGCGAGTCCGTCCAGTGTACCCAGTCTCCACTGAGCACCCGTACACCATCCTTGATGTCAAACACCGATGGATATAGGATCATCCATCGCCCATCATATGGGTCAAGATGCGTATACGCTAGTCTACTCTGGTATATCGATGCCCTGTCTCGATACACCCTCGACTAGGAACGGTTATAGGATGTACTCGTCGACTACCGTGGCCCCACTAGTATGATCTCATCATAGTCCCAGTAGTCGAGTACATATCCTAAGGGCTTTATCAACATGTAATATAGAGAAAATCAGAATACATGTTAAGATAAAGTACAACCAGATAGCATACTATCATGTCGAGCAAGAAAGTCCTCCCTATATATGTCCAAGCATCCATTACAATATACATCATATGTACAGTAATGGCCTCTAGGGCATACATATAACTAACACTGCCTGTACTGAGGGTACCATCACGGTCCCTGCAACTGGTGGAACTACCTCTGGTCGCTGCGCTCGAAGTGTCTCAACTAGCGATCCCATCATCTGGCGCATCTCCTGCATACTAGATCCCATCGTCTGGCGCATCTCCTGCATACCAGCCCCTAGCATGGCGATCTGATCTGTCGTAGGAAGAACAGCCTGCTCGGGTACAACCGGTGCACTACCCGGATCAGTCCTCGTCTCGGACGAGTCAACTCGAATCTCGGCTCTCGCGGCCGCTCTCTGTGCCCTCGTAGTCTTTGGTGGCATAATGGCTAAAAAGTGAGTATGATTCGATAAGGATACGGAATCGAATCGCAAGAATGTATATACTCATGAAGGAATTTAATCGATAAGTCCTAAGGTCACTTAGGCGAAGTATCGTGTCGTGACTATGCCGCAAAACATACACACGCTACTCTACTCTGCTTCAGCTACCAACTCCCATCATACCAGGGTCATCCTACACTCCGAAAGGTAAAACCTATGCACTGATACCAACTTTTTCACGACCCAAAGTTCAGCCCGTGAACGGCACTTAACCACGTGACGTCTACAGGCATAACGCGACTAAGTAAGCCGAAACCCAGAAATCAAAACCATTAAAGGTATTGAGTGTTTAAAACATTTATTAAAACATTTAGAAAACTATAAGTTGTTAGTAAAATTCTTTAAAGTTCAAGTTATTAACTTAAAAATTTTGGCAGCATTTCCTTTGTAAAAACTAGCCCCGAAATCGGGTACAAGGCAATATGTGAGTAAAATGATACACTATAAGAAATAAGCATCCCAAACGGGAGCAATCACGCCCAACGGCGAAAACAATCACCACAATGATAATATACGACGCCGTAGCGAAGAATGAGTAAAAATATAAAACTGCATAAATAAAGTCGGCTCACAACGAGCTCGACACCAGAGTATAAAATAATATACATCGTCCTTACAACTGGTCTCTAAGTCAATACATAAGTAGTAGATGGAGAATACTAGATACAAATATGTATACAACTGGAAAATAAACAGATACCGCACAAAAACCCACCTATCAGCAAAGGGCTAGCACGCCAACTGCAGTGGTATCTGTGTCAAAAGATGCAAGAAAATAGCCTGCCGCGACTACTCCGAAGGGCAACCTGCAAACACTGTGGCACAACGGGGGTGAATTGCCAACTCATGAATAGTAGATAACATATAAAGGTAATCGCGAGTATGCACGTGCTGCGATACTCTAACCTATGCCAACAGATAACATCTATATGGTGAACTAGATGAGCAATAGTCATGCAACAAGTGCGATCTAATAACATCTATATAGGGTGAGCAGGTATGCAATAATCGTGCATGTCATATGTACTCAATCAGGCACTACAGATATAGGATGAGATGTAAAATACTGAATGTTGAGCATGGGAATAAATAACATCAACACGGAATGTCAACATGGAAATAATCGGTGTCCATCAATACACCCAAATCCCAGTAAAACTCAGACGCTGTCATCCTTATCGGCCCTCAAATCCTGTAAATCTCATAGAATCGTGAGTGCCCAACATCGGCACTCGAAATATCATAAAATCGTCGTGTCCAGCATCGACACACAAATCCTCAAGTATCGGGCTCCGTCAGTCGGATCGGCCCACAGCTCCGTCTGCGGAATCGGCTCTCGGCCCTGGCAGTACGGGTCGTCCCGTATCTATCTATCGACTCTGGTCAGTATCCTCCGGATAACCGCCAGGTCTAACCAATCACCGGTTGGTACTAGCCACCCTGCCAGGCTCATCGTCTGCTCCACAAAAAACATTTCTCGCCCCGGGGAACCATATCGGGTCCACCACGAACCCGCAAACGGATCATCCAACTCCTCGAATTGGGTTTCAAACACATATCTCAGAACCGAGAAAACGCGTGATGGACGCACTGAAATATCATATCAAGAGGAATCGATTTTTCAAAATAGTGCATATTTTTCTTAAATAACCCCACGGTCCTCAAATCCAGAAATCACATGAAATCCAAAGCCAATGCGTAAATCCATGCGATGTGATATATGCATCAGAAATCGTACTATAAGAAAAAGGGGAAACCGCTCTTTAAAATAGATTCAGTTTTTCAAAAGGTATCATGCGGTCCCCAGTTTCTACCAAAAATTAGCTTATTTAGGTAGGTACATTTTGAATATGCATAAGTAGGGATATGCAAATGAGTACGTGCACAAATATGGATATGTAAATGAGTACGTGCACAAATATGGATATGTAAATGAGTACATGAGCAAATATGGATATGCAAATGAGTATGTGCACAAATAACATAATCATGTCGAATCATATAGGAGGTGAGCTACAGTATATTGTTCAAGTCAATTCTATAGTGTGAGTGTCATGGCAATTACTAACGGTATGTGTGTAACATGCAGATTAGTGCTCGTGCAACATGAACCGTTAGTAACAGTGCGGTGTGTCATAATTTCTAAGCTCATAAAGATGTAGCAGGGAATGCGGTATGCAACAATAGTATCCATGAACAGTCAAATGTATGTAAATGCAATATACTACTACAATGTCCTATCAGCCCTGACGCATAACGCCATATGGGCGATTTCCCCGTAGATGTTAAATCTACTCATCTGGTCATGCTAAGTATAGCCGATGACTTGTTTCCCCTTCTTTGCGGAGTCCGTCGTGCTCGCCTGCGAACCTAGAATTTCATAAGAAATACACATAAGCTCAAATCTACAAAAACACGACATTAAAGCCAAACGAGAAACCCGCGTCGCGAACCAAACGCATGTGTGTACGATAAGCTAACACGTGTGATTACGCGCCTGAAGCTACCCCGACACGTCACGATACGCAGAAAATCACCAAACCCACACACGTGTCACACGTGTCGCGAAGGTTAAAAATATACGAAATAGGGTAAATGGTTCCATATTTTCCTACAGAGAGAATTTTACATAGTTGCATATACCATAAGTCATAGAATAGCAGCAGACACCAACAGAACAAACCCCAACACCCAGGTCCCCCATCTGGCCGCAAATTGCGGCCAGAACGAATTTTCTGGCGGCCAAACCAGGGAGTTGTGCTTCCGTGCTTCATGTGTGTGGTCTATACCTAGTGTATATACTCCAGTTAACTCAGATTTTTTCTGAAGGGGCCGGGTCACAAGCAGATCACAGAGAGGCCAAGTTTTGCTTAAAAACGATATATTTTGCACAAAATGAAACTCTAGGGCATTTTAGTGAAATCTGGGGTTTATCTAGGTTTAAGTGTCCCTAACAACACTTAATTAAGTTAATCTAACCAATAAAATCATCACTTCGCCAAAAGTCCACATTAATCACCATAAATAGCACAAAAACTCACTTTTTACACTAATCGAAGCTATTTCTAATCGAACTAAGAAAACTAGGAAGCAGGTTTAAGAAATATACCCCACTCTCGACCCTAGGAAAGAGGAAGGAGAAGAGGAAGAGATGAGCTGCTGCAGTTGCTGGAGCTGCTGCTAGTGTTGCTGAAGCTGTTGCTGTTGCTGTTGCTCACTGCTGCTGCTGCCGCCTGCTGCTGCTGCTTGTGCTGATGTTGCTGCTGCTGCTGAGGCTGCTGGGGCTGCTGCTGTTGATATTGTAGTGTGTGTGTGTGTGTGTGTGTGTGTGAGTGAGGGAATGAGAGAAGTGAGAAAAAAGAAATGAGAGGCAAAGAAATGATAACTCAAAGTGTCAACCCCTCCTCTCTCTCTCTTTTCATTAAATGTAGGCATGGCAAAGCCATCATGCCATTTCTCTCTCTCTCTCTCTCTCCCTCCAAGTTAACTAAATTCAAATCATTTTCCTTTTTTTTTTTACAAAAACCAACCATACTAAATTAAAACCCAAACCAAATAACTTAATTAAAATGGGTTAACCCACCATGGTTGCTAATCGTGGTTTAACCCCAATTAAGCCTTAGTTTACATGCACATGTGTGTGCAAGCTTAGGAAAATTCTACTAAAATATTCATTAAATTTGATAAAATATTTGAAAATCATTTTGGTAAACTTTTTATTAAAACCCATTTGTTTAAATATAATTAGCCACTAAACACATCCTAAAGTGTTACACCGGCTCCCACGAGCACGGCACCCAAAGTCACCAAAATAATACAACACCGAATCCTCATAAGTCGTCCCTAAGTCATATACAAACAGTGGTAGATGGAGAATACTAGATCCAACAAAAAGATACACAATGTACAAGCAGATAACCGCAGACCCGCCTAAAAGCAAAGGCCTCACTGCCTAACGTAGCGGTATCCGCAAAAGTAAAGATGATAAGACGCCCTGCCGCGACTTCTCTGAGGGTAAGTCCTGCAAAACACTGTGGCACAATGGGGGTGAGTTGCCAACTCGTGAATAGTAAATAACATCATACTGTAATCACAAGTATGCATGAACAGCGATCTATCTATCACATGTAATCTGATAGCATAATTATGATAAGTGAATATGCAACAATCATGTAAAGGTACATCATCAGGGTACTACAACTACATGAAACAATGCATAACAACAATAATCCTGAGTGTGTGGGATGATATAATAAAATCTCATGCAAGATCATCAGCATGGAAAAACACCAGTGTCCCTTACTGACACATCAAATCCCAAATCCTCAGGTACCGCATCCACAGATCGGCCCTCACATCCTGTAAGTCTTATGGAACCTGATTGTCAAACATCGACACCGAAACATCATGAAAACATATTCATGTGTGTATATATATGTATATAAGTATTAGGATATCAACCCCGTATGTCCACCGACGATACGGAAAAATCATGAAAACCTGAGTGTCTAACATCGACACTCGAAACATCAAGAAACCCGTGTCTAGCATCGACATGTAAATCCTTATAACTCAGTCGCCGCCACCACGACTGGCCCTGTAACGTTTCGAAAATCATTTCGGTGAAATTTCGGAAAATCGGTAAAATAAGGGGGTTTTCCGTAAAAAGACAAAATATAAATATTTTTATTATAAAATTAAATATACATATTCTAGATATGTAATTATCAGTATTTGGTGTTTATTGAGCCACTGGTGAAATTTCAAATTTTCTGAAAATTTTTCCGAAATTAATTATTTTAATATTATTTTAAGCCGTCACTAATACATTTAATAAGGGAAAATTACAAATTGGAATGGGTTGAAACAAATTTTGTGCATCATAAAAAATTAAACAAAATTTTAACACGTTGTTTTAAAATGAAATGAAGTTGTAAATCGGTTTTAAAAATTATTGAAGGAAAAGGCTTATTTTGTGACAATAAAGGGGATTTGGTGCATATTGAATTGGTGTTTGGTGTTCATTGCTTCACACACACACACACCACCTCCCCCTCCCCCTCTTGCTGGCCAAAAATGGGCTACCCCAATCCCCATGTCCCCACACTTGTTCATAAAGAAAAGAAATGAAAAGAAATGAATCAATATATATAAGTATGGGCTTTTGACTTTGAAACCCACACCCCTCACTCTCTCACCTCTCCCCCCCCCCCCCTCATTGGCCGAGCCCACTTCTGATTTCTGCAGCCCCTCCCCTCTCTTTCCCTCATCTCATCTCTTCTCCAAGAATCCCACCCTTTTTACCATCAAAAATTCATCAAATTCCATCCAAAATCAAAGCAAAATCAAAATCTAATCCCTACCCATTTTTACTTGACCATTCTAGTATGGATCTAGGGAATAAGATGGCAATTTGAGAGGCTAGATTTAAAGTTGGATCAATGGGTTGTGAGGTATAAAAATCTTGACCTTTTTTTTAAATTGTTTGTTATTACCTTAATTCAACTAAATTAGATGTTAAATATGGTTTTTATTTCAAGGTTTAACCTTCAAGAGAAGGGTTTCTAAAATTCTAGTTAGGGTTTTACTACATCATTAGGGTTTGACTATTGGATTATGGTTGTGATGGGTAGATTAACTTGTTGTGGCATGCTAAAATCTAAGCTAGTTGCTATATTACAATTGTTATTTTTAAAATTGTCCAAATTGCATAATAGTGCTAACTAGGTTTTTGTAAACTATGAATATGTTTAAGAGAAAAACCTAATTAGGTTATTCATGGCATTATTAACATTTTAATATGTTGTTTAGCAACTTAGATCATGCTAATCCAAGCTAAATTGTTTTTTATGCATTTTTGCTACAAAATTGTTAAAATTGGTTAATTTGTAAACTAGAATTTTAAGGGTAATGAAATTTAATGAGATTAAATTATGAAAATGGTTTTTATGACTTATTTAAGATGTTTAATAAGTATTATTGCCATTAGAATTGTTAAAACATCAAGTTTTGTACTAAAACGGTAAATTTTTGCTTGCTAGATTTTCGGAAAAATAGCTTTTAAAGTGAGTTTGAGGATTTTGTGAATTGCAACCTATTTCATATTATAATTAGTGATTGTGAATGTGTAAATGGGTGTGTTTGGGTTTCTCTCGATGGGTTGATATTTGTACATCAACATCGAGGGTTGGTTTGGCTATTCTTGCATGCGTAGGCGATAGGTTTTGACCTATGCATGATACGCGTGCCGATTTGGTTTTCGTATACCGTTTCGATTTCGGATTTGGTTTTTAGGCGTTACAATACGTGGAGACATGTAGGTACCCCTGGTGGACTTCGAGACGACAAGCAAGCGCGTGACTACGTCGGCACCGGCGAGCTCAGATCAGGTGAGTAGATTTATATCTACGGGGAGAAGTCGGGTGGATGGCGTATAACACCCCCACAGTTCGCAGTGATGTATACGAATATGTATACACTTATATATATATTATGTTGATATGAGACTTTGATGATAAAGGTAGATTCTAGGTGTTCATGGATTAGTTTTGTGTTAGTTGCGAAACCCTAGAGTAGTTGTTACACCCACACACGCACACAAACACATGCATACATCTATGTTATTACCTGTGCGTATATGGGGATATGTGTTGATGTGTTCACATGGGTATGGGACTATGTATTCACATACTGGAGTGAGAATAGTGTTTGGGATTTGATGTGAGTTGATGAGATTTGATTTGAGACCAGGAGATCGGTGATTTAGCAGAATTCGTATTAGAGATACGTCATGATAATATAGCGGATTGTTGGACGACGATACCATGTGAATAGTGATATAAATAAAATGATCGATATGTGATCGTGTTATGAGATATGATATGTTAGGATGTTTATGATAGGCCGCATTGGGCGATGTATACTTCCTTATGATAATATGCGCTGATGATATCGGTTTGTACGAGACTGTCGATCAGTAGTCAGATCATGATTATATTGATGATATTAGTATTGTACTAGACATAGATCAGTACCCGGATTATGATCTTGATAAAGAGGATACCAGATGAATAATATGATGAATGTGATATTGACCGTACCCAGATTTGGGATGTCGTACGATGGATTTACGTACGAGCCATATATTGATGTTTGATCCGCACTCTTGACTTGGGAATATTGATTATAGATATGGTATCAGATGTGATATTGTCGAGGCGGGATCACCGACTAATATATATATATATATATATATATATATATATGTATGTATGTATGTATGTATGTATGTATGTAAATATGTATATATACATATGTATATATCTACATATGTATATATATATACACATATGTATATATATATACACATATGTACATATGTATATATCTACATATGTATATATCTACATATATATATATATATATATGTATATATGTATATATATACATATGTATATATATATCTACATATGTGTATATACATATATACATATGTGTATATACATATATACATATGTATCGATTCAGGTGTTAGGCGGTTTCCTTACCTTTAGTTCAGGTTGTTAGCTCAGCCCTATAGTTTAGTGTAGCTATATGACTCATATTACATTAAATGCAGATTTGTTATCATTGTGTCTAGTATTTAGCTCCCGCTCATTATTGATGTTCGCTCCGCATCGCATGCTTATATTATGATTTATATTATATGGTTGATATCATGCTGTTAGGACACCAGCACCATTACCGATGACGCGTATGTACCACGTACACTTACTTTCCGGCTCACACATATCTTCATCGGTAATTGCCATGTCAAGAACACTTTTGAAAATACTATTTCATTGACATAGGTTGTTAGCTAATAGTTTAGACATGATATTAGTGTACTTTTCTTATATGCTAGTTTAGACATTGTAGTTATTGCCTGCTACTTCATGCATGTTATTATTCACTGTTGTGCCGTATTCATGGATTTTCATGCCTATATTCACTGTTTACATGCTATTGAGGATTTGGATTCGGATTTTCATGAGATTTCCTGGATTTAGGGGAAAACCGCAAAAACATTTATAAACTTCTTTTCTCTCTCTTTTTTAAATGAAAAGTGCGGTTTTCCCATGATGTATGAGTCGTCCACCATGAGTTTGCTGATGGATTTCGAGACCCAATTCGAGGAGATGGATGAACCGTTTCGGGTACATGGTGAGCCCGGTGCGGTACCCCGGGGCGAGAAGGTCGCAGATGATGGCGTTGAGACTAGCAGGGGAGCACTACCGACCGGTGATTTTACCCGACGCGTCGGATATCCGGAGGATACCGTCGTGGTCTTGAGATTGATGGTAGGGGCCGGTCTGGACTGACGGCGCCCTAGATGGTGAGATTGAGATATTGAGATTTTGAGATATTGAGGTACAGAGATTGCAACACAGAGATATCGAGATATTTGGATATTTGTTTTGTGTCGATGATAGGCACTGTTTATGCTGATTTCATTTATGATACCTCGTTTTTAAAAAGATACAGAAATCTCACTAATTTATGAAAGCTGTTTTCTTCAGTACATGCATTATGTTTCATGCATTCATACATCATCTATATGATACATTACTACCTGAGGCACTGACACGAGCACTTAGTATTACCGTTGTTTATAGGTATACCCTAGCCATTGTTATAGGCTGCTGGTTATATATTGAGGATATATATTATGATCGTATGACCTAGGATTGCGTTGTTCGTGCGATTTCTGTTCGTAGATGTTTTTCAACTCACGAGTTGGAAACTCACCCGCGTTGTACCACAATTTCTTGCAGGTTTGGCCGTACAGGTTTCATTACGGCTATGCTGGCACTGCTTCTTTTTCGGGTGACTTGATAGTAGGTGGGTTTGTTAGTTATATGTATGCCCTAGAGGCCATTACTATACATAGGATGTATATTGTAGTGGATGCTTGGACATATACAGGGAGGACTTTCTTGCTCGACATGATAGTATGCTATCTGGTTGCTCTTTACCTTAACGTGTACACTGATTGTCTCTCTGTTACATGTTGGTAAAGCCCTTAGGATGTGTACTTGACTACCTGGACTAAGATGCAGATCATACCAGTGGGGACATGGTAGTCCATAAGTACATCCTTCAAGGTCCCTAGTCGTGTGTGTATCGAGACGGGGCACCGATATACCAGAGTAGACTAGCGTATACCTTCTCGACCCATACAGATGGGCGATGGATGATCCCATATCCATTGATGTTTGACATCAGAGATGATATACGGGTGCTCAGTGGAGACTGGGTACACTGGACGGACTCGCCGAGAACTCCCAGATGGTATTATACCTTACATCAGATGGCAGTTCTCTGGTGACACTGGTACAGGTTAGTCTGTAGACCCGAGATCGTCATAGAGTCTTGTGTGATTCCCACTGTGATTTGATTTCCACCTTACCACATCTAAGAGGGCGTGCAAAACGGTGGTTTTTGGGTACAGACCGGAATCACATGGAGGCAATAAGCGATAGGAGGGGATTCGTCTCTCCCGGTATAGGGAGTTGATGTTGCGCTGTGTTCGATTGGCTATAACCGGAAATCCCTGGCCAGGGTTGCTGAGATTTACTGGTAAGTGTTATTAGTAGTATCTCGAACTGTTATAGACCACATATCGACACGATTTATCGAGCTACTGGGGTCTGACGTTTACCACCCCTAGGAAAGATATGCAACATATCAGACGATCAGACCGGACTGTACGGTAAGTGTTACTGGTTAGATTCATATATAGGAGTGTGAGCAGGCTTGCTTGTTGATCTTCTGATCGCTCAATACTCAGGTGGCCATTACATTTAGCAGACCGCTTGCGGCTTGTGGGTGTTTGATATGATCATCACCTACTGCCGGCGTATTGACGAGTCTTTAGAGTCCTACACAGAGGTTTCCTGGCTCAAGCGAAACGAAATAGGAGCGCATATGAGATATGTGCGGGACCGAGAATAATGCGTGTATGTGATACCGTATTCTATTCTCGCGATGAATGTATCGATTGGTTGTATGCGATATAACCTAGTTATCGAATCGAGGATTGATTCGATAAGTCGATACATTGGATATTAGTCGGTCATATGCGATATGACCGGATCGTTAAATCAAGTGTTGATTTAATGATTTAATGTATAATTATATATTTGATATATTACTTTACATTAACTAGTATTGGTTCACTTAAGATTGATTATCTCATTTGAATGTGCACATTGTATATATGTAATATGTTTGTGCACTAGATTGTATCATGTTTGATGATACATGCAAACTTGGGTGTGTGTATGCTTTGAAACATGTTTAGGTAAATGGTTAGGGTTTTAATTTATTCATTCATTTATTTATTTATTCATTTTAGCAAGAAATAAAATGGTGGCTAACTTTGGATTTTCTTTGAAGCTTCATGAAGCTTTGAAAAGTTCAACCATTTTGTTTCTTTTGCTTAACCTAACCATTTGCCTAAACCTTAGTTTATTCTCTACACTAGTTTGCCTCACCCATGGTTGCATTATGATAACCATCACTTGATTTTCTTTTTGAACTAATTGATTTATCATTTTCTTTCTTCTTCTTCTTCTTGATGAAGAGAAGAAACCATTGCTAGAAAATTGTCAAGTGATGAAATCAAGTGAGAAACCCAAATCTAAAGTGAACCCACTTCCTATTTCTTCATCCTCTACCACTTGCCATGTAGTATAGGGTGTTTTCTTCACAAGTTTCATGACTTGGTGAAGGTGGAGCTTGAGCTTGAGTTGCCTCGACGTAGATCATCTTCGGCATCGAAGTCGACGACCTAGCCCGATCATTTCTTCGACGAAACCATCGCTAGAGTCTGGGATCCGATGATCGCAGCGGAGGGACGTCAACACGGAGCCAAGGAAGTGGAGGACCGGATCTACAAAGGTTGTATTTCCATTTACTTAGCAATAAAGTTGTTTATTCGCATGTTTCGCCTTTACCTCTAGTAACGATCTAGTATAGGGTTTCTTTGGCACATGAAAAATTAGAATTTGGCATGGTTGATGCCTTGTGGAACCTCATTAGTGTGCCTAGGAACCCTACAGGGTTTACTTGTATCGTACCCATCATTATACCTTGTATATTATTATTCTGTTGTATCTAGAAGTTCCATCAACCAAACATGTATTTATTTCAGAAATAGAGACCAGTGATGTTTATTCTTTCGACCTTAGAGTTGTGCGTTGTACTTCTATGGATTTATTGCTATTTTGAGTTTCCTTTTGAGTTTTGATCCTCGCCGTTGGCGTTGTATATTATAATTCTTGTGTGGTTGTGACTGTAGGTTGACGAAGAGCTAGATCTTGCTTAGGGATGCCCTTTTTATTGATTTCGTATACTATTCATGTTGTATCCCGTTTGGGGGCCGGTATTTACAAAGGAGATCTGCCGAAATTTTTAGAAAAGACTTGTGGTTTTTAAAATGCGTATTTCGACATATGTTGCACACTACTTGATTTAAATTGGTTTTTCCTTCACTCTACTACTTTTCTCGGTTTGGATTTCTGGGTTTTCGGCTTACTTAGATTACGTATGCCTCGAGACGTTTTGTTGTTTAAGTGCCGGTCATATTCCGTACTTTCAGGACGTGACAAAGTTGGTATCAGAGCGTTAGGTTTTACCTTCGGAGCGTAGGATGACCCTTGGTTGATGGAATAGGTGACTAAAGTAGAGTGACGTACCGTGGGTATGTTCCGCGACATACTTACGATACGCTACTCCGCTTAAGAAGCCTTAGGATGTACATTTCCTTGCACAGTATTATATTCCTTCCTATGATCTAGCCTCATCGGTACCAGTTATGGTTTTGTTACCACGGTTACACGGGCGTGGAGAGCTACGACTAAAGTTGCGGTCAGCACGAGCTCATCACGAAATGAGGACTGACCAGGGCGTGATTCCAGGGACATACAATTGGATAGGGAGGCTTCGTTTTATGGCGTTTTCGAGCTACGAGCGTTTGATGGATCGCTTTTATGAGATTTCTCAGACGTGCAGATCAGCACCAGAGCATTGGGCCACCGACAGAGGCCAACCAGATTTTGATGACCGTTGATGTATTGCTTATTCATGATGATTGAGGCACTGTTCAGCGTGCAGACGAGTGTGCCAGTTGTTGCTGCGAACGACGAGATATCGCCCAGGTGTTGGAGCTATTGCAGTACGAGTTGTACTAAGAGATGATAAAAGGTCGCTAGTCACTGAGGATGAATGACTAGGACATGTAGTTCGTTCGCTACCCGATGCGAGGTCATCAGATAGATTGATTCCAGCCAAAGACGACTTCACACGGAGACGTTGAGAGTCGACAGAGACGATCGAATGTCAGAAACCTATTAATCCAAGTTTAAAGTATTCGGAAAGACATGCATGCAATTCTATAGACCCTCTAGAAGAATGAAACCCTAACTCGACATAATGACCGTGTGAAAGCCTTTGAACCTTAGGGTTTGCGGCAGTCCCGCGGTGCCATTAGTGAGGCTTGGGTTTGCCCTTCTACGGCTGGACCACCGATGCTGTGGTATATACTCGATACTATTAAACTGTACCCAAGATAATGAGCTCTTGGGGGATTATGAGGTTTTGACAAATCGATCGGATGGTTTGACTTCATTCGGATGCTAGGTGGTGAGATGCACTTCTTGGGAGACTCCAGATACGAGGATAGCCGTTGGAGCTCAGACCATGCAGTCTCGACGAGACGAGTCCAAAGCAGTCAACATTAGAGGAAAGTGGAGTAAGAGGTTCGTACAAGATCTGGATAAGATGACGTTCCACTCCGCCGACATCAGAGATGCGATACGCATGCCGAGGCATTGTACTTGGATATACCTTCCAGAAGGAGTCGCGATGAGTATGCAGCCATTCCGGAATGAGAACGGATCTAGTAAGGGACGATGACATCCGGACAGTTCGGCAGAGACGAGATTTGGGAGAGATCTCGACAGGACCTTTCTGGAATGAATTACGAGAAGACTTGGACCCAGGAATGGTCATGTTACGCACACCGGCAGGCCAGAGTTCAGGATCGTCGACGAGACATGCTATGAGTGACCACGACAGTTGGCCAGAGATTCTTGGAGGATGTGCTTGAGCGGGACTATTCCGCCATACTTGATTTTGGTATTTTGAGCGATCTATTCGCATGATTTGGTTTTGATGATTGAGTTTCATGATATTGTTTTCATGCACCATGGTTGCACCTACTAAGTATTTATGATTTTTGCACAGTTGTTGCACTTGAGATAGTTTTCGTGCCTCGGTTTCTCATGTTTATGATTTTATGGGTTTCATACAGTGAGTTGATTTTGTGTATATGTACGCACACGATTTGGTTTTTGCACTCGGTATAGTTCACATATGCTTGCAGTGCAGTGATACGCATTTTGTGCACAACAGTTGCACTGGACTTCGATTTCGATGGTGATGCTCGATATTTGTTTTGTGCACCTTATGCACCTGATTGGATTTTGCGCATGTTCGGCGCTTGATATTGGATTTCATGATTTCGTGCACGATGGATGCACCAGATTTGGATTTTCGCGCATGTTGGGCGCATGTTATGAGATAAGATTTTAGTGCACACCAGATGCACTAAATTGAGATTCTTCGTGCATGTCAGATGCACCTGGTTTTGCTGTCAGGCACACACGTTGCCTATGATAGATATTGTGTGCACACCCGATGCACTTAGATGTTGTTTATGTGCGCATGTATGGCACATATATGGATTTTGATTTCCATGCGTACCAGACGCACGTAGTATTCATATGCATATTTTGGGATTGATTTCTTATGGAGCAGTACGTTTTTATGATATTTACTATGTGTTTTCGTACTGAGCAGGACTAGTCAGAGGACAGTACCTGAATATATTTTGCATGCATTGATAGCTATCGAAAGGAATTCCAAAAAGCGAGCTATAGTCTCAGTATTTACCTACGTGTCTGATATGACACGAAACGTTTAAAACAAGGAACCCTTCTAAATTGTTTCCAAAACGGCGGAACGTACATATTAAACAAAAGATATATATGTATATGGTTATTTTCTTATGATAGACTTCCGCCGCTGTACAGTGTTATGCGCATTGCACAGCGACTTTAAAAGATTTGGCATGCATTTCCTTCAGATATTTACATATATAGATTTGATATTTACATGTATAGTTTCGAATTATATCATATTGGTTTTGTATTGGATTTAGAATTTATGTCTTTACCATGACTCCGATGATTGCCGGATGCTTGACGGAGTTTTGATTTTGAGTTATATGCTCATTTTTCATGCGCATGCCCTGCGCTACGATTTGTTTTATGTATTTATGATTTCGGAGCCCCGACGACTTGATGGTTTTGCTTAGATGTTTTAATATTTGGGGGAAGCTTTAATTTAAATTAGGGGACCGAATTTCTTTAAGGGGGGAAGATTGTAACGTTTTGAAAATCGTTTCGGTGAAATTTCGGAAAATCGGTAAAATAAAGGGGTTTTGCGTAAAAAGTCAAAATACAAATATTTTTATTATAAAATTAAATATACATATTCTAGCTATGTAATTACTAGTATTTGGTGTTTATTGAGCCACTGGTGAAATTTCAAATTTTCTGAAAATTTTCCGAAATTAATTATTTTAATATTATTTTAAGTCGTCACCAATACATTTAATTAGGGAAAATTACAAATTGGAATGGGTTGAAACAAATTTTGTGCATCATAACAAATTAAACAAAATTTTAACACATTGTTTTTAAAATGAAATGAAGTTGTAAATCGGTTTTAGAAAATATTGAAGGAAAAGGCATATTTTGTGAAAATAAAAGGGATTTGGTGCATATTGAATTGGTGTTTGGTGTTCATTGCTTCACACGCACACCACCTCCCCTTCCCCCTCTTGCTGGCCAAAAATGGGCTGTCCCAATCCCCATGTCCCCACACTTGTTCACAAAGAAAAGAAATGAATCAATATATATAAGTATGGGCTTTTGACTTTTATTTTGACTTTGAAACCCACACCCCTCACTCTCTCACCTCTCCCCCCCTTGGCCGAGCCCACTTCTGATTTCTGCAGCCCCTCCCCTCTCTTTCCCTCATCTCATCTCTTATCCAAAAATCCCACCCTTTTTACCATCAAAAATTCATCAAATTCCATCCAAAATCAAAGCAAAATCAAAATCTAATCCCTACCCATTTTTACATGACCATTCTAGTATGGATCTAGGGAACAAGATGGCAATTTGAGAGGTTAGATTTCAAGTTGGATCAATGGGTTGTGAGGTATAAAAATCTTGACCTTTTTGTTAAATTGTTTGTTATTACCTTAATTCAACTAAATTAGATGTTAAATATGGTTTTTATTCCAAGGTTTAACCTTCAAGAGAAGGGTTTCTAAAATTCTAGTTAGGGTTTTACTACATCATTAGGGTTTGACCATTGGATTATGGTTGTGATTGATAGATTAACTTGTTGTGGCATGCTAAAATCTAAGCTAGTTGCTATATTACAATTGTTATTTTTAAAATTGTCCAATTTGCATAATAGTGCTAACTATGTTTTTGTAAACTATGAATATGTTTAAGAGAAAAACCTAATTAGGTTATTCATGGCATTATTAACATTTTAATATGTTGTTTAGCAACTTAGATCATGCTAATCCAAGCTAAATTGTTGTTTGTGCATTTTTGCTACAAACATATTAAAATTGGTTAATTTGTAAACTAGAATTTTGAGGCTAATGAAATTTAATGAGATTAAATTATGGAAATGGTTTTAAGACTTATTTAAGATGTTTAATAAGTATAATTGCCATTAGAATTGTTAAAACATCAAGTTTTGTACTAAAACGGTAAATTTTTGCTTGCTAGATTTTCGGAAAAATAGCTTTTAAAGTGAGTTTGAGGTTTTTGTGAATTGCAACCTATTTCATATTATAATTAGTGATTGTGAATGTGTAAATGGGTGTGTTTGGGTTTCTCTCAATGGGTTGATATTTGTACATCAACATCGAGGGTTGGTTTGGCTATTCTTGTATGCGTAGGTGATAGGTTTTGACCTATGTGTGATACGCGTGCCGATTTGGTTTTCGTATACCGTTTCGATTTCGGATTTGGTTTTTATGCGTTACGATACGTGGCGACATGTAGGTACCCCAGGTGAACTTCTACACGACAAGCAAGCGCGTGACAACGTCGGCACCGGCGAGCTCAGATCAGGTGAGTAAATTTATATCTACGGGGAGAAGTCGGGTGGATGGCGTATAGCACCCCCGCAGTTCGCAGTGATGTATACGAATACGTATACACTTATATATATATATTATGTTGATATGAGACTTTGATGATAAAGGTAGACTCTAGGTGTTCATGGATTAGTTTAGTGTTAGTTGTGAAACCCTAGAGTAGTTGTTACACCCACACACGCACACGCACACATGCATACATCTATGTTATTACCTGTGCGTATATAGGGATATGTGTTTATGTGTTCACATGGGTATGGGACTATGTGTTCACATACTGGAGTGAGGATAGTGTTTGGGATTTGATGTGAGTTGATGAGATTTGATTTGAGAGCAGGAGATCGGTGATTTGGCAGAATTCGTATTAGAGATACGTCATGATATTATAGCGGATTGTTCGACGACGATACCATGTGAATAGTGATATAAATAAAATGATCGACATGTGATCATGTTATGAGATATGATATGTTAGGATGTTTATGATAGGCCGCATTGGGCGATGTATACTTCCTTATGATAATATGCGCTGATGATATCGGTTTGTACGAAACTGTCGATCAGTAGTCAGATCATGATTATATTGATGATATTAGTATTGTACTAGATATAGATCGGTACCCGTATTATGATCTTGATAAAGGGGATACCAGATGAATAATATGATAAATGTGATATTGACCGTACCCAGATTTGGGATGCCGTACGACGGATTTACGTACGAGCCATATATTGATGTTTGATCTGCACTCTTGACTTGGGAATAATGATTATAGATATGGTATCGGATGTGATATTGTCGAGTCGGGATCACTGGCTAATACACACACACACATACACATGTATCGACTCAGGTGTTAAGCGGTTTCCTTACCTTTAGTTCAGCTTGTTAGCTCAGCCTTATAGTTTAGTGTAGCTGTATGACTCATATTACATTAAATGCAGATTTGTTATCATTGTGTCTAGTATTTAGCTCCCGCTCATTATTGTTGTTCGCTCCGCATCGCATGCTTATATTATGATTCATATTCTATGGTTGATATAATGCTGTTAGGACACCAGCACCATTACCGATGACGCGTATGTACCACGTACACTTACTTTCTGGCTCACACACATCTTCATCGGTAATTGCCATGTCACGAACACTTTAGAAAATACTATTTCATTGACATAGGTTGTTACCTAATAGTTTAGACATGATATTAGTGTATTTACCTTATATGCTAGTTTAGACATTGTAGTTATTGCCTACTACTTCATGCATGTTATTATTCACTGTTGTGCCACATTCATGGATTTTCATGCCTATATTCACTGTTTACATGCTATTGAGGATTTGGATTCGGATTTTCATGAGATATCCTGGATTTGGGGGAAAACCTCAAAAACATTTATAAACTTCTTTTCTCTCTTTTTTAAATGAAAAGTGCGGTTTTCCCATGATGTATGAGTCGTCCACCATGAGTTTGCTGATAGAGTTCGAGACCCGATTCGAGGAGATGGATGAACCGTTTCGGGTACATGGTGGGCCCGGTGCGGTACCCCGGGGCGAGAAGGTCGCAGATGATGGCGTTGAGCCTGGCAGGGGAGCACTACCGACCGGTGATTTTACCCGACACGTCGGATATCCGGAGGATACCGTCGTGGTCTTGAGATTGATGGTAGGGGCCGGTCTGGACTGACGGCGCCCTAGATGGTGAAATTGAGACATTGAGATTTTGAGATATTGAGGTACAGAGATTGCGACACAGAGATATAGAGATATTTGGATACTTGTTTTGTGTAGATGATTGGCACTGTTTATGCTGATTTCATTTATGATACCTCATTTTTAAAAAGATACAGAAATCTCACTAATTTATGAAAGCAGTTTTCTTCAGTGCATGCATTCTGTTTCATGCATTCATACATCATCCATATGATACATTGCTACCTGAGGCACTGACACGAGCACTTGGTATTACCGTTGTTTAGAGGTATACTCTAGCCATTATTATAGGCTGCTGGTTATATATTGAGGATATATATTATGATCGTATGACCTAGGATTGCGTTGTTTATGCGATTTCTGTTCGTAGATGTTTTTCTACTCACGAGTTGGAAACTCACCCCCGTTGTGCCACAGTTTTTGCAGATTTGGCCATACAGGTTTCATTACGGCTATGCTGGCACTGCTTCTTTTTCGGGTGACTTGCTAGTAGGTGGGTTTACTTGTATCGTACCCATCATTATACCTTGTATATTATTATTCTGTTGTATCTAGAAGTTCCATCAACCAAACATATATTTATTTCAGAAATAAAGACCAGTGATGTTTATTCTTTCGACCTTAGAGTCATGCGTTGTATTTCTATGGATTTCTTGCTGTTTTGAGTTTCCTTTTGAGTTTTGATCCTCGCCCTTGGCGTTGTATATTATATTGCTTCTGTGGTTGTGACCGTCGATTGACGAAGAGTTAGCTCCCGCTTGGGATGCCCTTTTTATTGATTTCGTATACTATTCATGTTGTATCCCATTTGGGGGCCAGTATTTACAAAGGAGACTCTGCCAAAATTTTTAGAAAAGACTTGTGGTTTTTAAAATGCTTATTTCGGCATATGTTGCACACTACTTGATTTAAATTGGTTTTTCCTTCACTCTCCTTCTTTTCTCAGTTTGGACTTCTGGGTTTTCGGCTTACTTAGATTACGTGCGCCTCGAGACGTTTCGTAGTTTAAGTGCCGGTCATATTCCGTACTTTCGGGACGTGACAGGCCCTGACGATATGTAGTACATCACTCCGGTCGGTATCCCCACGATAACCGCCGAGTCCAAATACAGTCACCGGTAGGTACTTGCCCACCTTCCAGGCTCATCGTCTGTACCACGAACATCTTGCCAAGGGGAACCATACCGGGCCCAACCATGTACCCGCACACGGCCCACTAACTCCTCGCATCGGGTATATATCACAAATCTCAGAACCGAAAAATCTCATGGTGGACGCATCAAATATCATATCAAGAGAAACCGGATTTTCAAACAATACATAGTTTCTTGAAAATACCCCCACGGTTCTCAAATCCATAAATCATATGAAATCCATATCTCAATGTGTAAAATCCATATAAAACTGATATATGCAACATAAAACATCAATATGAGCATATAAAGGGAAAACCGCTCTTTTAAATGAATCCAGATTTAAAATATATCTTGCGGTTCCTAAAATCCTCCGAAAACAAATGCAGCATCATATGAGGTGTACATATAAGTGTAGCAAGGTTTAAGTATCTACATGTAAGCAAGTGGGTATGATGCATTTCAAAAGCGCAATGATCAACAACTCAATATCACATATCAAAACAATACCACTTAGGGTATATACAACTATAGCAACATATGCAGTATACATGTCAGTATGTGTGCATGGTGTACATGTAACTGAAATCGAGTATGTGGGTGTACATGTCAATATGTATGCATGATGTACATGTAACTGAAATCGAGTATGTGGGTGTACATGTCAATATGTATGCATGATGTACCAGTAGCCATAATAAGATATACGTGAAGTGGAATAAGAGTCACTACCTCAACTATTCCTGCCCAATGCAATATCACGTATGTATGTGTCCACAGTATTTCATATGCACAATAGAATAAGAGTTACTACTCCAAACATTCCTATCCACTACCATATCACGTATGTAGGTGTTTGTGCGTGTCATGGCAATTACAGACGGTGTGGGTGTAGCATACAATTTAGTGCTCGTGCAACATGAACCGTCAGTAATGTGTTATATCTAAAGGTACGAGTCAGGTACAACAGTTAATGCTGACATTCATATGAAAGTAACTAATATACAAATACATGCAGCTATCATATCATATCCGCCCCGACGCATAACGCCATATGGGAGATTTCTCCGTAGATGTTAAATCTACTCACCAATGGTCTCCAGCTATGAAAATCCGACCACCTGCTTCCCCTTATTCGCAGCATCCGAAGTCCCCGCTTGCGATGCTATATTTCCACAAACACAAGAAATAGTGCAAACAATTCAGAAATCGACCAATATAACGTAAAACTACGTATTAAATAAAGCATCAACACTAAACTAACTCACGAGTGTACGTCTAGTGGCTAACATGCGTAACGATACCACAAAACCTGCCCAAGTACAGCAGCAGCACAAGATCACAATTCGTATCGCAACACGTAACACGCAGACTCAAAACACTAGATTATAGGTAAACGATCCTAGATTTTGCATATTGTAAATACTAAAAAAGTAAACAATACCAAACATCCCTAACCCACAGCAGACAGCTACCCATAAAAACCAAACCCCAACACCTCCCTACATCGCCGGCGTCGCCGGAACTCGCCAAAGGGGTCGCCAGCCCTAGCCGGTGAGGTGGTCTTCATGTCTCCGGTGGTGCTCCAGGGTCACTAGTACATCACTATAATTTTGTTTGATTTTTCTGTAAAAATCCCAGGTCACAGCAGTTTACAGAGGCTCTAAAAGACACTAAAAATACGATATTACACTAAACGATATTTAAAATGTTCTAAACCATATTCAATGAGCTACACAACATAAAAACTCCTAATTAACTGTGCAGGGATTATACCTATCAACTTTAGCTCACAAGATCCAAGCTTTCCTAGTTCCAAGTGATCAAAGAGCAAGAACCAAGACTTGAAGTATATTTTGTGATATATTTTGGACTTTTGGAGAATTTTGAGTTTCGATTGATTCAAATTGGAAAGGAAATGATCAAGGGCAGTAGGAAAGGGAAGGATCTCGGCCAAGAGAGGAGGTGAGGGAATTTCTTAGCTATTTCTAGTGATAAATGCTCATTAATGCCATTTAATGAACATGCATGCACATGCCACCTATTTGATTCTTTCATTTCTTTTCTTTAACTTTAAACCCTAAGCCAACACAAGAAATCTAGATACTAGGTGGGGTTTTGGGTTTACCCAAACTTAATTTGTTGAAAAGATACATAAGAGAAATTTTTCCCAAAATGTGAATACCACATTAAAATAATATTAAAATTGGGAAAAATTCTATCTGAACCAAAACGTCCCATATACCCCCAAAGCTTTTGCACTAGCTTTATTTTAGCTAAACTAGCTGTTGGCAAGTCTATATGGTCGTTTGATTACAGTCGGGTTAAGACGGGAAAAACCGACAATTTAACCCTAAAACGGAAAAATTCGAATAACGATTTCTAAAACGTTACACTAAACCATAACTAACTTGTTGGCAAAGTCGTTAGAAATTTGATCGCAAAACGAACCCGAAAATACTACGTTTTAACCTAGTTTCTGCCGATTTTAAAACAGGGTCTAAAAATTTTTCAAGGACCCTTAAAAATACAAGCAGGAAATTATAAGATTACTGGAGAAATTTGGGATCGTGACCCGGCCAAACCGCCGTGGAACCGCGGCCGATCCAAGCGATCTGCCGCAGATCCGCGGCCGAGTTGAAGCCGAGTCAGCCCAAATTTGCCCAGTAACTCTTCTGTGTTGATGTTGTATTTTCTGGGATGTTTTGTTTCTGCTCAGGTTTCAGGTGCACAGAGAATTATTTGGAGTAGAATCATTTGTGTTTGCTTGATCGAAATTCTAAGATGTTTGGCTAACTTGATTATATCTGTGATGTGTTTAATGTGTTCGTAATGTTAGTTATATGTATGCCCTAGTGGCCATTACTGTACATACGATGTATATTGTAGTGGATGCTTGGACATATATAGGGAGGACTTTCTTGCTCGACATGATAGTACGCTATCGGGTTGCTCTTTATCTTAACATGTACTCTGATTGTCTCCATGTTACATGTTGATAAAGCCCTTAGGATTGTACTCGACTACTGGGACTATGATGAGATCATACTAGTGGGGCCACGGTAGTCGACGAATACATCCTATAACTGTTCCTAGTCGAGAGTGTATCGAGACAGGGCATCGATACACCAGAGTAGACTAGCGTATACGCATCTTGACCCATATGATGGGCGATGGATGATCCCATATCCATCGGTGTTTGACATCAAGGATGGTGTACGGGTGCTCAGTAGAGACTGGGTACACTGGACGGACTCGCCGAGAACTCCCAGAAGGTATTATACCTCACGTCAGATGGCAGTTCTCTGGTGACACTGGTACAGAGTAGTCTGTAGACCCGAGATCGTCATAGAGTCTTGTGTGATTCCCACTGTACTTTGATTTCCATCATACCACGTCCAAGAGAGCGTGCAAAAAGGTGGCTTTTGGGTACAGTCCCGAATCACTTGGAGGCAATGAGCGATAGGAGGGGATTCATCTGTCCCGGTATAGGGAGTTGATGTTGCGCTGTGTTCGATTGGCTATAACTAGAAATCCCTGGCCAGGGTTGCTGAGATTTACTGGTAAGTGTTATCAGTAGTTTCTCGAACAATTATAGACCTCATATCGACACGACTTATCGAGCTACTGGGGTCTGACGTTTACCATCCCTAGGCGAGATATGCGACATATCAGACGACGAGACCGGACTGTACGGGAGTGTTACTGATTGGATTCGCAAAAGAATGTGCAGGCCTGCTTGTTGATCTTCTGATTGCTCAATACCTGGGTGGCTGTTACATTTAGCTGACCGCTTGCAGCTTGTGGGTGTTTTATATGATCATCACCTACTGCCGGCGTATTGACGATTCTTTAGAGTCCTACACAGAGGTTTCCTAACTCAGGCAAAACGGAGTAGGGGCACATATGTGATATGTGCAGGACCGAGGATAATGCGATATGAGATACCATATTATATTCTCGCGATATTTGATATCAGCCGGGTCATCGGATCAAGTGTTGATTCGATGAATCGGTAAATGATATATTAGTCGGTTATATGCGATATAGCCGGATTGTCGGATCAAGTGTTGATTCGATGATTTAATTTATAATTATATATATGATATATTAAATTACATTAACTAATAATAGCTTACTAAAAGATTCTTTTTCTCACTCGGGTAAAACATTGATATATATGCGATATATGTTAATTGTATTATTTTATTTTGTTGCAATAAATATTATATATGTGATATATAATATTGTAACATGATATGATTACTAATGCAACAAGTTTAGTGGAGATTAAACAAGGTTAGGGTTTGATTTGGGTTAGTTCCTTCATGATGCTTCTAGAAGGGTTTCTTTTGGATTGAGCTAAGATATTATACTTGATATTTTTGTGTGACTCATTCTTAACCCAACCCAAACCTATAACCCTAGTCAACTCTCTACAAGGGTTAGCTTATATTATTAGCAACCATGGTTGCATAAGTAATTATGATTACATTTTCATTATTCATCACAAAAGAAAATGATCTTCTTCTTCCTTCTTTTTCTTTCATGGAAAAGCTTTCTGGCTTTTTCAAAGGTGATGAAAATGAGTGAGTTAATGAAAATAAAATAGAGTTAAAATCCTACTTCATCATCCTCATCTATCCTTGCCATTTAGATGAGGGTGTTCACTTCATTTAGTGAGTGAGAGCTCGTGTTAATGAAACTTCAAGGTAGATCATCTTTGTTATCGAAGATCGGAAGCAAGCTTGCACCTTTCTCTTCGTGGAGCCTCTCTAGAGTCCGGATGCACGATGATCGCAGTGAAGGGACGTCAACACGGAGCTTATGAAGTGAAGGACCGGATCTACAAAGGTTGTAATCCCTCTCACTTAGTGTTAAAGTGTTTAACATGCTTGTTTTCGCCTAATCTCTAGTCTAAGATCTTGGTTTAGAGTTGTTCGGCACGGCTAAATTTTAAATCGGGCATGGTTGATGCCTTGTAGACCCTTGTACGTGTGCCTAGTAACCCTACAGTGGTATCAAAGACAAGCTAGAGCTTTAGGCAAAGTCTAGACGAAGTTTAAAGTCCGATCGAACTCCGAATACCCGTAAAACCCTAGTTTCTGGAAATTTTTCAAAAAGTTGACATTTTTCATATTAAAAATGCTCAAAAAATTAAGCAGGGAAATCTAAGGATAACTGTAGAATACGACTACCTAATTCCACTGTATTACCGCGGAACCGCGGCAATACCCTGCTTTTAGCAGCGGTTCCGCGGCCGTATGTAGAGATTAGGGACTCATTTTTCTACAGTAACATCCGTAGATGTTTCCTGATTCTTCTGGGAATTTTTAATTCTTACTCTAGTGTTGAGTTTTTTGGGTTGTATTGGGAGCTCGTTGATTCGATCGGAAAGTATAACTTCATTTAGTTTGTCCGAATATCTTTTAGAACGTGTTAAATAGTTCGAACGAATATCAATAACTCACTTTTTCCCCTACCGGAAAATTTCCATGTGTTGGATTTTTCCGTAGTTTAAGAACGTTCTAAGTCGTGCAAGTAACGCGGTGGACCCTCTAGAAGATAACAAACCTTAACTCGATTATGTGACCGTCTGAACCACCTCTGAACCTTAGGGTTTAGGGCAGTACGGTGTGCCACATGTGAGGCGTTGGCTTGACCTTTCTACGGCTGGACCATCGGTACTGTGGCATGTGATGGATATTTTTTGAACTCCGCTCAAGTGTTGAGCTATTTGGGAAATCTTGGGTGTTTAATTATTCGATCGGAAAGTTTAACATTGTCTATTTATATGGAATGTGATACAATATTTGGAATCCACAAGAAGTTATGAGATAACTAATTTGAATGTTATAAATCTAGCAGTTTAGTCTTATTTGATCGGTTGCCACGGAATTTTGATGTGATCAAAAGTCCGTCGCAATCACATAGCGTACGCGGATACTCGCCTGGTAAACTTAATAGACAGCCACACCCCATAGCACCGACTAAGTGACTGTAGGAGAACCCCGTCGCCAAAAGTATCCATTCGGGTCCTCGCGGCAGCGGTGTTCCGCCTTAGTGCACTTCGCCGACGGCATCCGGGGGTGCAGCCGTCTGCTAAATTTTGCGACGAGCATTCGATCAGGATGTCGGGAATCTTGTTGAATTGCCCGACTTGACATTGAAAAGAGTTTTCGATAATAAGACTAAAATGCGGGGTTTATAATTGTTAGGCATGCGATATCTAAGGAATTCATTTGGTTAGGCATGCGATGTCTAAAGAGCTTGTGGATTCCAACTGTTGTAGTTTTACACTTTCTTTTCTATGACCGTAAGCGTAGTATGTGGTGTATCGCCGGCTTCGTTGCTATACATCAACAACAATCGGGATACGCATGCTTGCTTATGTTGATGATATGAGATATTATGTGTTGCTGTGATATGTTATATTGGATCGTCGCGTTCTGAATAGCCGGGGGTTTTATGTGAGATGAGAGTTTTTCATTTTCATTCATGTAAAATTCAATTGTATGTAATATTCTTTTATTGGGGCACTTCCGGGCTGAGGATGATGTCACCATTGTATATTATTTACTTTTCCACATTAGGTAGACCCAAGGCGGGGAGCACAAGTAACCGGGTTCTAGAGTACAGTGGGAGGCCATCTCGAGGAGTCGAGACCGGGTCTCCTAACCCTAGAATTGGCAGTTTTGCTTGCCGCTCTCGTAGGGGTCTAGGGATATGGGTTTGGCTATTAATCATGACCGTGGAATCCGTGTTTTATACAGCCTCGTATTAAAACATGGACGTCCTAGTATATCCAATATTTCATATATGTTCTTCTGCTGCAATGTTCTGTGATGAGATCATATTACAACCTGAGAGGAATGTTTATATTATATATATGAGATATATGTTATATTATAGATTTCGTTTCAAATGTGATGCTTGTGAAGCATAATAAAATGGGACTTCATTAATGAGATTAATGAAAATAAAAGAAACCTAAAGATGTTGTAGAAACTTGTTTAACAACTGGTAGCTCTAGTTCTTGCTTTGCATAGCGGTGTTCCTTGTAGAACATCCAGCACCTTATTCGATAAGGAAAGAGCCGAGATCCCTTCACCGGGAGTGATCTCTTTAGCGAAACTAGCAGATGCTGCATACTCGGTTTGTCTTTTGATTGTTTCTATAGTTTTTACTTTGCATAGTGGTATTTGTGAAATATCCTGCACCTTATTCGATGAGGAAAGAGCCGACGATCCCTTCACCGGGAGTGACCTCTTTAGCAAAACTAGAAAACCCTCAAAAACACTCCATTTAAAATCACTCGATTCTACAACGATATCAAGTTCATTACGCGAAAGGTTATCTTAAAAACCTGTCGTAGCCCTCCGTCATTTCAGATAAGTACTAGTTAGTATTCGTGCTACGTTTGTTGACTATGTTAAGGCGTAGTGTGCGGTAGCTGATTAGTGCTTATCTGTATAAGCATATGATGCGATTGGATTAGGGTAGTCGTGCAACTTTGCTGACTATGTTATGGGTCGTGCGGGTGGGTTTAATTCAATCGGGAAATGACGGGTTGAACTTGACTAGCACTTATGATTTGTTGACTATGTTAAGGTCATATAGCTGCTAGGGGTAAAATATTATTGGGAATTTCAAGAGTTGAAATTTTCAAGGAGATTGCATACCTTCTATGAGATAGTTGGATCCCGATACCCGCTGGGAGTAAGAGTTACTCCTGGGAGAGTTTTACACATTACAATTAGCCGATCAAGTAGGTGTCTAGAAAGGTGTCAACGGGGTTACGCCCTTGGGAAAACGAGGTTTATTTTAATTAGGTCCGTACGAAAGCACGGGGAACCTCCCTCAAAGTACCGGCACTGGCCTGGCTGAAAGATTGGCGAACTTGTAGCGTGTAATTAATCCCAGCTAGTCTTTCCTTTTAGGGTTTGAAGGAAGATTTGACTAAAACAGTGGGGACATCCTGATTAGATAAATTGATAACCAATCTAATCTTGTAAAAGCACACGCTGAGTGTTTTCTTCTCTCTCTCTCTCTCCTGGTTACGACTTTGTCACGCCTTAATCAAGATAATAATACGGATGTATTGACCAAACCCGCTTGTTATACTGCGCTAGGGAACATTGGTCCCGCTCCAACTTAGAATTGTTATAAGACAGAGTAGGAAATAGGGGATTACCAGAATTCCCGTGCCGCCCAAACGAAGAAAGTGCATGTTGATGCATCTTCTTCGGGTGTGTTCATTACACAGAACTGTTTCTCAATATCCTTTACGTCCTGGGTATTTGATACCGGATCAGGATCCCACATATGTAATTTGTTACATGGGCTACAGACAGGTAGAGAACTTAGAACGGGTGATAAATTTCATGAGATAGAAATGGTGCAAGTGTTGTAGCCAAGTCTGTTGGTAGTTATCATCCTGTATTATCAGAATACATTGATTCTGAACGAATGTTATTTGATACCGAACTTGATATACAACATCATATCAGTCTCTTTATTAGTAAAGAAGGATATAATTTTGTATTGTTGGATAATGTTTTGAACATTTCCTATATCAAGAGTTGATCGGTTCAGGCACGTTATCTAAAAGCATAGACGTTCTAAATCAAACTACAGTTCTTAAAGTACAGAACACAAACAAGAGGAAGAGTTCAGAAATGAACGAATCCTTCTTGAGGTATTGTAGACTAGGTCATATCAATGCGACCCGACTAGCTAAGTTACATATAGATGCATATTTAAATTAGTTTAAATCTACATCTTGTGAAACTTGCCAGTCATATCACAAAGATAAGATGACCACAGCTCCGTTTATTGGAAACAGAGAAAGAGTTAGTGAACTGTTGGGATTGATACATGCTGATGTATGAAGGTCCCCTGTCTACACATGCCAAGACCGGTTCTTTGTACTTCATTACATTCACTGATTATCTTTCAAGATCCGGACATATGTTCCTGTTGAAACACAAGTCTGGAACTTTTGAGAAATTCAATGAATATAAGTTAGAAGTAGAGAACCAAAAACGGGTAAAAGTATTATGTCCTTTGATGAGATCAAGGAGGAGAATACTTAAGCACGGGATTCCTGGACTATTCTAAAGGAGAATGAGATTCTCTCTCAGCATTACTCCTCCGTATACACCACAGCACTTCGGTGTATCGGGACGGAGCAATCACACCCTATTTGATATGGTGCGCTCTATGTTGAGTACTACTGAGTTTCCTATTTCCTTTTGGAAGTTATGCACTTGTAAAGCTGCATACCTATTGAATAGGGTTCCAATCAAATCAGTTGCCTACCACTTCATATGTGATATGGAATGGGAAGAGCCCATATCTTAAGTAAGTTAAGATTTGGGGTTGTCCGGCCTATGTCTAAAAGCAAAATCCGGACAAGCTCGAGGCAAAGTCAGTTCTGTGGAAGTTTGTTGGATATCCCAAGCATACGCAAGGGAATATATTCTACCTAACCGAGGAACAAAATATGTTTTGTTTCTCAACATGCCACCTTTGTGAAAGGGAATTTCTTGTGGAAAAATTAGTGGTCATGAGGTAGAACTGGAAGGAGTTCCAGCTATACAAACTACAGCAGATAATTTGGTAGAACCAAAGGATTTAATAGTTTCCAATGAACCTCAGCCTCTCTGCCGATCTAGTAGGGTTCCTCACCCACCTGAGAGATACTTCGGTTTCTCTATGACAGTGGGAGTGAGGATTGCATCATGAGATGATGACCCAACTAGTTTCGAGCTGGCCATCAGGAGTGGGACTCTGTAAGAATGGCTGGATGCTTAGCGATCTGAGATGGAATCCTTATACACCAACAAAGTATGGACTTTGGTTGCTTTATTTGAAGGGTTAAATCCCCATCAGGAGTAAGTATATCTTGAGAAGATTACTTGGTGTACATGGAAAAGTTGAGACTTTCAAACCTATGCTTAAGTCCATCAAGATCCTACTTGCCACGGCTACATACCATGACTACGATATCTAGCTGTTGGGTGTCATGACTGCTTTTCTAAATGTTGTTTTAGAAGAGAGCGTCTATAAGTACACAGCCAAAGGGCTTCATAGACAGTGGGAGCAGCGGAAACGTGTGCATGATGCTTTATATGATAAAGCAGGCATCGCAGAGTTGGAACATCTGTTTTGATGTGGTATCAAAGAGTTTGACTTCATCAAAATGGTAGATGAACCTTGTATATACAAAAAAAGTAGTAGGGAGTATGGTTGTGATCCTCGTAGAGTACGTGGATGACATACTCTTGATAGGGACGGAGTTTCCTATGCTACGCTCGGTCAATCTCCACTTATCACAAGAATTCTCCATATAGGATCAAGTGATACCTCCTAAATCCTGGGTTTTGGATCTATGAGATAGATCTAATTGGATATTAGGATACTCACTAGTTGTAGTGAGATGGTATCAATCGATCCTGAGGAGAATCACTGGAAAGGTTCCGGGGTGATAAGGACGACTGAATGTCAGTCGCAGGCATTGTCTTTACCCTCAGTGGAGGGACGGTATGTTGGAAGAGTTCCAAGCTAGATACCGTGACATACTAGACGATTAAAGGCCAGATACATCATTACCAAGGATTCTACCAAAGAGGCAATCTGGATATATATAAGTTCATGAGATGAACTTCGTTCCTACCATTGTGTGACAATGGAGTTGTGGCTTATGCCAAGGAACGCCCGTCCCATCAGAAATCCAGATATAATTCTGAGACAGTATCACCTGATCATGGATATGGTTGATCTCCAGGGAGATCGAGGTTAGGAGAGTAGACACAGAGGACAACAGTGTGGACCCACTCATAAAGGCCTATTTCCCAGTAGAGACTTTTTATGGGATGGTTGAGTATGAGATACTTCAACCACAACTGATTGTTGGATATGCGATACCACAACAGATGGCCCTAGTGCAAGTGGGAGATTGTTAGTTATATGTATGCCCTAGAGGCCATTACTATAATACGATGTATATTGTAGTGGATGCTTGGACATATATAGGGAGGACTTTCTTGCTCGACATGATAGAACGCTATCTGGTTGCTCTTTATCTTAACATGTACTCTGATTATATCTATGTTACATGTTGATAAAGCCCTTAGGATTGTACTCGACTACAGGGACTATGATAAGATCATACTAATGGGGCCACGGTAGTCGACGAGTACATCCTGTAGCTGTTCCTGGTCGAGGGTATATCGAGACAGGGCATCGATACACCAGAGTAAACTAGCGTATACCCATCTTGACCCATATGATGGGCGATGGATGATCCCATATCCATCGGTGTTTGACATCAAGGATGGTGTACGGGTGCTCAGTAGAGACTGGGTACACTGGACGGACTCGCCGAGAACTCCCAGATGGTATTATACCTCACGTCAAATGGCAGTTCTCTGGTGACACTGGTACAGAGTAGTCTGTAGACCCGAGATCGTCATAGACTCTTGTGTGATTCCCACTGTGCTTTGATTTCAATCATACCATGTCCAAGAGAGCATGCAAAAAGGTAGCTTTTGGGTACAGTCCCGAATCACATGGAGGCAAAGAGCGATAGGAGGGGATTCGTCTCTCCCGGTATACGGAGTTGATGTTGCGCTATGCTCGATTGGTTATAACTGGAAATCCCTGGCCAGGGTTTCTGAGATTTACTGGTAAGTGTTATCAGTAGTTTCTCAAACTGTTATAGACCTCATATCGACACGACTTATCGAGCTACTGGGGTCTGACGTTTACCACCCCTGGGCGAGATATGCGACATATCAGACGATGAGACCGGACTGTACGGGAGTGTTACTGATTGGATTCGTAGGAGAATGTACAGGCTTGCTTGTTGATCTTCTGATTGCTCAATACCTGGGTGGCTGTTACGTTTAGCTGACCGCTTGCAGCTTGTGGGTGTTTGATATGATCATCGCCTACTGCCGGCGTATTGACGATTCTTTAAAGTCCTACACAGAGGTTTCTTGACTCAGGCAAAACGGAGTAGGGGTACATATGTGATATGTGCAGGACCGAGGATAATGCGATATGAGATACCATATTATATTCTCGCGATATTTGATATCAGCCGGGTCATCGGATCAAGTGTTGATTCGATGAATCGGTAAATGATATATTAGTCGGTTATATGCGATATAGCCAGATTGTCGGATCAAGTGTTGATTCGATGATTTAATGTATAATTATATATATGATATATTAAATTACATTAACTAATATTAGCTCACTAAAAGATTCTTTTTCTCACTCGGGTAATACATTGATATATATGCGATATATGTTAATTGTATTATTTTATTTTGTTGCAATAAATATTATATATGTGATATATAATATTGTAACATGATATGATTACTAATGCAACAAGTTTAGTGGAGATTAAACAAGGTTAGGGTTTGATTTGGGTTAGTTCCTTCATGATGCTTCTAGAAGGTTTTCTTTTGGATTGAGCTAAGATATTATGCTTGATATTTTTGTGTGACTCATTCTTAACCCAACCTAAACCCATAACCCTAGTCAACTCTCTATAAGGGTTAGCTTATATTATTAGCAACCATGGTTGCATATGTAATTATGATTACATTTTCATTATTCATCACAAAAGAAAATGATCTTCTTCTTCCTTCTTTTTCTTTCACGGAAAAGTTTTCTAGCTTTTTCAAAGGCGATGAAAATGAGTGAGTTAATGAAAATAAAATAGAGCTAAAATCCTATGTCATCATCCTCATCTATCCTTGCCATTTAGATGAGGGTGTTCACTTCATTTAGTGAGTGAGAGCTTGTGTTAATGAAACTTCAAGGTAGATCATCTTTGTTATCGAAGATCGGAAGCAAGCTTGCACCTTTCTCTTCGTGGAGCCTCTCTAGAGTCTGGATGCACGATGATCGCAGCGAAAGGACCTCAACACGGAGCTTATGTGTAAGTGCACGGCGGCGCCCCGGCCGTCAATCCGACGCCGGAATGCGGAAGCGGTGAAAAACTTTAATTTTCTTGAACTGGCAAACCGCCGCGCACTAATACCCGGATCGAACCATTAATTAGTCCTAGCTATCTACTAGAAAGATGGGTTAGAGATATACCGACGATCCAAGTCCTCCGGTCTTCTCGTCATCGTCCCGATCTCCTGCGGAATGTCCCGTCTCCTCCTCGTCGCCGGAAGTGCACCACATCGCCTACTTTGTTTACGGGCTCCCACCTCAATGCCGAGGCAACTCGGGCACGAAGCCGGCTACTCGACGTGCCTAAGGTTTGCTGTAGAATGTGTAGTAGAGGATTGTGTCTCATTTGGGGTTCATGGAGGTGCCTTTTGGTGGAGGGATGATACAAGGATTATGTGGAGGAACTTGTAGGCTTTTGGAGCATGAAATGAACAAGATTTCCACCCTCAAAAAACTTGGACAGCCCTTCCAAGGGGAAGGCCGGCCATGACATCAAGAGAGGAGAGAATGAGAGTGTGAAGTCAAGGGGAGTGGTAGAACCATCATCAAAGGGAGTGTCAAGTTATGATGTGAAGAAATGATAGCTAGGAAAGTCCAACACTCAAAACAACCATCAACATATCCAAAGTCAATCCATCATGAGAAAGAGAAGTCAATGATGGTGCTCATCATGAAAACCATCATGATACAAAAATAAGCAAAGAACCCCTCCACAAATGCCTATTTGCAACAATGCAAATAAACCCTCCTCCACCAATCTTCGGCCAATGAACGGAACAAAGGAAATCGGCCGAAACTAAAAGCAAACTGGCAACTCCAAAAAACTGGTCCCGTAATAAATTACAGGAAAACCCCGATACTGTGCATACACACCCGCATCTGTATTTCGACCGAAATACAAATGCAATGAGACAAAATCTACACTGTACTATACTAGGATCCGGCTTAAACCAAAGCCGGCTAGTAACATCTGTTCGATCCTGATCCGTGCAATACCGCACGTATCTGATCGAACCCTGCCATATAACCATACGGCCTATAGTACAGACTGTCCGATCCTGATCCGTGCAATACCGCACGTATCTGATCGGACCTTGCCATATCTCCATACGGACTCTACAACCTTTCGCCCGAAAGCTGAGTAACTGAATGTGGGGGACTCTAAAGACTCATCAACACCTTGGTTGTGGATTTAACCACTAGCACGTCAGAGGTATAAGCCAATACGTAACGGGCTACCAGGTACTGACTAAAAGGGATGTCTGTGAGCGAGCTCAGCCTGACAACCCTACTGAGCCTGTCAGTGACAATATCCGTGCAGTCCGGTCCGTTCGTCTATGAGTATCGCATGGCGGGCCTAGGGGGTTGGTAAAAGTCAGACCCCCAAAAGCGGTACAAGTCGTGTCGGAGTGTAGCCCAGAACACCCTGAGATACTACTGGAATACCTACCAGTAAATCTCCTTGCCTTGGCCAAGGACTTTGTGTAATGGCTCTCCTAGACACAGCACGACCTCACCCCCAATACCGGGAGAGACGAACCCCTGAAGATACGCTCACTGCCTCCATGTGGCTCGGGACTGTACCCAACTAAAACCTGTTTGCACGACTCCTTTGAGCCGTGGTAGGGTAGTAATCAAAGTACAGTGGGAACTCACACGAGACAAATGACGATCCCCAGGTCGATGAACTAATCCTGCACACATGTCACCAGGGAACTGCCATCTGACGTCTGGTATATGACCAACTAGCATGTTCCCGGCGAGTCCTGTCCGGTGTACTCATAACCCAATGAGCACCTGTATACATCTTAGGTGATCCAACTGACACCAGCGGCTTGTGAGACCGGCCACCGCCCCTCGTCGGGGTCTCGACTGTATACACTAGTCTACTATGGAGAATCGATGCCCTGTCTCGAAACTCTCACGACTAGGGACCTTTTAAGGATATGCTTATAGACCCCCAGCTCCCACTTATATGATCGCCCTTATACTGCTGGTGGTCAAGCAAGAATCCTAGGGGCTCTATCAACGTGTAATAGCGACATGTCAGGTCACTTAAAGCAGTACACGATGATAAAGGTAAACCAGATAGCATACTATCATCTCGAGTAAGACTATCCTACCGGGATAGGTCCTCCCTCAATCATTACAATCACGTACCTGTGACCTAATAATTGACTCTGAGGGCACTATCTCCAACAATCTCCCACTTGCACTCAAGGCTAATTATTGCGATGTCGCATACTCACAGCCCGTGTGATACCGAACACCCAACTCCTCTACTAGTCAGTCTCACAAAGCTCGTTTGCGAAACTATTGCGTTCGAGGAATAGCCTCAGTGAGTGGATCCGCCTTGTTGTCTCTTTCCATGTCTCTCTATATCTCAAGTTCGCGGAGAAAACCATCTCCCGAAAAGAGCAATACCTGTCTCAGAATATGTCTGGATGTCTGATGGGACCTAGCTCATAAATGAACTCCAAATCCAAACTTCTTAGACTGTATCGTCAACTGAACTTAATCAGTATCCTGCGCGCCATGCCTCCCTCAGTATTGCCTTGGACCACCTGTCCAAAATACTGCCCCTCATCAGAAGGAAAAACTATAACTCTGACAACCTCCTTGTCGTCCATGTCACCTTGGAAGCCTGGAATGATAACTGTCTCCTGAATGAGGCTGTCGTTATCATCTCCCTAGAACATCCACTTATGTTCTAAAACTGCTTCCGACTGTTTCTCCAGGATTGGATTAATGTCAACTTATTGCATCTAGTGCAAGAACAACATCTGGTGTGGTACTCGACATCTCACGATTGACTCAATTGCCTGAGCAAGTGATCTGTCAATCATGCCCGTCCCTCTCCCCTTTAGTCTGTAAGACACCTTTGGAGAGGGTGACTCCATTACCTGCAGGTACACAACCATGCCAGGAGTCGTCCATCCTAAATACTCTTAGAATGCTGTCAAGTACCCTGATTGGGAAACCACCCAAATCTAGATCTAAGACCATAGATCTAGTAACCAGTATGTCTGATACAAAATCCATTTCCTTTGTGGAGAAACCACTGTGTGACGACCAAAGTATAACCGATCGTAGTGTAGGAGTTTCTTTTCCTACTCTGTGTATATCATCCAAATACCAGGATATCACACCCTACTACCTTCTCAACAGATCCATCCCCTATTCTGATGAAGTCAAACCCATGACTGTCACGTCAGAAATAGATGATCTATCTCCGCTACACGTGCTTTAGTCTATAAATAGACATAAGCTACCTGTCCACCAATGCTTCCGCTGCTCCCACTTACTACGACAACCCTCTGGCAGAGTCATATAGACGTTCACTTCTAAAACTGGTTTAGAACGACGCTATACTCATCCTCCCGCCGGGTCTCGTAACCTGGAACAACAGCAATGGCAATTGTGGGTAAACAAGAACTTCCCTGTCACCGTCCTTGAGGCTACCGTAGTGCCTCTCGGGTGCCTGAAGTTACCCACCTTATCTGCGGAGTGGCCAATGGAATGTCAATCCAGATTGAATCTTTAGGTTCCTTATCAAATCTTCAGTAATCGTTTGTGGTTCTGGAATCACTTCCAGTTCTACCATACTCCCACTACTGTTTTCTGAAAAAATCCATCTTTAATAAAACTGTGGCGAGTCTAGAACAATATCACTATTGTTCATCCAGATGGTAGAAAGTCAACCCTCGTTATAGCCTGGGTCAACCCACAAACAGCCATTACAGAAACGTGCCTTGAGTTGTCCAGTGTCTGGTTTTAATCATAAACCGGACAACTCCCCGTACCTTAACATCGTTAAGATATGAACCGTTCTATATCCAATATAGAAACAGAGGCACTGATTTAATTGAACCAGATTCAAATCATGCAGCTGTCCCCAGCGCATGTCAACTAAATGGAAGGAGGCCGATCAGCGTTACTCAACTTAGGAATATTTCCAATTATGAGTAACCTGAAAGAGAAGCAAGATCTCTTTATCATTACTATCAACTGAATACCATACACAAGTATCTACATCTTCGATCTCTTTGAAGAATCCCGATACTTGCTATACCTGGTTCTCTACTCTATTCAAATACCTATAACTTCTCAAAATTTAGACCCTGTGTTTCCGCGAAACACCTGTCTAAAAACTAGAGAAGTCATAAGTAAACCGAATATAGTACGAGGACCAAGCCCTCTGTCCTGATGGACCCTGGACAACATACAATCCTTTGTATAAGTCCCTTGAGTCTGATAACTCATTCACTGTGTGTCGTAGGTTGAAAACTGTACTTATGGTTAAGAAGAATTACACCGCTGTTTAATGCTCCTTACCTAACCATCCACTGATATAGGTAAATGTCGTAGACATAATTTCAGAAAGGTATATCTCACTCTATGAAAATAGACGTACAGATATATCAATTTGAAATTAGTGCATAACAGCGGATATTCAAAACCAATTATTTGCCGACCGGCAAACAGCCCAGGTGATTTCCTCAAATATCACTGATTACAACGAATCCCGATATAATGAGGATAATCACCCAATTCCCAATAACTTACTCCCACTCATCATCTGTAAAACCATACAGATGTGAGAATCGTACCTGGTAAATACATACCCTGGAGTAAGTATCTAATCGGGAAATCAGTTTTCCTTTAACATTACACAGTGAAACTGAAACATTGAAATGTTCCGATGGGGTATTCTGGTATTCCTAGTAATGCCTCTTCCAGATTCACGACTGTAACCGTATAGTTCTTTGCCACCTCTCCAAATCCCTTCATATGTCTTTAGTCTTTACCTTCTGCACACCCTTTTAGGCCAAATGGTTTTCTTCCTTCCCTACCGTTCGGCACCAGCCTATGGTTTGGAAGAAGACTATCCAATAAGCATAATGGGTGTACTGTCCCAATCCTAGGAACACTCACAATGAGAGAGGGCGAAGATAAAAGACAACCGAATAAACCTTATTCCTATTTCTCCTGAACCAGAATCCATCCCCGAACTGGAACCAGTTCCATTCGAGTTCGTATATAACCATACGATGGAGTATCCAAATAAACTGTGGATCTTCGTAGTGATACGGAGTGTCCTGGAGAAATACAAAGGTGATGTGGGAGTGGTAACGAAATATTTTGGTTTGGTCGTGAATATCTGTTGCAATTTACTTTGCCCTCTTACTAATCCCTTGCTTTGTCTGAACTTAATACCTTCTGCACACCATCGTTATGCTAATTGGTTTTCTTCATTCCCTACCGGTCGGCACCAGCCTAAGGTTTGGAAGAAGACAATCCAATTTGCGCAATAGGTGTACTACCCCTAAACCAAGGAGTACTCGTAACCTGAGAGAGGGTAAAAGGAAAAGACAACTGAATAATCCTATCCGTTTTCTCCAGAACCGGAAACCATCCTCGAATAAATTCTTTCGAGTTCGTATCTAACCATACGATGGTTTTGTCCAATGGAAGTGGACGTTCGTAGTAAAACGGGGTGTCCTGGAGAAAAGGGTAAAAGTAGGAGTGGCAATGAGGTTTGCAACTCTGACAATCCAAAAGCCGGTGTTTAAGAAGGTTCGGTCAACTTGGTCACTGAGTCATAGTCTTAGGGTCGGGTCAAATGGTCGCTGCCAGAGAGAGAGAGAAAAGAAACACTCAGCGTGCACTCTAACCTAGATCAGAATGGTTACCAATTTATCTAATCTGGAAACCTCCCACTGTACCTCAAATTCTCCTCCAAACCTGAAAGAAGAATTAGTCGGGGTTACCCGAGGAGTAAACTAACTCATCAGTGGGAATCGGGATCCAACTATCATTGCATGATAACGTGACGGAATCCGCTCACGCTATCACACTCCAGAAGGTATGCGCATATCTGGCAAGTTTCAGTTCTTTTGAAACTCCCGATGTGATTTCTGCCCCATGCTCTTATGACCTTGACTTTGGCCAACATATCATAAGTCACATGTCAAGTTCTACCCGTCATTCTCCAGGTTAATTTGAATCCACCCGTACATACCCTTGACTTTGGCCAACATGGTAGTACGACTGTTCCAAACCAACGCATCTATCTATGCTGCATATGAATACCCAATAGCTACCAATCACTGTGCCTTGACTTTGGCCAACATACACAGCTTGAATACTATTGACCACCCATATGAAACGACGGAGGGCTACGAATGGTTTCTGGCGAAAACCTTTAACGTAAAGAACTTGATATCGTTGAAGGAACTGATAGCTTTTAAAAATATAGTGACGAAAACCTTCGCTAAAGAGGTCACTCCCGGTGAAGGGATCTCGGCTCTTTCCCCGTAGAATGGGGTGCAGGATATTCCAACTGAATACCACGGTGCAAAGCAAAAGTAATCGGCTATAGTGAAGTTAATGCCCTGACGCAAACTTTTTGTCCAAGGGGTCACTCCCGGTGAAGGGATCTCGGCCCTTGCCTCGTCGACTGAGGAGCAGGATATTCTAAATGAATACCGCGATGCAAAACAAAAGTGAACGTCCTTGCAATAACAGCTTTTTGAAAAGTGTTCCAACAACATCAGATTAGGTTTGTTTTAAACTTGCATTGATCCGAATCAATGCAGTCCCATCAATTGATCACACCAAAAAGAACAAAAATATACTGATGTACGTATATGCCATCCGCATTCGCCACTGGGTCCCGTCATTACCCGTTAGGTTAGCTAACTAACGACAGAGCGGGGACTGGACTAGCGTGGATGCAAAACATATACAACATCTACTAATATATATACCAATATATTATATTCGCTCAAGGCGTGAATAAAAATGCAACATCACAGAAATGTACAGCATCACAGAAACAATACAGATATCTGGGATCCCCGGGTTTCACAGAGCCACTGCTGAAACCCGACGTTCCCCTGGTCGTGTGGATAGCCTGTGCAATGAAAACCTAGACCCCTACGGGCGCGGCAAGTCACCCGCCAAAACCTGAAGCGAGGCAGCCCCCTTCAGCGCCGTGAATGGACCACCCAGCACTTCACGGAATCCGGTAACTTGGGCACCCCTCCTGGGTCAACCTGTACCCCCTACGAGTGCGGCGAATAGCCCGCCAATCCTAGAGTGAAGCCCCCTCCGTCTCAATGCCATGAGATGCGGGCTTGTTGCCCTCCAGAACCCGGCTATCCGTGCACCCCTCCGCGGGGCAATCCTAGTACAGAAAGTAAAATATACATACAACGGGTACATCGACCGCAACCTGGCCGTGCCCCAAAATAATAATACAAACAGGCAGTGACGGCAGTCCACATGTCGGACGCTCGCCCCGCAATATCAAATGTACATAATACAACCACAACTGTACTAGCATTGCATCCAGGCTATCCCCCACGACCGATCCGCAACATCACAGCAAAAACAAAACATCAACGTGAAAGTCACGTTCGCAAATCCGTCTAACCGGGCTATAGCAGTTAGACCGGATTTACCGATCAAGTGACATTCACGGTCGCAGATATAATGTAAATACTGTGAAAAATGTGTTTAAAATATCCGACCGATCGAATATTAACAAGTGGGCCCCAAAGCAATACTGTAGCAGTTAAAGAAATTCTGGGCCCAATGTTATTATTCCAAAACCCCTAAAAACAGCCCAGAAGCCCACTGGAGAAAATTGACACAGTGAGCTCATTATAGTGCGGCGGAACCGCGGCCCAAAGGGTGGTTTGGCCGCGGTTCCACGCTCCAACTATGGCATCACTCAGTCGAATTTCTACAGTGGCCTTACAATTTCCAGTACATCAATTTTCTGCAACCTGAAAAATTTTTGGAGACTGAAAAATTCTGACAGAAAACTGATGTGAAGACAATACGGGTTTTGGAACATTTTATCGATCGGAACTGAAAAACACATTACACAAAGCTAGACTAAGTTAATGGGGAGGCTCTGATACCACTGTAAGTGCACGGCGGCGCCCCGGCCGTCAATCCGACGCCGGAATGCGGAAGCGGTGAAAAACTTTAATTTTCTTGAACTGGCAAACCGCCGTGCACTAATACCCGGATCGAACCATTAATTAGTCCTAGCTATCTACTAGAAAGATGGGTTAGAGATATACCGACGATCCAAGTCCTCCGGTCTTCTCGTCATCGTCCCGATCTCCTGCGGAATGTCCCGTCTCCTCCTCGTCGCCGGAAGTGCACCACAACGCCTACTTTGTTTACGGGCTCCCACCTCAATGCCGAGGCAACTCGGGCACGAAGCCGGCTACTCGACGTGCCCAAGGTTTGCTGTAGAATGTGTAGTAGAGGATTGTGTCTCATTTGGGGTTCATGGAGGTGCCTTTTGGTGGAGGGATGATACAAGGATTATGTGGAGGAACTTGTAGGCTTTTGGAGCATGAAATGAACAAGATTTCCACCCTCAAAAAACTTGGACAGCCCTTCCAAGGGGAAGGCCGGCCATGACATCAAGAGAGGAGAGAATGAGAGTGTGAAGTCAAGGGGGAGTGGTGGAACCATCATCAAAGGGAGTGTCAAGTTATGATGTGAAGAAATGATAGCTAGGAAAGTCCAACACTCAAAACAACCATCAACATATCCAAAGTCAATCCATCATGAGAAAGAGAAGTCAATGATGGTGCTCATCATGAAAACCATCATGATACAAAAATAAGCAAAGAACCCCTCCACAAATGCCTATTTGCAACAATGCAAATAAACCCTCCTCCACCAATCTTCGGCCAATGAATGGAACAAAGGAAATCGGCCGAAACTAAAAGCAAACTGGCAACTCCAAAAAACTGGTCCCGTAATAAATTACAGGAAAACCCCGATACTGTGCATACACACCCGCATCTGTATTTCGACCGAAATACAAATGCAATGAGACAAAATCTACACTGTACTATACTAGGATCCGGCTTAAACCAAAGCCGGCTAGTAACATCTGTTCGATCCTGATCCGTGCAATACCGCACGTATCTGATCGAACCCTGCCATATAACCATACGGCCTATAGTACAGACTGTCCGATCCTGATCCGTGCAATACCGCACGTATCTGATCGGACCTTGCCATATCTCCATACGGCCTCTACAACCTTTCGCCCGAAAGCTGAGTAACTGAATGTGGGGGACTCTAAAGACTCATCAACACCTTGGTTGTGGATTTAACCACTAGCACGTCAGAGGTATAAGCCAATACGTAACGGGCTACCAGGTACTGACTAAAAGGGATGTCTATGAGCGAGCTCAGCCTGACAACCCTACTGAGCCTGTCAGTGACAATATCCGTGCAGTCCGGTCCGTTCGTCTATGAGTATCGCATGGCGGGCCTAGGGGGTTGGTAAAAGTCAGACCCCCAAAAGCGGTACAAGTCGTATCGGAGTGTAGCCCAGAACACTCTGAGATACTACTGGAATACCTACCAGTAAATCTCCTTGCCTTGGCCAAGGACTTTGTGTAATGGCTCTCCTAGACACAGCATGACCTCACCCCCAATACCGGGAGAGACGAACCCCTGAAGATACGCTCACTGCCTCCATGTGGCTCGGGACTGTACCCAACTAAAACCTGTTTGCACGACTCCTTTGAGCCGTGGTTGGGTAGTAATCAAAGTACAGTGGGAACTCACACGAGACAAATGACGATCCCCAGGTCGATGAACTAATCCTGCACACATGTCACCAGGGAACTGCCATCTGACGTCTGGTATATGACCAACTAGCATGTTCCCGGCGAGTCCTGTCCGGTGTACTCATAACCCAATGAGCACCTGTATACATCTTAGGTGATCCAACTGACACCAGCGGCTTGTGAGACCGGCCACCGCCCCTCGTCGGGGTCTCGACTGTATACACTAGTCTACTATGGAGAATCGATGCCCTGTCTCGAAACTCTCACGACTAGGGACCTTTTAAGGATATGCTTATAGACCCCCAGCTCCCACTTATATGATCGCCCTCATACTGCTGGTGGTCAAGCAAGAATCCTAGGGGCTCTATCAACGTGTAATAGCGACATGTCAGGTCACTTAAAGCAGTACACGATGATAAAGGTAAACCAGATAGCATACTATCATCTCGAGTAAGACTGTCCTACCGGGATAGGTCCTCCCTCAATCATTACAATCACGTACCTGTGACCTAATAATTGACTCTGAGGGCACTATCTCCAACATTATGAAGTGAAGGACTGGATCTACAAAGATTGTAATCCCTCTCACTTAGTGTTAAAGTGTTTAACATGCTTGTTTTCGCCTAATCTCTAGTCTAAGATCTTGGTTTAAGGTTTTAAATCGGGCATGGTTGATGCCTCGTAGACCCTTGTGCGTGTGCCTAGTAACCCTACACGTAAACCTCCCCTAACTGCTAATATGCCGGTTAGCATAGGGTTGCACATTTCTGTAATGGTTTTTACTGGTTTGTGTTTGTGGACTTGTTGAATTGTCGTGAATGGATAGCCGGGGATGTGAGACGAGTGTTTTTTTCATTCAAATGTAATTTGTAAATTGTTGTAATATTCTTTTACGGGGCACATCCGGGTTGAGGTTGTAGCCGCCGTTGTATTATTTCATTTACTGTTTTCTGCTCCTAGGATAGACCCAAGGTGGGGTACACAAACTACCGGGTACTTTGAAGTGTTTAGTGGCCTACTCACGTTGTTGAGGGAGACCACTTCACTTCAGGTACTAGGAAGGTAGTTTGCCATGCCCGTAGGGGTCTAGGGTGGGGTTTTGGCTATTCATCGCGACTATGTAATCCGTCTTTTTTTGCAGGCTCAAAAGGAATGCGGATTTATAGAAAATTCAATATGTTCATTTGTGATCTGGAATGCCTATTATTGCGTCTGACGAATGTACAATATCTATATATAATATCTATTAGGCGTCACTTATGTTTTGCACCCGCGCTAGCCCAGCCCCCGCTCTGACGTTAGTTAAGTAACCTAACGGGTGAATGATGGGACCCAGTGGCGAATGCGGATGGCATAAGAGGACGTTGTATTTTCGTTGTTTTCTGCAATGATAGGTTAATTGATGGAACACATTATATTAATGCAAAGAAAATAAACCAAAGTTGAATCGTTGGAACAGTTTAAAAGAAACCACTCGGTTATTTTAAAACAGAAAATATTTTTTAAATTGCGGAGCTTAAGCCACTCCTTTTAAAAGCTATCAGGTTCTTTCGATCATATCAAGTTCACTACATTCACGGTTTCGCCAAAACCATTCATATCCCTCCGTCATTTCATTTGGGTATTCAAGCTATGTATTTTGACCAACGCCAAGGCATAGTGTTTGGTAGCTGCTGGGTATTCATTTTTTGCATAGATAGATGAGTTAGTTTGGTACAGTCGTATTATCATTTGGCTAACATCAGGGGTATGTACGGATGGGTTCAAAATTAATAAGATAATAATGGGTAGAACTTGACATGTGACTTATGACATTTTGACCAACGCAAGGTCAAAAGAGCATAGGGCAGAAATTTATATCGGGAATTTCTTATGAAACTGAAATTTCCTAAGAGTTGCATACCATTTGGAGTGTGATAATTCTGGTAGGATTCCTTCAGCTTTATCACACGATGATATTTGGATCCCGATCCTACTGTAAGTATCCGCTACTTATCAATAAATTTGTCACTTAACGATCAATGCTATAAACCAAGTAGGTGTCGAGAAAGGTGTCAGCGGGGCTACGCCCCCAGAAAAAAGAGGTTATTTAATTAAGGAACTTCGCGAAAGCATCATAAAACCTCCCTAGAAGTACCGACACCGGCCTGGCTGAACAGTTAAGCAAGTATTGTACGGTGAGAATAGTCCTGACTAGTTCTTCCTTTTTGGTTTGAGGAGGGATTCGAGAAACAGTGGGAGCCATCCGGTTTAGATAAACTAAAAACCACTCTAAACTTGCAAGAGCATCATGCTAAAGTGTTCCCTCTCTCTCATTGCAGCGACCCAGAACATGATAGGCCTTAAGTTACTATTAGATAAAAATATTTTGACAGGGCCAAACTATAAAGACTGGTTCCGGAATGTCAAGATGGCAATAACTTATGACAAATTGGGGTATGTCCTTACCACTAAGGCACCTGCTGTCCCTGGTCCAGAATCCAGTGTCGCGGATAAGGAAATCCGCAAGACCTGGGAGATAGATTGCGCGAAGGCCAAATGCATCGTGCTTGCCTTTATGAATAATGAACATCAGAGGAGGCATGAGAATATGGATCTTGAATCCATATTCCTCCACACCAAGGAACTGTATGGAGAGCAATCTCGTATAGCTAGATACGAGACCTTGAAGAACTTGTTTCAGTCGTGGCTGGCCGTCGGATCATCTGTAGGAGAACATGTCCTTAAGATGATTAGCTATATAGAAGAGCTCGCGGACCTCGGGACAACATTAGAGAACGAGCTGTATACAGACTTGGTTCTTCAGTCCCTTCCTTCCACCTACGCCCAGTTTATTCTGAATTTCAGCATTCAAGGAAAAGAAGTTGAACTTCCAGAACTCCTTAACATGTTGAGGAGTGCAGAGGGCACCTTGCAGAAAGCAAAGAAAACACCCACTATGTTTGTTCGCGGTGCTTCCTCTTCCGGGTCTAAGGCAAGGGCCAAAGGAAGGAAGAAGAAGGCCGCTACCAAACCAAGAGGTGGTGTTGGTAAGGTGGGAGTTAAGGGAAAGGCAAAGGTTGCAGTGCCAGTAGTGGCAAAGGACGAGTGCTTCCACTGTCGTAGGAAAAGCCATTGGAAGAAAGATTGCAAAGCTTGGATTACCAAGAACCAGGACCCGAAGCAAGCTGTGGCTTCGACTTCAGGTGTGTTTGTAATTGAAAATTGTCTGTCAATCAACTCTACTTCCTGGGTATTGGATACCAGATCAGAATCTCATATATGCAATTCATTGCAGGCACTGAGAAACCGTAGAGTGCTGAAGATTGGTGATATGACCTTCCAGGTTGCTAACGGAGCTAGCGTGGGTGCTGTGTCCGTAGGGGATTATCACCTAGGATTGACGAGTGGACATATTTTGGTTTTGAGCAACTGCTTTTGTGTACCTAGTTTAACGTGTAATATCATATCAGTATCGTTGTTATCAAAAGAAAGTTATGATTTCACGTTTGTAAGCGATGTTGTTAACATCCACCTTAATCATGATTTGATTAGGTCCGGTACACTAGATAACGGTATATACGTATTAAACCAATTACAGATTTTCAATGTCCAGAACACACTAAAAAGAAAGTCTCCAGATATAAATCAGGCTTTCCTATGGCAATGTAGACTGGGTCACATCAATGAGACAAGGTTAACTAAGTTACATAGAGAAGGATATTTGGATCCGTTCGAATATCAATCTTATGCAACTTGTCAATCATGTCTCAAAGGAAAGATGACAAAAACTCCATTCACTGGACATGGAGTAAGAGCGAGCGAACTCTTAGGACTCATACACAGCGATGTATGTCGTCCAATGTCTACACATGCAAGAGGTGGTTTTTCATATTTCATTAATTTTACGGACGATTACTCTAGGTATGGATTCATTTTCTTAATGAAACATAAATCCGAGACCTTTGAAAAATTCCAAGAATATAAGAATGAAGTAGAAAACCAAACCGGCAAAAGTATCAAGACACTGAGATCTGATCGAGGTGGTGAATACTTAAGTGCCGAGTTCCTAGGTTACCTAAAAGAGAAAGGAATTCTCTCTCAGCCTACTCCTCCATACACTCCACAGCATAATGGTGTATCGGAAAGACGGAACCGAACCCTATTAGATATGGTACGTTCCATGATGAGTAATGCTGAGTTACCGCGATCTTTCTGGGGTTATGCACTAGAATCAGCTGCATATCTTTTGAACAGGGCTTGATTGATATGATTTCCAATTGTGTAAGTAAATCAAATGGTCCCCGGCAATGGCGCCATTTGATTGAAATGAAATCTCAGTGTGTATGTAGAAAATGTATAGAAATCACAACCAAAAATTATTTGACCACAATCAATAACGGTGTCGAATTGTAGCGCGTTAGTAAGTGCGGATCGTCCACAGGGAAAGTGTAATCGTTCGTGTTTCGATTTAGATGAGTTGAAATTTTAAAGAAAAGAAAACAAACAATAATTCATGATTTAAAGATTTGAAGTTTAAGAATTAGAAAAATCTAGTCTAAATCAAGAAATGAAAAAATCAAGAATTGATAATTTGTGATGATTTCCAAACCAACAATTAAGATTCGAAGTGTGGCTCGTAGGAGTAGATCGGATCTATAGATGTGATGAGATCTAATGATTTCATATTCTTATCCATTAACGAATTGATACTAGATCAATGACGATTTATCGAGGTTAAGGATCTTGCGAAGAAGCTAGGGTTTCCTCATCTTATCCTTTGTCCTTTCGATGAATCTCATTCACAAACTAGGTTCAAGTAAATCAAATGATCGATCGTTGATCTCTAGTTTCGAGCGAACACAATCAAGAAAGCATCTTCTCAAAACTAGGTCATCGATCATTCGATTCACAAGAATTTACAAACGTTATAGGATTTAAGAATTGAAAAAGAATCTAAATCATCATCATTCTATCGATCGTCTCGACTCCTTTACGAGCGGAGTTTACTCAAACATTATCACAAAGCAAACATTCAAGAATCTAGATTGAATCATAATGCTTGAATTGAAAGATAAGAAAGTTAAAAGAATCTCACCTTTATTTATTCAACAATTTGTTACACTTTGCTCAAAGAACTACAAGAATTTGAGAAGGGAACAAGATCGTCGAATCTAGCGTTGCATCGGCTCCTTGAATCGCGGATCGGCTTGGATCACATGCTCCGATGAAGTCCGGCTTCGCTTCTAAAGGCTTTGAAGACTTCTTGCTTTGATTGAACTCAAAGATCTTGATCTTGGATTGGAATTAGGGTTAGGGTTTTGAGGCACAAGTTGTGTCACTCAACTTGTGTTAGAAATGGGGGAGATGAAGATTAGAGATTGAAGAAGACCCTTAACCACTAATTAATGATTGATTGGCTAATGATGAACAACCTTTAACCTTAGATCTACGCTCTCTTTTATAGACCATCCAAAACCCTAGATCTAGGATTCAAAATTTGAATTTCCCTCCAAAAGTTTGTTAGCTAGAGAGGCTTCTAGAACTAGTTTGTTGGAGGGAGCTTCTAGAACTAGGTTGTTAGTTGGCTTGGTTTGTAAGCTTGGAGCTTAATTAGCTTAATCAAGATTAGCTTGATTTAATGACCCTTGCTGATCTGGAAGAAGCTTCGAGAGTAATCTGGAATTTGACATATACTGCTGAAGTGTAGGCACTGAGAATGGAGTTCTGCACTGAAAATGGACTGATGACGTGGCCAATCTACCGCGGATCCGCGGCATGTGCCTGCTCATGCCGTGGATCCGCGGTCACGTGAGGGAGGCACTGCTTTATGTTTCCTGTGCTGAATACTACTGAATTCTTGGTATTTTTCTGATATGTTTATTCTCACAATTCCTTCTAGATTGCTACCAGATATCAAGTCCTTGAGTTGGCGTAATTTTGATCAGCACTATGACAATTTTGGCCTTTCTCCTGGAATTTCCTGCACAGACTTCGAAATACATGTTGCACTACACAAGAATGATGCAATGCCATGAAACACAATCAATTTCTCTTAAAGTGCCGGTTTTAGAGTATAACACATGCAATCTGTTATTTTACGACTGTTTTGCTAATATGTGAAATATGAATGCCGAACACCTCTAGATGAATGCAGAAGATAGGGAAATTGCCGTGTTAAAAATGTAGTATTTTCGACTGATCAAATTCCCCCAAACTTATTTTCGGTCGTCTCGAGCGAACTGTTTTATTAAAAAGAGAAGGAGAAAATAAAGAAAGAGAAAAACTAACTAGCACACTTTCGTAGGCAACACGATTGCACTGAGCACGTGCAACAAGCCTTTAAACCTCTAGGTGTCCCTAGTAGGAGGAGTGTTATCTCCTGAGGGTTTTCAGCGGATTGCACCCACAAAATCCAATAATAAAAGGAAGATCCTGAATATTACATTTAAAGACAAGAATTGTAAAAGAAAGGCCTTGAAAATTAGGGTTTCCAACTAAGCTAGCTTTTCGGTTGTCATGAGCCCTATCTTAATAGTCATGAAAAGATGTTGGAAATTACATCATCCCTCATAAAACATCGTCTTTATTCTTTATTCCTATCTTTCTTCCAAACATCGATCATATAACCCTACGTGTGTGTAAAGAACATCCCTACACCCGGAGAATTCAATTCAAGCTATCATACTCTTGTCCATCCACCTCAGTACTTTTTAATTAATGAATATTTAGATGAATTTGCTCACACACTTTCATGCGACCGTTAATATTTCTTGAGGTATTAACCGACCGATTACTCATGTGCTTGCTTATTTGGTGTTTTTTCTCGTCTTGCACCACCTGAGGCTTAGCAGTGACTCCCAGACCAGTTGGCCTTAAGGCACTAGGTGAAGAGGCACCATCGCTATATTTTTTTATTGTTGCCTTGGCGATAACAAAACTAGTGTTCATTTTTCTCACCATTTTATATTTTATTCAGTTTTTTATTTCCTTCATACTTCGGCTTTTAGACAGGAGCATTTCAAGGTATCCTCTACTGTCCCGAGTTTCAAGACGTGTGTAAGTGCGAATAGCAGGGTATCAACGTTCAAAATGTTTGGCTTCCAGAATAGGAACTATTTTTCAGACTTATTTTTATACTCAGATTAGTGACTTCCTTCATCTTACTAACCCTTGGGACAATGGCTCATAACTACTTATTACTAGTTCGTATAAGAAAACTTCTAATTTTCTTGCTTTTCTTAAATTTTTCCAATCTTTTGGATGTAATTTTTCACTATCTAATCTTTTATTATCTTATTTATGTACAAAAATGTTTTTATCATTTGAAAAAAAAATTAAAATTTTATAGGTTTTCAAAAATGTTTTGTGCTTATGCAAAGTATGATGCAAATGATGCGAAAATAAGCACAAACCTCCCCAAAACTTGTTTTCAACAGTGTCCTCACTGTTGCCTTCCGCTAAATCTCAAAAAACCTGTAAGCCTGGGAGGAAATTTATTAGTGGGGGCAAAATATTTAAGTGAAGACCCTCCCCTAAACTTATTTTTGGCTCATCATTTTATGTAAAAAATTTCTTTTCAAAAGCCAGAAAATACCCCCCCAAACTTGAGTTAAGCCATGTTAATCTTTTGAAAATCACAATAGGGGGTCAAGATCATTGGTCGATACCAAGCTTTGCAAAGACCGAAGGTTAACACCAACCATTCAAAGATTTTATCAATGTAGTGCTCTGATTGGTGGAAGAAGAAATGGGGAAAGGGTAAGTGGTGGAATAGAATGTGTGTGCGTCTCATTTTGGAGAGACGATGCAGTGAATGTGATGGATTGCTCGCATTCTTTTTACAATTCAGAAGAAGGGGTGGAGGTTCAATTTCATTGATTGGGAGATGATTCATCTCAACACCCGTGTCATTCAAAAATGCGAGTTCATCAGCAAAGATTTCCTCAAAAGTTCCATCAATACCCCGGAGAAGAATGTCATCACAAATCGCGGGGTGATCTTCAAACTCTAAAAGCAGTTCATAATCAGTGTTAGTTGTTGACCCGGAAAACTCAGTGGAAGAGTCCGTATGTGTATGATACATAGTTGGGTCAAACAACAACATATGAAAAGAGTCTAGATCGGTATCATGAGGATAATCAAATTCGCTGCTGTAGACATCCATTAAGTCGACAGAACAGACCTGAGCATGAGGATCGGAGGGTACACTTCCCAACTTGTAAATGTTCAGCTCAATTGACCTATTCCCGAAGGATAGGGTCATAGAACCGTTACGACAGTTGATGATTGTTAGTTATATGTATGCCCTAGAGGCCATTACTGTACATTGGATGTATATTGTAGTGGATGCTGGGATATATATAGGTAGGACTTTCTTGCTCGACATGATAGTACGCTATCTGGTTGCTCTTTATCTTAACGTGTATACTTTCTGTCTCTCTGTTACATGTTGATAAAGCCCTTAGGATGTGTACTCGACTTCCAGGACTGTGATGCAGATCATACTAGTGGGGCCTGGATAGTCCATGAGTACATACTTCAATGTTCCTAGTCGAGGGAATATCGAGACGGGGCATCGATATTCCAGAGTAGACTAGCGTATATCTTCTCGACCCATGCGATGGGCGATGGATGATCCCATATCCATTGGTGTTTGACATCGGAGATGGTATGCGGGTGCTCAGTAGAGACTGGGTATACTGAACGGACTCGCCGAGAACTCCCAGATGGTATTATACCTCACGTCAGATGGCAGTTCTCTGGTGACACTGGTACAGCTTAATCTGTTGACCCGAGATCGTCATAGAGTCTTGTGTGTCTCCCACTGTGCTTTGATTTCCACCCTACCACGGCTCTACTGAGTCATGCAAACAGGTGGTTTTTGGGTACAGCCCCGATTCACATGGAGGCAATGAGCGATAGGAGGGGATTCGTCTCTCCCGGTATTGGGGGTTGATATTGCGCTATGCTCGACTGGCCATAACAGGAAATCCCTGGCCAGGGTTGCAGTGACCTATTGGTAAGTGTTATCAGTAGTTTCACACATGTAATGGACTTCACGTCGGCATGACTTATCGAGCTACTGGGGTCTGACGTTTACCACCCCTAGGCGAGATATGCGGCATATCAGACGAACAGACCGGACTGTACGGTAAGTGTTACTGGTTGGATTCATAGGAGTGTGAGCGGGCTTGCTCGTCGATCTTCTGATCGCTCAATACCCGGGTGGCCGTTACGTTTAGCAGACCGCTTGCGGCTTGTGGGTGTTTGATATGATCATCATCTGCTGCCGGCGTATTGACGAGTCTTTAGAGTCCTACACAGAGGTTTCCTGGCTCAAGCGAAACGAAATAGGAGCGCATAAGAGATATGTGCGGGACCGAGAATAATGCGTGTATGTGATACCGTATTTCATTCTCGCGATGAATGTGTCGAATGGTTGTATGCGATATAACCTAGTTATCGAATCAAGGATTGACTCGATAAGCCAATACATTGGATACTAGCCGGTTATATGCGACATGACCGGATCATTGAATCAAGTGTTGATCTAATGATTTGATGTATAATTATATTTGATATATTACTTTGCATTAACTAGTATTGGTTCAGTTTAAATGGATTTACTCACTTGAAATGCACATTGTAGATGTGATATATTTTTTTGTGCACATGATTGTATCATGTTTGATGATACATTCTAGCTTGGTTTTGTGTAAAGTATTAAACCATGGTTAGTTAGTGGTTAGGGTTTCATTTCATTCACTTATTCATTTATCTATTTATTTATTTTATTTATTTCATTTGAAAAGATAAAGAGAAAAGAATGGTTGCTAGTTTTGTTTTTTCTTTGAAGCTTCTTGAAGCTTTGAACAAGTCCACCATTCTTGTCTCTTCTCTAACCCTAACCACTCATCTAACCTTAGTTAAATCTCTACACTAAACCATGGTTGAAGTCATGATAAGTATTCTTTTTATTTTCCTTTTAAAAATAACTTATCATATCTTCTTCTTCTTCGATATCTTCTTCTTCCATGAAGAAAAGCTTGCTACATCAATGGCAAGTGATGAAAACAAGTGAGAAATCCAATTCTAAAGTGAACCCACTTCCTATTTCTTCATCCTCTACCTCTTGCCAAGTAGTATAGGGTGTTTTCTTCACAAGTTTCTTGACTTGGTGAAGTCGGAGTTTGATCTTGTGATGCCTCGACGTAGATCATCTTCGGCATCGAAGCCGACGATCAAGCCCGCCCATTTCTTCGATGAAGCCGATGCTAGAGTTCGGGATCCGACTTGGACAGCGGAGAGACATCGTCGCAGAGCTTAGTAAGTGGTGGACCGGATCTACAAAGGTTGTAGTCACTTTCATTTAGCATTTAATTCGTTTACATGCTTGCATCGCCTATATATCTAGTTAACGATCCGTATTAGGGTTTGTAGGCACTTGTAAAATTTGAATTAGCCATGCTTGATCACTTGTGAGACTTCATTAGTGTGCCTAGGAACCCTACATTGGTATCAGAGCCTAGCTAGAGCCTTAGGCGATGCACAGATGGAGTTAGAAATCCGATCGGACCGAAACCCTAACCCTAAACATGCTCTCTGGACAATTTTGTAAAATGTGGATTTTTCGATATTAAAAATATGCAGAAAAATCAGCAGGAATATCTAAGAGTTACTTTGAAATTCGAGCTCCTGAATCCATCAAACCGCCGCGGTTCCGCCGCATAAGCATGGCTTATGCGGCGGTTCCGCGGCCGTAATGTCTCTTTGTTTAATGAATTTTGCACAGTAATTATTAGTTTCCAGTGGTGGTTTTCCTGGGAATTTTTAATAATTTTTCAAGAGTTGTATTTTCTGGGTTGTATTGGGGACTCGGTGTATCGATCGGATTGTCTAATTCTGTCTGTGTGCTTTCCCGGATAATTTTAGAATATGTTAAAAAGTTCGACCGGATATAAATACCCAATTTTTCCCCTGTCGGGAAATTTCCAAGTGTTGGATTTTTCCGCAGTTTAACGACGTTCTAAGTAGTGCAAGTAACGCGATGGACCCTCTAGAAGACAACAAACCTTAACTCGATTATGTGACCGTCTTGAACTGCCCTTTGAACCTTCGGGTTTGGGGCAGGACGGCATGCCACATGTGAGGCGTTGGCTTGACCCTTCTACGGCTGGACCGTTGGTACTGAGGCACGAACTGAATGTTGTTAGACTTATTTCATGTGTTGAGCTGTTTCGGGAAAACTTGGGTGTTCGATTGTTCGATCGGAAAGTTTAACATTTTCTATTTATCCAGATTGTGATACAATAATTGGAATTCACAAAAAGTTATGAGATAACGGAATGAATGTTATAAACATAGCAGTTTAGTCTCACTTGATCGGTTGCCACGGAGTTTTGATGTGATCAAAAGTCCGTCGCAATCATGTAGCGTACGCGGATACTCGCCGGGTAAACTTAATAGACAGCCTCACCCCATAGCCCCGACCAAGTGACTGTAGGAGAACCCCGTCGCCGAAAGCATCCGTTTGGGTGCTCGCGGTAGCGGTGTTCCGCCTTGGTGCACTTCATCGACGGTATCAGGGGTGCGGCCGCCTACTAAAGTTTGCGACGAGCATTCGATCAGGATGTCGAGAATCTTGTTGAATTGCCCTACTTGATATTGAAAAGAGTTTTCGATAATGAGACTAAAATGCGGGGTTTATAATTGTTAGGCATGAGATGTCTAAGTATTTCATTTGATTAGGCATGCGATGTCTAAAGAGGTTGCGGATTCCAACTGTTGTAGTTTTATACTTTATTTTCTGTGACCGTAAGTGTAATATGTGATATCGCCGGTTTCGCTGCTATATGTCAACGACAATTGGGATGCGCATATTTACTTACGTTGATGACATGTGATGTTATGTGTTGCTGGATATGTTATATTGGATCGTCGTGTTTGAATAGCCAGGGGGTTCTTTATGTGAGATGAGTGTTTTTCATTTTCATTCATGTAAAAACTTGTATGTAATATTCTTTTATTGGGGCACTTCCAGGTTGCGGATGTTGTCACCATTTGTATATTATTTACTTTTCTGCACTAGGATAGACCCAAGGAGGGGAGCACAAGTAACCGGGTTCTGGGGTCCAGTGGGAGACCAACTCGAGGAGTCGAGTCCGGGTCTCCTAACCCTAGAATTGGTAGGGTTGCTTGCCGCTCTCATAGGGGTCTAGGGGTGTAGGATTGGCTATTCATCACGACCGTGGAATCCGTGTTTTATACCGGCCTATATTGAAAATACGGACGTCCTAGTATATCCAATATTTCATATGTATCTTCTTTTGTGATTTATCTGTGATCATGTGATGTTCTGTGATAGATATTGTATATAGTATATATGATATATTATATAGACGTTGCTTATGTTTTACACCCGCGCTAGCCCTGCCTCGCTCTGGCGTTAGTTACCTAACCTAACGGTGCAGACGGGACATCGAGGCGAATGCGGATGGCATAAGCGTACGTTATATTTATCTGTGATGTTTAGGTGGATTTAAATGATGGGATATTCATTAATGAGATTAATGAAAGAAAATAAACCTAATTGATGTTGTGGAATCGAATTTCTAAATAAAACAGGTAGCTACAGTTCTTGCTTTGCATCGCGGTGTTCATTATAGAACATCCTGCACCTTATTCGATGAGGAAAGGACCGAGATCCCTTCACCGGGAGTGACTCCTTTAGCAATAACTAGCAGATGCTACAACCCTCGGTTTGTCATTTGATTGCTTCTATAGTTTTTACTTTGCACAGTGATATATATGATATATCCCGCACCTCATTCGACGAGGAAAGGGCCGACGATCCCTTCACCGGGAGTGACCCCTTTAGCAAAACTAGAAAAGCTTCAAAAAAACATTCCATTTAAAAACCATTTGATTCCGCAACGAGATCAAGTTCAAAGCGTTAAAGGTTTTCATAAAAACCATTCGCAACCCTCCGTCATTTTAGGAAGTAGAGTACTTAGTATTCGTGCTGTGTTTGTTGACCATAGTCAAGGCACAGTGTACGGTAGCTAAGTGATGTCTTCCTACACCGCATATGATGCGATTAGTTAGGACAGTCGCGTGACTTTGTTGACCTTAGTTAAGGGTCATGTGGGTGGGTCTAATTAATCACGAAATGACGGGTAGAACTTGACTAGTACTTATGATTTTTTGACCATAGTTAAGGTCATAAGTGCTAGGGGTAAAAATCTTTATCGGGAGTTTCAAGTGTTGAAATTTGCAATGAGATTGCATACCTTCTATGTGATAGTTGGATCCCGATACCCACTGCGAGTAATTGTTACTCCTAGGAGAGATTTGCACTTTGCAATTAGCCGATCAAGTAGGTGTCTAGAAAGGTGTCAACGGGGTTACGCCTCTGGGAAAACGAGATTTACTGTAATTAGGTCCGTGCGAAAGCACGGGAAACCTCCCTCAAAGTACCGACACTGGCCTGGCTGAAAGATTGGCGAACTTGTAGAGTGTAATTAATCCTGGCTAGTCTTTCCTTTTAGGGTTTGAAGGAAGATTTGATAAAAACAGTGGGAGCCATCCTGATTAGATAAAATACATAACCAATCTAATCTTGCAAGAGCGCACGCAGAGTGTTTTCTTCTCTCTCTCTCCTGGTAGCGACCATATCACGCCTTAATCAAGATAATAATACGGATGTATTGACCGAACCCGCTTGTTATACTGAGCTGGGGAACGTTGGTCCCGCTCCAACTTATAATTGTTATAAGACAGAGCAGGAAATAGGGGAATACCAGAATTCTTATGCCGCCCAAACGAAGAAAGTGCATATGATGCATCTCCTTCGGGTGTGTTCATTATACAGAACTGTTTCTCAGTATCCTCTGCATCCTGGGTATCTGATACCGGATCAGGATCCCAGATATATAATCTGTTACATAGGGCTACAAAAAGGTAGAAAAACTGAGAACGGGTGATAAGTTTCATGAGGCAGAAAACGGGGCAAGTGTTGCAGCCAAGTCTGTTGGTCACTGTCACCCTGTATTATCAATACATTGATTCTGAACGAATGTTATTAGATACCGAACCTGATATACAAAATCATATCAGTCTCTTTATTAGTAAAGAAATGATAAAATTTTGTATTGTTGGATAATGTTTTGAACATTTCCTATATCAAAAGTTGATCGGTTTAGGCGCGTTATCTAAAAGCATTAACGTTCTAAATCAAACTACAGTTCTTAGTATTCAGAACACACACAAGAGGAAGAGTTCAGAAATGAACGAATCATTCTTGAGGCATTGTAGACTAGGTCATATCAATGCGACCCGACTGGCTGAAGTTACATTTTAGATGCATATTTAAATCAGTTTGAATTTACATCTTGTGAAACTTGCCAGTCATGTCACAAAGATAAAATGACCATAGCTCTGTTTGTTGGAAACAGAAAAAGAGTTAGTAAACTCTTGGGACTGATACATTATGATGTATGTAAGGTTTCCTGTCTACACATGCCAGGACTGGTTCTTTATACTTCATTACGTTCTCTGATGATCTCTCAAGATTCTGACATATGTTCCTGTTGAAACACAAGTCCGAACCTTTTGAGATATTCACAGAATATAAGTTAGAAGTAGAGAACCAACAACCGGGTATAAGTATTATGTCCTATGATAAGATCAGGGAGGAGAATACTTGTGCATGGCATTCCTGGACTATTCTAAAAGAAAATGAGATTCTCTCTCCGTATTACTCCTCTGAATACACCACAGCACAACGGTGTATCAGGGCGGAGCAATCGCACAATATTAGATATGGTGTGCTCTATGATGAGTATTACTGAGTTACCTATTTCCTTTTGGGGTTATGCGCTTAAGAAGCTGCGTACCTATTGAATTAGGTTCGAATCAGATCACTGCCTACCATTCCATATGAGATATGGTATGGGAAGAGCCTATCTCTTAAGTAAGTTAAGATTTGGGATTGTCCGGCCTATGTCAAAAGCAAAATCCGGACAAGATCGAGGCAAGATCAGTTCTGTAGAACTGGAAAGGTTCCAGCTGTACAAAACTGCTAATGATTTGACAGAACCAAAGAATTGAATAGTTTCCGACGAACCTCAGCCTCTCCGCCGATCTGGTAGGGTTCCTCATCTGCCTGAGAGATACCTCGGTTTCTCGATGACAGTGGGAGCGAGGAATGCATCATGAGATGATGACCCAACTAGTTTCGAGCTGGCCATCAAGAGTGGGACTCTGTAAGAATGGCTGGATGCTTAGCGATCTGAGATGGAATCCATATACACCAACAAAGTATGGACTTTGATTGCGATATCTGAAGGGTTAAATCCCCATCAGGAGCAAGTATATCTTGAGAAGATTACTTGGTGTAGATGGAAAAGTTGAGACTTTCAAAGCTAGACTTGTTAAAGGTTTTCGTCATCGACCAGGCACGGATAATGATGAAACCTTTTCCAGGGACTATACTTAAGTCCATCCAGATCCTACTTGCCACTGCTACATACCATAACTGTGATATCTGGTGGTTGGGTGCCATGACTGATTTTCTAAATAATGATTTAGAAGAAAATGTCTATAAGAACACAGCCAGAGGGCTACGTAAACAGTGGGAGCAGCGGAAACGTGTGCAAGATGTTTTATGTGATGAAGCAGGCATCGCGGAGTTGGAACATCTGTTTTGATGTTGTAGTCAAAGTATTTGACTTCATTAAAATAGTAGATGAACCTTGCATATACAAAACGGTAGTAGAGAGTAAGGTAGTTATCCTCGTATTGTACGTGGACAACATACTCTTGATAGGAAAAGAGTTTCCAATGCTACGATCGGTCGATCTCCTATTATCACAAAGATTCTCCAATAGGATCAAAGTGATACCTCCTAAAATCCTGAGTTTTCATCTATGAGATAGATGTAATTGGATGCTAGGATTCTCACTAGATGTAGTGAGATGGTATCAATCGATCCTGGGGAGAATCTCTGGAAGGGTTCCAGGGTGATAAAGACGACTGAATGTCAGAGAGTCTTGTGTGTCTCCCACTGTGCTTTGATTTCCACCCTACCACGGCTCTACTGAGTTGTGCAAACCGGTGGTTTTTGGGTACAGTCCCGATTCACATGGAGGCAATGAGCGATAGGAGGGGATTCGTCTCTCCCGGTATTGGGGGTTGATGTTGCGCTATGCTCGACTGGCCATAACAGGAAATCCCTGGCCAGGGTTGCAGTGACCTACTGGTAAGTGTTATCAGTAGTTTCACACATGTCATGGACTTCACGTCGGCATGACTTATCGAGCTACTGGGGTCTGACGTTTACCACCCCTAGGCGAGATATGCGGCATATCAGATGAACAGACCGGACTGTACGGTAAGTGTTACTGGTTGGATTCACAGGAGTGTGAGCGGGCTTGCTCGTCGATCTTCTGATCGCTCAATACCCGGGTGGCCGTTACGTTTAGCAGACCGCTTGCGGCTTGTGGGTGTTTGATATGATCATCATCTGCTGCCGGCGTATTGACGAGTCTTTAGAGTCCTACACAGAGGTTTCCTGGCTCAAGCGAAACGAAATAGGAGCGCATATGAGATATGTGCGGGACCGAGAATAATGCGTGTATGTGATACCGTATTTTATTCTCACGATGAATGTGTCGAATGGTTGTATGCGATATAACCTAGTTATCGAATCAAGGATTGACTCGATAAGCCGATACATTGGATACTAGCCGGTTATATGCGACATGACCGGATCATTGAATCAAGTGTTGATTTAATGATTTGATGTATAATTATATTTGATATATTACTTTGCATTAACTAGTATTGATTCACTTTAAATGGATTTACTCACTTGAAATGCACATTGTAGATGTGATATATTTTTTTGTGCACATGATTGTATCATGTTTGATGATACATTCTAGCTTGGTTTTGTGTAAAGTATTAAACCATGGTTAGTTAGTGGTTAGGGTTTCATTTCATTCACTTATTCATTTATCTATTTATTTATTTTATTTATTTCATTTGAAAAGATAAAGAGAAAAGAATGGTTGCTAGTTTTGTTTTTTCTTTGAAGCTTCTTGAAGCTTTGAACAAGTCCACCATTCTTGTCTCTTCTCTAACCCTAACCACTCATCTAACCTTAGTTAAATCTCTACACTAAACCATGGTTGAAGTCATGATAAGTATTCTTTTTATTTTCCTTTTAAAAATAACTTATCATATCTTCTTCTTCTTCGATATCTTCTTCTTCCATGAAGAAAAGCTTGCTACATCAATGGCAAGTGATGAAAACAAGTGAGAAATCCAATTCTAAAGTGAACCCACTTCCTATTTCTTCATCCTCTACCTCTTGCCAAGTAGTATAGGGTGTTTTCTTCACAAGTTTCATGACTTGGTGAAGTCGGAGTTTGATCTTGTGATGCCTCGACGTAGATCATCTTCGGCATCGAAGCCGACGATCAAGCCCGCCCATTTCTTCGATGAAGCCGATGCTAGAGTTCGGGATCCGACTTGGACAACGGAGAGACATCGTCGCGGAGCTTAGTAAGTGGTGGACCAGATCTACAAAGGTTGTAGTCACTTTCATTTAGCATTTAATTCGTTTACATGCTTGCATCGCCTATATATCTAGTTAACGATCCGTATTAGGGTTTGTAGGCACTTGTAAAATTTGAATTAGCCATGCTTGATCACTTGTGAGACTTCATTAGTGTGCCTAGGAACCCTACAATGATAGCGTTGGAAGTGGCCAAAAAGGGGCGACCTAAAATCACCGGAATTTGATTCCGTGGGTTCGCTACAGGCTGTGTATCAAGTACAATAAAGTCCATAGGGAATACAAATTCCCCGATTTTTATTAACACATCCTCCAGTTCACCCCTAGGTTTGGTGATTGATCGGTCCGCCATCTGGAGAGTTATGCTCGAGGGCTTTAACACTCCGATACCTAGTTCCTCGTTGACTAAATATGGAAGCAAGTTAACACTAGCGCCAAGGTCTAGTAGAGCACGGTTAATGTGTTTTTCCCCAATAGAAATAGAAATAGTAGGACAGCCAGGGTCCTTACGTTTCCGTGGTAATTGTTGGGGAAAAGCCGTGTCTACAGTCTTTGCCATGAATATCTTCTTGGGCACTTGAGTCTTCCTCTTCCTAGTGCACAAGTTCTTAAGAGTTTTCGCATAGGACGGAACTTGTTGGATGGCATCTAGGAGAGGGATGTTGATGTTAACTTGCTTAAACATGTCCATAATCTTCTCCATATGTGGACTCGATTTGTTAGCCCTTAACCGATTAGGATAAGGTGCTTTAGCAATAAGCGCTGGGTCCATCATAGAAGAAGGTGGTGTGTATGGACCCGATCCCAGAATAGAAGTGGGGATCGTTCGTAGAGAACTAGAAGAGCTGGGCTGAGGTGGTGAGCCTTGTGGGAAACGAAGAATAGGCTCGCAAGAAGGTGGTGGGGGTAGAAGAACTGGGGTTAGAATTAGAAGTAGAAGTGGAAGGAAAGGTCTCAGCCTGGGTGTTATTGATTGATTTATCAATATCATCAAACTCTTCCCCAACGTGATTGTCAAGCACTCTTCCAGATCTCAACGTGATTTCATCACATGATGTGAATAGCCAAGATTGGGTAAAGGTTGAGCTGGAAGTTTCCCTTTCTCTCTTGCACTCATTTCGGCTTTAAGTTGTGCAATTTGTTCTTCCATCGATTTAATATTCTCATTTTGAGAGAAAATGATCTTCATCACATTATCGAAGGAAGATTGCATTTTTGTCGTCTCTTGGATGGATTGTTTCATGAAAGTATCCAAGGTTTGTGCTAGTGCAGAGGTATTATCTGCACCGGTCAATTGCAAAGAGTTTTCATGTGGTGCAAAAGTGTTGGCCGGATTTTGGAAGTTTTGTGATTGGTAGGGGTGCTGACTCAATTGAGGCGGTTGCTGTTGTGGTGGAGGGACCCTTGGGAAATTGTTTTGGGTTGGACCCGTGTTTTGAGATTGTGATTGGTTCCAATCAAAGTTAGGGTGATTTCTCCAACCCTGATTATAAGTGGAAGAAAATGGATTGTTTCGAGGTCTTTGAAAAGTAGCATTGGTATACTTATGACCTTGAAACGAAGAATTTAGTGGACATTCTTCTGTCAAATGAGAAGGATCAGAACAGCATCCAAATACAGTTTTGGAGAGTGAATTTGGTTTAGGGCAGCAGCTAAAATTTGCTTTGCATAGTCTCGAGTTTCTTATTTATAGCTGAAATTTCAGCTCTAACTCCTATGGAAACATCCGATTGGTTATTGCCACCCCTAGACGATTGACTCACACCCTCCCACTGTAAAAAATTTTCAGCGAAATCTTCTAGAAATTTCCAGGCTTCCCCATCATCTTTGGTCATGAAGTTTCCTTGACACATGGATTCAAGGGTCTGTCTTGTGTTAGGATTAATGCCCTGATATAAGATTCTGCACAGTTCCCATCTAGGGATTCCGTGATGTGGACATTGGACTAACAAATCCTTGAAGCGTTCAAGTCATTGTGAAAATGTTTCATTTGGAAGCTGGGTAAATTGATTTATTTCATTACGGACTCGAGCTGTCTTATGATGTGGGTAGAATTTCTTAAGGAATGCTTTAAAGAATTCTTCCCAATTTGAAATGGAATGTGCGGTAGTGTTATACAGCCACTTCTCGGCTATATCGCACAAGGTAAATGGGAGAAGACTGTAGGGTTGCTAGCCACATGAACAAGGTTCTACGAGGCATCAACCATGCCCGATTAAAAAATTAGCCGTGCTGAACTACCCGATGCCGGATCTTTAAACTAGGGTTTAGGCGAAAACAAGCAAGTTAAACTCTTTAACACTAAGTGAGAGGGATTACAACCATTGTAGATCCGGTCCTTCACTTCTTAAGCTCCGTGTTGAAGTCCCTTCGCTGCGATCATCGTGTTTCCGACTCTCGAGAGGTTCCACGAAGAGAAAGATGCAATCTTGCTTCCGATCTTCGATACAAAGACGATCTACCTTGAAGTTTCGTTAACACAAGCTAACACTCATCATATGAAGTGAACACCCTCATTTAAATGGCAATGATAGATGAGGATGGTGAAGTAGTATTTTTGCTCTCTTTTATTTTCATATTCTCACATATAAACATCACTTATGAAAAAGCTAGTGAAGCTTTTTCATCAAGGAGGAAGAAGCAAGAAGAAGAGCTTAAACCTTTTATGATGAATAATGAATTCTTGCAGTGGTTACAAATCTAACCAAGGGTTAAGCATGAAGGAGTTAACCCTTGTAGAGAATTAACTAGAGTTAATGGTTTGGATTGGGTTAACATAATATTTTCATAAAATATCAAGCAAAACACAAAGTCAAAGCTTCATGAAGCTTCATGGAAGCTTCATGCAAAAGGTAACCCTAATCCAAACCCTAACCAAGTTTAAACCCTAAACCATTGTTAAATTTGTAACCCTTACATGTTACAATATAATATATCACATATACAATATATATTTTGTAACAATAGAAAATAATACAATTAACATATATCGCATATATATCAATGTATTATCCCGTGAGAAAATGAATCTTTTAGTGAGCTAATATTAGTTAATGTAATTTAATATATCATATATATTATTATACATTAAATTATCGAATCAACACTTGATCTGACAATCCAGCTATATCGCATATAACCGACTAATACGATGACCTGGCTATATCACATATACCCGGCCGATATCTCATATCGCGAGAATCCGATACGGTATCATATACCGCATTATCCTTGGTCCCGCACATATCACATATGTGCTCCTACTCCGTTTTGCCTGAGCCAAGAAACCTCTGTGTAGGACTCTAAACAATCGTCAATACGCCGGCACCCACAAGCTGCAAGCGGTCAGCTAAACGTAACAGCCACCTAGGTATTGAGCGCTCAGAAGATCAACAAGCAAGCCTGTACATTCTCCTGTGAATCCAATCAGTAACACTCCCGTACAGTCCGGTCTCGTCGTCTGATATGTCGCATATCTCGCCTAGGGGTGGTAAACGTCAGACCCCAGTAGCTTGATAAGTCGTATCGATATGAGGTCTATAACAGTTCAAGAAACTACTGATAACACTTACCAGTAAATCTCAGCAACCCTGGCCAGGGATTTCCGGTTATATCCAATCGAACACAGCGCAACATCAACTCCCTATACCGGGAGAGACGAATCCCCTCCTATCGCTCATTGCCTCCATGTGATTCGGGACTGTACCCAAAAGCCACCTTTTTGCACGCCCTCTTAGACGTGGTATGATGGAAATCAAAGTACTGTGGGAATCACACAAGACTTTATGACGATCTCGGGTCAACAGACTACTCTGTACCAGTGTCACCGGAGAACTACCATCTAACATAAGGTATAATACCATCTGGGAGTTCTCGGCGAGTCCGTCTAGTGTACCCAGTCTCTACTGAGCACCCGTACACCACCCTTGATGTCAAACACCGATGGATATGGGATCATCTATCGTCCATCATATAGGTCAAGATGCGTATACGCTAGTCTACTCTGGTGTATCGATGCCATGTCTCGATACACCCTCGAATAGGAACAGTTATAGGATGTACTCGTCGACTACTATGGCCCCACTAGTATGATCTCATCATAGTCCCAGTAGTCAAGTACATATCCTAAGGGCTTTATCAACATGTAATATAGAGACAATCAGAGTACATGTTAAGATAAAGTACAACCAGATAGCATACTATCATGTCGAGTAAGAAAGTCCTCCCTTTATATGTCCAAGCATCCATTACAATATACATCGTATGTACAGTAATGGCCTTTAGGGCATACATATAACTAACAATCTCCCACTTGCACTAGGGCCATCTGTTGAGGTATCACATACCCAACAATTAGCTGCGGTCTAAGTATCACATACTCAACCATCCCATAAAAGTCTCTACAGGAAAAAAGGCCTTTGTGAGTGGATCCGCGCTGTTGTCCTCTGTGTCTACTCTCCTAACCTCGATCTCCCTGGAGATCAACCATCTCCATGATCAGGTGATACTTCCTAAGAATTATATCCGGATTTCTGATGGGACGGGGGTTCCTTGGCATAAGCCACAACTCCATTGTCACACAATGGTAGGAACGAAGTTCATCTCATGAACTTATATGTATCCAGACTGCTTCTTTGGTAGCATCTTTAGTAACGATGTATCTTGCCTTTAATCGTCTAGTAAGTCACGGTATCTAGCTTGGAACTCTTCCAACATACCGTCCCTCCACTGAGAGTAAAGACACTGCCTGCGACTAACATTCAGTCGTCCTTATCACCATGGAACTTTTCCAGTAATTCTCCCCAGGATCGATTGATACCATCTCACTACAACTAGGGAGTATCCTAACATCTAATTAGATCTATCTCATAGATCCAAAACCCAGGATTTAGGAGGTATCACTTTGATCATATATGGAGAATCCTTGTGATAAGCGGAGATTGACCGAGCGTAGCATAGGAAACTCCTTCCCTATCAAGAGTATGTCATCCACGTACTCTACGAGGATTACCACCATACTCCCTACTACCTTTTTGTATATACAAGGTTCATCTACCATTTTGATGAAGTCAAACTCTTTGACTACCATATCAAAACAGATGTTACAACTCCGCGATGCCTGTTTTATCACATAAAACATCCTGCTCACGTTTCCGCTGCTTCCACTGTCTACGAAGCCCTCTGGCTGTGTACTTATAGACGCTCTCTTCCAAATCATCATTTAGAAAAGCAGTCATGACACCCAACCGCCAGATATCGTAGTCATGGTATGTAGCCGTGGCAAGTAGGATCTAGATGGACTTAAGCATAGCTTTGAAAGTCTCAACTTTTCCATGTACACCAAGTAATCTTCTGAAGATATACTTGCTCCTGATAGGGATTTAACCCTTCAGATAAAGCAACCAAAGTCCATACTTTATTGGTGTATAAGGATTCCGTCTCAGATCGATAAGCATCCAGCCATTCTTACAGAGTCCCACTCCTGATGGCCAGCTCGAAACTAGTTGGGTCATCATCTCATGATGCAATCCTCGCTCCCACTGTCATAGAGAAACCGAAGTGTCTCTCAGGTGGGTGAGGAACCCTACTAGATCGGCGGAGAGGCTGAGGTTCGTTGGAATCTATTGAATCCTTCGGGTTTAGCAAATCATCAGTTGCAGTTTGTATAGCTAGAACCTTTCCAGTTCTACAGAACTGACTTTACCTCGAGCTTGTTCGGATTATGCTTTTTAGACATAGGCTGGACAACCCTAAATCTTAACAAACTTAAGATATGGGCTCTTCCCATTCCATATCACATATGAAGTGGTAGGCAACTGATTTGATTTGAACCCTATTCAATAGGTATGCAGCTTCTCAAGTGCATAACTCCCAAAAGAAAATAGGAAACTCAGTAGTACTCATTATTAGAGCACACCATATCACATAGGGTGCTATTGCTCCGCCCCGATATACCGACGTGCTGTGGTGTATACGGAGGAGTAATGCTGAGAGAGAATCTCATTCTCCTTTAGAATAGTCCAGGAATCCCATGCTCAAGTATTCTCCTCCCTGATCTCATCAAAGGACATAATACTTATACCCGTTTTTGGTTCTCTACTTCTAACTTATATTCTGTGATTATCTCAAAAGTTTCGGACTTGTGTTTCAACAGGAACATATGTCTGAATCCAGAGAGATCATCAGTGAATATAATGAAGTACAAAAAACCGGTCTTGGCATGTGTAGACTGGAGACCTTCATACATCAGCATGTATCAATCCCAAGAGTTCACTAACTCTTTCTCTGTTTCCAATAAACGGAGCTGTGGTCATCTTATCTTTGTGACATGACCGGCAAGTTTCACAAGATGTAAATTCAAACAAATTTAAATATGCATCTTAATGTAACTTCAGCTAGTCGGATCGCATTGATATGACCTAGTCTACAATGCCTCAAGAAGGATTCGTTCATTTCTGAACTCTTCCTCTCGTCTGTGTTCTGTATACAAAGAATTTTAGTTTGATTTAGAACGTCAATGCTTTTAGATAACGTGCCTGAACCAATCAACTCTTGATATAGGAAATGTTCAAAACATTATCCAACAATACAAAATTATATCCTTTCTTTACTAATAAAGAAACTGATATGATGTTGTATATCAGGTTCGGTATCTAATAACATTCGTTCAGAATCAATGTATTCTGGTAATACAGGGTGACAGTGACCAACAGACTTGGCTGCAACACTTGCACCGTTTTCTGTCTCATGAAACTTATCACCCGTTCTCAGTTCTTTACCTATCTGTAGCCCATGTAACATATTACATATGTGGGATCCTGATCTGGTATCTCATACCCAGGACGTAAAAGATACTGAAAAACAGTTCTCTGTAATGAACACACCCGAAAAAGAAGCATCAGCATGCACTTTCTTCGTTTGGGCGGCACGGGAAATCTGGTATTCCATAATTTCCTGCTCTGTCTTATAACAATTATAAGTTAGAGCGGGACCAACGTTCCCCAGCTCAGTATAACAAGCGGGTTCGGTCAATATATCCGTATTATTATCTTGATTAAGGTGTGATATGGTCGCTACCTGGAGAGAGAGAGAAGAAAACACTCAGCGTATACTCTTGCAAGATTAAATAGGTTATCTAATATATCTAATCAGGATGTCTCCCACTATTTTAATCAAATCTACCTTCAAACCCTAAAAGGAAAGACTAGCCGGGATTAATTATACGCTACAAGTTCGCCAATCTTTCAGCCAGGCCAGTGTCGGTACTTTGAGGGAGGTCCCCCGTGCTTTCGCACGAACCTAATTAATGTAAACCTCGTTTTCCCAAAGGCGTAACCCCGTTGACACCTTTCTAGACACCTACTTGATTGGCTAATTTGTAATGTGTAAAACTCTCTTAGGAGTAACTCTTACTCGCAGCGGGTATCGGAATCCAACTATCTCATACAAGGTATGCAGTCTCATTGCAAATTTCAACACTTGAAATTCCCAATAATCTTTTGCCCCAAGCGATCTATGGCCTTGACTGAGTCAACAAACCATAGACCGCAAGTAAAGTTCAACCCGTCATTTCCCGATTGAATTAAACCAACCCGCACGACCCTTGACTGAGTCAACAAGGCCGCACGACTACCCTAATCCAATCGCATCATATGCTTTGCAGATAAGCACTAATCAGCTACCGCACACTACGCCTTGACTAAGTCAACAAACGCAGCACGAATACTAACTATTACTTATCTGAAATGATGGAGGGCTACGACAGGTTTTTAAGAAAACCCTTTGCGTAATGAACTTTATATCGTTGTAGAATCGAGTGATTTTTAAATGGAGTATTTTTTAGGCTTTTCTAGTTTTGCTAAAGGGGTCACTCCCTGTGAAGGGATCGTCAGCCCTTTCCTCATCGAATAAGGTGCAGGATATTTCACAAATATCACTATGCAAAGCAAGAACTATAGAAGCAATCAAAAGACAAACCGAGTTTGTAGCATCTACTAGTTATACTAAAGAGGTCACTCCCGGTGAAGAGATCTCGGCTCTTTCCTTATCGAATAAGGTGCTGGATGTTCTATAAGGAACACTGCTATGCAAAGCAAGAACTAGAGATACCAGTTTTTTGAACAAGTTTCTACAATATCTTTAGGTTTCTTTTAGTTTCATTAATCTCATTAATGAAGTCCCATTTTGTTATGCTTCACAAGCATCTCTTTTGAAACGAAATCTGCAATATAACATATATCTTATATATATAATATAAACATTCGTCTCAGGCAGTAATATGATCTCATCACAGAACATTGCAGCAGAAGAACATATATAAAATATTGGATATACTAGGACGTCCGTGTTTTCAATACGAGCCTGTATAAAACACGGATTCCACGGTCGCGATGAATAGCCAAACCCACATCCCTAGACCCCTACGAGAGCAGCAAGCAACACTGCCAATTCTAGGGTTAGGAGACCCGGTCTCGACTCCTCGAGATGGTCTCCCACTGGACCCTAGAACCCGGTTACTTGTGCTCCCCGCCTTGGGTCTACCTCATATGAAAAAGTAAATAATATACAATGGTGACATCATCCTCAGCCCGGAAGTGCCCCAATAAATGAATATTACATACAAATGAATTTTACATGAATGATAAAGAAAAAACTCCCATCTCATATAAAAACCCCCGGCTATTCAAAACGCGACGATCCAATATAACATATCACAGCAACACATAATATCTCATATCATCAATGTAAGTAAGTATGCGTATCCCGATTGTCGTTGATGTATAGCAACGAAGCCGGCGATACACCACATACTACGCTTACGGTCACAGAAAAGAAAGTGTGAAACTACAACAGTTGGAATCCGTACCCTCCTTAGACATCGTATGCCTAACCAAATGAATTCCTTAGACATCGCATGCCTAACAATTATAAACCACGCATTTTAGTCTCTTTATCGAAAACTCTTTTCAATATCAAGTCGGGCAATTCAACAAGATTCCCAACAACCTGATCGAATGCTCGTCGCAAACTTTAGTAGACGGCCGCACCCCCGGATACCGTCGACGAAGTGCACTAAGGCAGAACACCGCTACAGCGAGCACCCGAACGGATGCTTTTGGCGACGGGGTTCTCCTACAGTCACTTGGTCGGGGCTATGGGGCATGGTTGTCTATTAAGTTTACCCGGCGAGTATCCACGTACACTACGTGATTGCGACGGACTTTTGATCACATCAAAATTCCGTGGCAACCGATCATCTGAGACTAAACTGCTAGATTTATAACATTCAAATCAGTTATCTCATAACTACATGTGGATTCCAAATATTGTATCACATTCCAGATAAATAGACAATGTTAAACTTTCCGATCGAATAATCAAACACCCAAGATTTCCCCAATATATCTCAACACTTGAAATCAGTTTAAAAACATCCATCACATACCACAGTACCAATGGTCCAGCCGTAGAAGGGTCAAGCCAATGCCTCACATGTGGCACGCCGTACTGCCCCAAACCCTAAGGTTTATAGGCAGTTCAAGACGGTCACATAATCGAGTTAAGGTTTGTGTTCTTCTAGAGGGTCCACCGCATTACTTGCATGACTTAAAACGTTCTTAAACTCGAGAAAAAATCCAACTTTTTGAAAAATTTTCCGACAGGGGAAAAAATGAGTTATCGGTATCCGTTCGAACTTTTTAACAGTTTCTAAAAATTATTCGGACAAAACTAAACGAAGTTAAATTATCCGATCGAATCAACGAGTCCCCAATACAACCCTAGAAAACTCAACACCTGAGTGGAATTAAAAAATTCCCAGAAAAAAATAACAATAAAGGACCTAAGAATAAATATATGAAATATGAGGGACTAAGTCAAATTTTGGCCGTGGAACCGCCGCCAAACCCATGTTTTGGCCGCGGTTCCGCGGTCACGTGAGCAACTTAGTGGACCGTACTTCACAGTAATTCTTAGTTTTTCCTGCTTTTTTGTCTGAGCATTTTTAATTCATAAAAAACCACAGTTTTGAAAAATGTACAGAGAAGGGTAAACATCGGGGTTTCCGGGTTCGATCGGACTTTAAACTTCGTCTAGACTTCGCCTAAAGCTCTAGCTTGGCTCTGATACCACTGTAGGGTTGCTAGGCACATGCATAAGGTTCTACGAGGCATCAACCATGCCTGATTAAAAAATTAGCCGTGCTAAACTACCCGATGCCGGATCTTTAAACTAGGGTTTAGGCCAAAACAAGCATGTTAAACTCTTTAACACTAAGTGAGAGGGATTACAACCTTTGTAGATCCGGTCCTTCACTTCTTAAGCTCCGTGTTGAAGTCCTTTCACTGCGATCATCGTGTTCCCGACTCTCGAGAGGTTCCACGAAGAGAAAGATGCAGTCTTGCTTCCGATCTTCGATACAAAGATGATCTACCTTGAAGTTTCGTTAACACAAGCTAACACTCATAATATGAAGTGAACACCCTCATTTAAATGGCAAGGATAGATAAGGATGGTGAAGTAGGATTTTTGCTCTCTTTTATTTTCATATTCTCACATATAAACATTACTTATGGAAAAGCTAGTGAAGCATTTTCATCAAGGAGGAAGAAGCAAGAAGAAGAGCTTAAACCTTTTATGATGAATAATGAATTCTTGTAGTGGTTACAAATCTAACCAAGGGTTAAGCATGAAGGAGTTAACCCGTGTAGAGAATTAACTAGGGTTAATGGTTTGGATTGGGTTAACATAATATCTTCACAAAATATCAAGCAAAACACAAAGTCAAACCTTCATGAAGCTTCATGGAAGCTTCATGCAAAAGCTAACCCTAATCCAAACCCTAACCAAGTTTAAACCCTAAACCATTGTTAAATTTGTAACCCTTACATGTTACAATATAATACATCACATATACAATATATATTTTGTAACAATAGAAAATAATACAATTAACATATATCGCATATATATTAATGTATTATTCCGTGAGAAAATGAATCTTTTAGTGAGCTAATATTAGTTAATGTAATTTAATATATCATATATATTATTATACATTAAATTATCGAATCAACACTTGATCTGACAATCCGGCTATATCGCATATAACCGACTAATACGATGACCTGGCTATATCACATATACCCGGCCGATATCTTATATCGCGAGAATCCAATACGGTATCGCATACCGCATTATCCTCGGTCCCGCACATATCACATATGTGCTCCTACTCCGTTTTGCCTGAGCCAAGAATCCTCTATGTAGGACTCTAAACAATCGTCAATACGCCGGCAGTAGGTGATGATCATATCAAACACCCACAAGCTGCAAGCGGTCAGCTAAACGTAACAGCCACCCAGGTATTGAGCGCTCAGAAGATCAACAAGCAAGCCTGTACATTCTCCTGTGAATCCAATCAGTAACACTCCCGTACAGTCCGGTCTCGTCGTCTGATATGTCGCATATCTCGCCTAGGGTTGGTAAACGTCAGACCCCAGTAGCTTGATAAGTCGTGTCGATATGAGGTCTATAACAGTTCGAGAAACTACTGATAACACTTACCAGTAAATCTCAGAAACCCTGGCCAGGGATTTCCGGTTATAGCTAATCGAACACAGCACAATATCAACTCCCTATACCGGGAGAGACGAATCCCCTCCTATCGCTCATTGCCTCCATGTAATTCGGGACTGTACCCAAAAGCCACTTTTTTGCGCGCCCACTTGGACGTGGTATGATGGAAATCAAAGCACAGTGGGAATCACACAAGACTCTATGAAGATCTCGGGTCAACAGACTACTCTGTACCAGTGTCACCGAAGAACTGCCATCTGACGTAAGGTATAATACCATCTGGGAGTTCTCGGCGAGTCCGTCCAGTGTACCCAGTCTCTACTGAGCACCCGTACACCATCCTTGATGTCAAACACCGATGGATATGGGATCATCCATCTCCCGTCATATGGGTCAAGATGCGTATACGCTAGTCTACTCTGGTGTATCGATGCCCTGTCTCGATACACCCTCGACTAGGAACAGTTATAGGATGTACTCGTCGACTACCGTGGCCCAACTAGTATGATCTCATCATAGTCCCAGTAGTCGAGTACATATCCTAAGGGCTTTATCCACATGTAACTTAGAGACAATCAGAGTACATGTTAAGATAAAGTACAACCAGATAGCATACTATCATGTCGAGCAAGAAAGTCCTCCCTATATATGTCCAGGCATCCATTACAATATACATCGTATGTACAGTAATGGCCTCTAGGGCATACATATAACTAACAAAGACGTAGACGCATAGCATCTATAGAAAGCTGTGAGGTACCCATCATTGCGCATACATTTTCAAATTTGGTGATAAAGGCATATGCGTCTTCAGTCTCGAGACCGTGATATTTGGGTAGAAGGTTGATGTATTGGTGTTTAATTTCAAAATTTTCCCCGTTGGCTGGTGGAATGGAGAGATAGGTCAAAAGAGGACCTCGTGTAGGATAGCACCTCTCTTGGAGAGAGATGCGAGGTGGATTCTGCGCACCAACGGATGGCGGCAGAGTAGTGGTAAAGAAGTTCGATGGAGACGGATCCATCGATGTGGGTGTGGTGGTGGGTAAAGAAAAGGTAAATGTAGAAATACCGAATTTACGGTCGATCGGGGAAAACGCGGACTAAACGGGCACTAGAATCCCATGTCCAGCATATCTTGCACTAAAAAAGGTTAGTACAAGTGGCAGCGTGACTTATAATTAAGGGAAATGAATGTGATTGGTGTTTGTTTTGAAAAATATACAGATTTTTGAAAAAATGATGCGATCACAACAAATGCAACAAGCAAAACCCTAATTCTAGTGATCACCTAGGTCAAAGCTCTAGACCGCTCCTAACTGCCAAAAGACAAGTCGCAGGATAAATCCTCTACTGCCTCTTTGTCTCCCCTGTGGCCAGGGTGGGAAGGTACTCCACTACGTAAGTAGTGGGCCTAATTAATAACCACTAGCCTTAGACACACTTGCCTTAGACACCACAAAAGAAACGCGGATAAGCAATGAATTACCCACGGCCTTCTCTTGTCCTAAGTGAGCGCGACGGTCCTTAGAGTCATCTCTAGATTTCTTTTAGTTAATGAGGGTAAATATGGATGCAAGTTTCTGATTTTTGGGGCTCAGGAAGGGTAATGAACTCCCCACCTAATCTGGATTTGGTCTTTGCTCCTTAATTTTTGTATTAATATGCAAACAACCAAAAATCAAAAACGCGCACAATTTATTTTGCTTTTTGTGGCGCTGCGATTTATTTGCAAAGAAACCTGCAGCAAATTGTTATTTGGAGCAGATGTGGAGAGAGATAAGAAAGTGAGAGATCACCTGAGAATTTTTTGGTACAGTGATGACGTCAGGCCGCCGCTAAACAGCCGCGGGAGCTCACTATTGCCACGGAAATGCGGTGAAGTTAGGAGATCATTGCACAAATTTTTAACAGAAGGCTTCTGTTCACTTCCCCAGCTCTCTGGAAATTTCAAAAAAAAAATTCTCCAGCTCCAATGATCCCAGATTTCCTCGCAACAAATCACAACAACACGTTTAGGGTTTGTGCGAATTTTGATCTAAAAATATATATGGAATAAAATTTTCAACTCAAATTTCAAAAAACGAACTATTAGCGCACTATCCCCGGCAACGGCGCCATTTGATTGATATGATTTCCGATTGTGTAAGTAAATCAAATGGTCCCCGGCAACGGCGCCATTTGATTGAAACGAAATCTCGGTGTGTATGTAGAAAATGTATAGAAATCACAACCAAAAATTATTTGACCGCAATCAATAACGGTGTCGAATTGTAGCGCGTTAGTAAGTGCGGATCGTCCACAGGGAAAGTATAATCATTCGTGTTTCGATTTAGATGAGTTGAAACTTTAAAGAAAAGAAAACAAACAACAATTCATGATTTAAAGATTTGAAGTTCAAGAATTAGAAAAATCTAGTCTAAATCAAGAAACGAAAAAATCAAGAATTGATAATTTGTAATGATTTCCAAACCAACAATCAAGATTCGAAGTGTGGCTCGTAAGAGTAGTTCGGATCTATAGATGTGATGAGATCTAATGATTTCATATTCTTATCCATTAACGAATTGATACTAGATCGATGAAGATTTATCGAGGTTAAGGATCTTGCGAAGAAGCTAGGGTTTCCTCATCTTATCCTTTGTCCTTTTGATGAATCCCATTCACAAACTAGCTTCAAGTAAATCAAATGATCGATCGTTGATCTCTAGTTTCGAGCGAACACAATCAAGAAAGCATCGTCTCGAAACTAGGTCATCGATCATTTGATTCACAAGAATTTACAAACGTTATAGGATTTAAGAATTGTAAAAGAATCTAAATCATCATCATTCTATCGATCGTCTCGACTCCTTTACGAGCGGAGTTTACTCAAACATTATCACAAAGAAAACATTCAAGAATCTAGATTGAATCATAATGCTTGAATTGAAAGATAAGCAAGTTAAAAGAATCTCACCTTTATTTATTCAACAATTTGTTACACTTTGCTCAAAGAACTACAAGAATTTGAGAAGGGAACAAGATCGTCGAATCTAGCGTTGCATCGGCTCCTTGAGTCGCGGATCGGCTTGGATCACATACTCCGATGAAGTCCGGCTTCGCTTCTAAAGGCTTTGAAGGCTTCTTGCTTTGATTGAACTCAAAGATCTTGATCTTGGATTGGAATTAGGGTTAGGGTTTTGAGGCACAAGTTGTGTCACTCAACTTGTGTTAGAAATGGGGGAGATGAAGATTAGAGATTGAAGAAGACCCTTAACCACTAATTAATGATTAATTGGCTAATGATGAACAACTTTTAACCTTAGATCTACGCTCTCTTTTATAGACCATCCAAAACCCTAGATCTAGGATTCAAAATTTGAATTTCCCTCCAAAAGTTTGTTAGCTAGAGAGGCTTCTAGAACTAGTTTGTTGGAGGGAGCTTCTAGAACTAGGTTGTTAGTTGGCTTGCTTTGTAAGCTTGGATCTTAATTAGCTTAATCAAGATTAGCTTGATTTAATGACCTCTGGCAGAAGCTTCGAGAGTAATCTGGAATTTGACATTTCCTGCTGAAGTGTAGGCATTGAGAAAGGAGTTCTGCACTGAAAATGGACTGATGACGTGGCTAATCTAACGCAGATCCGCGGCACGTGCCTGCTCCTGCCGCGGATCCGCGGTCACGTGAAGGAGGCACTGCTTTATGTTTCCTGTGCTGAATACTACTGAATTCTTGGTATTTTTCTGATATGTTTATTCTCACAATTCCTTCTAGATTGCTACCAGATATCAAGTCCTTGAGTTGGCGTAATTTTGATCAGCACTATGACAATTTTGGCCTTTCTCCTGGAATTTGCACAGACTTCGAAACACATGTTGCGCTACACAAGAATGATGCAATGCCATGAAACACAGTCAATTTTCCTTAAAGTGCCGGTTTTGGAGTATAACACATGCAATCTATTATTTTACGACTGTTTTGCTAATATGTGCAATATGAATGCCGAACACCTCTAGATGAATGCAGAAGATAGGGAAATTGCCGTGTTAAAAATGCAGTATTTTCGACTGATCAGGGCTCCTACCAAGACTGTGCTTACCACGCCATATCAGATATAGAGTGGGAAGAAACGCTATCTTCAGTATCTAAAGATATGGGGATGTCCAGCTTTTGTTAAAAAGCAGAATATGGACAAACTCGAGGCACGATCAGTACAGTGTAAGTTTGTGGGATATCCAAAGAATTCCAAGGGGTATTTCTTCTATTACGCAGAGGAACAAAAGGTTTTTGTTTCTCGTATTGCCCATTTTCTAGAACAGCAGTTTTTAGAAAAGGAAACAAGTCGGAGCGCAATAGAACTGAAAGAAATTCCAGAACCACAAACTACTACTGAAAGTTTGGTAGAACCAGTAGTTCAAGAAGAACAGGATATTCCCACACCCCTCCGCAGGAGTAGTAGGCCGTCTCATCCGCCTGAGAGATACTATGGTTTTCTCATAGATGGGGATAGAGAGGATTGCGTCATTGATAATGATGAACCTACTAGCTTCCAGCAGGCCATCCAGAGCGGCGACTCGGTAAGATGGCTGGATGCAATGCGGACCGAGATGGACTCCATGTACACCAATAAAGTATGGACTTTGTACTTTGCTCCAGGTGGGGTAAAACCCATAGGATGCAAATGGATCTTCAAGAAAAAGATTGGTGTAGATGGACAGGTGGAAACCTATAAGGCTAGACTTGTTGCAAAGGGTTTTTGTCAAAGACCTGGTTTGGACTATGACGAAACTTTTTCTTCAGTGGCTATGCTCAAATCCATTCGGATCCTTCTTGCCATTGCCGCCTTCCATGATTATAAGATCTGGCAGATGACGGCTTTTCTAAATGGAAATTCAGAAGAGTGCGTCTATATGGATCAGCCAGAAGGTTTCAATCAGAGTGGGAGCAGCGGGAAAGTGTGCAAGTTGCTTAAGTCCATTTATGGACTAAAGCAGGCATCGCGGAGTTGGAACATCTGTTTTGATGAAACGGTCAAAGAATATGACTTTATCAAAAATCCAGATGAACCATGTATATATAGTAAAATTGTAGTACGAACTGTCGTATTCCTCGTCTTGTATGTGGATGACATTCTATTGATAGGAAATGACATTCCTATGCTACAATCTGTCAAGAGATTCTTGTCACACAGGTTCTCCATGAAAGACCTGGGTGATGCCTCTTACATTCTGGGGATCCAGATCTATCGTGATAGATCTAAGAGGATGTTGGGACTTTCGCAGTCCAGGTATATCAACACTATACTGAAAAGATTCAGTATGGAAGATTCTAAGCGCGGTAATTTACCGGCTTATCACGGAATCACCCTATCCAAAGAGATGTCTCCCAAGACTGATTTGGAAAGGGATCGCATGTCAGTTATACCCTACGCTTCTACGCTAGGCTCTATAATGTATGCGATGTTGTGCACCAGACTAGATGTAGCTTACGCACTGAGCGTGGTAAGCAAGTAACAGTTAGACCCAGGGAAGAAGCACTGGATAGCAGTAAAGAACATTCTCAAGTACCTGAGAAGGACTAAGGATATGTTCTTGGTTTACGGCGGAAAAGACCTCCAGATCGAGGCTTTTGCCGACTCCAGCTTCTAGAGTGACAAGGATGACTCCAAGTACATGTCAGGTTATGTCTTTACCCTCAATGGAGGGGTGGTGTGCTGGAAGAGTTCCAAGCAGGACACCGTTGCTGACTCGACGATGGAAGCGGAGTATATCGCTGCTTGCGATGCCGCAAAAGAAGCAGTCTGGATGAAGAAGTTTCTAACAGAACTTCAGGTGGTTCCTACCATTGCTGATCGAATACCGCTGTATTGTGACAACAACGGAGCTATAGCCTTAGCAAAGGAACCCAGGTCCCATCAGAAGTCCAGACACATCTTGAGGCAGTATCACCTGATCAGGGAGATCATAGATCGCCAGGAGATCGAGGTCCGGAGAGTTCCTACAGAGGAGAACACTGCAGATCCATTCACTAAGGCCTTACCTCAGATTCAGTTCGAGAGGCTACTCGAGATGATAGGTCTTCGATACGCTAGTACATGGCCCTAGTGCAAGTGGGAGATTTTTAGTGTATATGCCCTAGGGGCCATTATTGTATCATACAAGCTTGTATATTACTTAATGGAAGATTGGCATATTCACAGTTATACTAACAGTCTTGCTAAACATGGTAGTATGCTACTTGGTTTATATCTATCTTAATATGTGTATATGTTAGCATATTAAGAATACAGATTGATAGAGCCCTTAGGATCTTGCTTGACTACCAGCGTTGTGATGGCAGTCATACTAGTGAGGGCTGGATAGTCTATAAGCACATTGTTCACACCATAATATTGCATTATTATATTCCTCATTCTTATTCTTTTTATAAATAAACAGGTGCTTTTGACGCATGTCTGCTACATATTACAGGTTACAGGTTCTTGGACAGAAAACGGTGAAAATAATGAAAAGACGATGCAAAAGTGGACTTTGACCAACAAACAGAAGACTCTTGATCAAGCCTACATCGAAGGACGGTTCAAAATTAATAAGGCAACGCAAGGTCCAAGATTACAAAGCGAACGGTTAAAAATCCATTGCAAATTGTTCACTGGAGATCTGGAACCAACTTGGTAGCCCAATTGAGAAAAGAATTAAAGAATAACAGAGCCCAGAAAGCCCAAAGAAAGCACAGGAAAAATGAGGAAATGAACTCTATAAAGGGCCGCGGCCTAAGCCTGCCATTGCCGCGGTTCCGCGGCCGTCTGGTGCCCGTGCTTCGAGAAATTTTACCAAAATTCGTTTGCGGCTCTGAAAAGATTTTCTAAGGGCTATTTTTGTAATTTAAGACATGCGAAACAAATGTAACCCTAGGGTTTCCTATTCTTTATAAATAGGAACTCTAATCATTGTAATTCTGATGCCTCCTTTTAATAACAAATTCAGAAATTCTTTATGGAGAGCATCGGTGCCTCTCTTCAATTCAAAAATTCAGATCTGACAACCCTGCGTTTATGATTGGAGAAATGCATCTGTAAGTAGATTTAATTCCTTGCCCTAGTTTAGATTTCAATTCTTTGCCCTAGGTAGATTTATTTCCTCGCCGTAGAAACTTGTTTAGAGTTAACTTTAGGGAAGGATTTTGAGAGATGAGATCTCTCATCCCTTTCTTACCTATTATATATTTACAATAGGACTCCATGCATACGCGCACACACCGCGCCCTACGGCACCCTATCCCTCGAGGTAGCGGTGACACCGTAGTGTAAAAGCCCGGTTGCGCACGTTTTCTATGGAGGTTAGGGTAAGGAGCTCTAAAGGAAGGACAAGAACCTAGAGGAAGGAACACCTTCCCGAATGGATCTAATCCCCTTTATTGATAATTACCATAACTCCTCATAGATCCTCATTCGGGTATAGAAAGCATTGAGGTTTACTTGCATTTCCAAACCATCCCTAAACCTAGCCCTAGCAAGAATAGATCTAGATAATTAGTATAGATTAATTAGATTTTTAGATTTAATAACCAATCCGAACACCCTTCGGAATTAACTCGTTAGCGCGACTAGGAGATTCACAACATCCCTGTGGACCGACCCATACTCACCGGCTAGCTTCATGCGACGCCGTTTTTTATTGCGGTTACAAATATTTTTGATCTATCTTTTAAAAAGCGCAAGCACGCTAAATCACTCAATCAAATGGCGTCGTTGCTGGGGATGGCGTAGAAATTTCCTATTTGCAATTTCGGGTTAATCTTAAATTAAAAAATCTAAAAAATCTAAAAAATCCAAAAATTATAAAAATATATCAATTGTTATTTTTTTTTTGGAAAGGATACTTTGTTGTTTGAATTTTGCAGGATCTACAAACAACTTCGGATCTGGAAAAATCCAGAGAGCGAAACAGAAAAATACAGATCTGGAAAATAAGAGAAAATCAAAACAGAGAGACAGCAAAATTTTTGGGATCTGTAGCCGCCATCTGACCGCGAAACCGCGGCTGAACCTTGTCTCGGACCGCGGAACCGCGGCCTTCCTGTGGAGTCGTCTGCTAAAAAAAAATCTTGGGACTCGTGTCGACTCCCTCACCGCGGATCCGCCGCACAATACCTATTCAAACCGCGGAAACGTGGCCTTTTGGTGTCCTCAGTTCGTGGAATTTGCACTGTAAGCTTCCTGTTATTTCTCCTCTGCAAATTTCAATATATTTTCTGAAAAATTCCTGCAGGATTCTGTGCGCTTTAAAAATCTTTCTCTTTCCAAATAACAATCTTGTGCAGGATTGGTGTGCCTCGTTTAAAATAGAAATTGATTGCAAGTAATCTTTTTTGTTGCATATCTTTTCTCGAATATCTTTTTGCAACAATTTTTTCCAAATAAAGATTCTTTGTGATATGCTTAAAATAATAACTGATTGCAAGTAATATTTTTCGGTTGCATATCTTTAATTAAAAATCTTTTTGTAACAATTTTCAAATAAAGAAAAAGAAAAAGGAAAATTAGTATTAGAAAACTTGCAAACTTTTGCCGCAAATAAATCCTTGCACCACAACAAACATTCTTTCTTTCACCCTTTCTTCTAACATGAGTACCCCACATAATAAATCACTTGCCGAACTTTGGTATCCCGAACCTAATTTTGCGTCGTACGTCAATTTGTTCGGTCAATTTAAAGACGATCCTTCCTTGCCTAAAATATCTTTGAAAGATCAAATAGAGACGTCTAGGAGAAACAGTTTGACTTTTCAACCCACTTTGTGTCAACCAAGTCAACCTTTACAACCTCCACATGTTGATACTACTTTTTCAAGTCCTTCTGTCACTCCTAAGCCGATGTCCATTGCTGAGTATATTGCTCAATCTCGTAGTCGATCTTTCACCCCTCTCCACTCTTCTAGTTCTAGAGATCCACACGACTTTTCACCTATTTATCCATATGTTGACCCTACTCCTGTCCAATCACCCACATCCTACCAGTCTTACTCGACTTTCCCACCTTCACTAGACATTGATTCTACACAGCCTGTTGGGAGTTTTGCATATCCACACAATTTCGAATCTTTTCCCGAAACCCCCTCACCACCTAAGTCTAGTTTGGATGAGTCATTGGAGGCTTATATTGCAGCAACAAATAAAATGACTAGGAATGTGGAAGCGTCCGTGGCCGCCCTTATGCAACCTACTGAACAGGTAGTTAGTTTCCCGCTAGCTCAAAAATTTTCAATGTATAAGGAGGCGGTTGGACAGAGTGAGAATGTGAGAGGATTTCAAAATCAAACCTACCCTTACCCAATTGAAGCCCACAACTCCAGTTTTCCATCGAATGTCCTAAATGATTCACAAGTTCAAAATAAAAACGAATTGTGTGATTTTGTAGTGTTTGATTTGCCAAATTGTGAGGAACCCCTTTCGAGTGAAACCGCACTTAATCCTTTCGATCTTTACACCTCCACTCTAGAACCCAAATTGATAAATATCCATGCTTTTGATGAGGTGTCTAAAGAAATTAATTTTCACTTGATTGAGGATATAGACGCCGGGAATATTTCGGATGATGAACCTGTCGATTTAATTGAAATTTTATGTTCAAATCATCATTATGAGTTATTAAATGTTTCTCCCAAATTTCATATGCGTCTTGATTTTGATGATAATGGCATGGATGAGTTGAATTTTGAGGAGAATTATGATGATGGTATTGAGGAGAGTTTTGAGGATCATATTGAGGTTGAACCATTCTTTTTTGATGTGTCGGATTTTCCAGCTCATCCTCTTAAACCTTTACCTAAATCACCCTCCCTCCTTTCCATCGTTCTGACCATGCTTGAAGACTGTGAGCTTGAAAAATTTTCCTTTGAATCCGATACTGTTCTCACAGATGATAACACTTACGAGTGTTTCACTTTTTCGGACGATATTGATGACTCACCGCCCGAGTTTGAGTCCTTTACATTTTCAGATGGGTTAGATGAACCATCCGACTCGATTGCTTATAGTAGTTTCGAACCATTAATGGAATCATTCAAGTTCGAGACAGTTTACTACGGTGAGAATGATACTATCCCTAATTCACTCCCTTTCGTCCTTCCTATTGTTCCGACCGTACAAGTGACCGTTACGCTTTCATCTCCTATACCAAGTTCGGCGTATCCATGTTTTCTTGCGAATCTTGAGGGATTTGACCCCATTTCTCGATGAGTTGATAGGTTAGCGTAATCGCTTTTAACACATCGGTCATCACAAATTGCGCTAATTTATTCACTCGATTTACACCCTCAAAATCGCGCGACCCTTCTTTCTCCTTTCCGCCATTCTTCTCCCCCACCGAGACCATATTCTACCATTCTTTTTTCCACACGGTCTTGCGTGTTTCTCATTTCTTTTCTCTACACCCCATTCTCGCACCAACTATACCATTACCACGATAAGATTTTTGAATGGTTGGTGCTAACCTTTGACTTGTGTAAGGCCAAGCTTAAGTTTGGGGGGAGCGTTGTTGTATATATGTATATATTTTTGTTTTCTTTTTTTATAAAAAAAAAAATTCAAAACATTAAAAATATAATAATAAAAATTATAAATAAATAAACAGGGAAGTGCCGGTATTTTGACCCTCTTGGTTTAGCATGACAGTGAGGACACTGTCAAGTTCAAGTTTGGGGGTATGCTCGGTACGTCTTCTTCCTTCGCATTCATTTGTATATTTTTGCATTTTGCATACTTATTTGAAAACCCATAAAAATTGAAAATTTTCAAAAATTATAAAAATTATTATATTCAATTTTGGCTAATTGACTTGAGTTTGACAAATAGGTTAACTGGTTAGGAACAACTAGATCTTAGACTTAGTGAATTAAAAACCCTAAAAATAACCTTTCTTAAAGTTTAACGGTAGAGAGTATATGTCTTTTTAGTTTATTTAGAAATAGGCAAATTTTGGGTTCACTTTTTGGGCTAAGTCGAAACAAAGGAAAAGTATTGATCTTCTTATTAGAGTATAAGTTTGAAAAATAGTTCCTAGCTTAAGTCTAGATTCTGAAAATGTATACCCTATAATTTGCATAATCACGCACCTTGAAACTTGGAATAGTAGAAGAGACCTTGAAATGCTCTTGTCTAAAGTCCTTAGTACAATGAAAATGAAAAAAAATATATAAGTGTGAATAAAGAATAAAAATATGAACACTGGTTTTTGTGATTACTTAAGGCTGCAAAAATAGAAAAATATTTAGCGAGGGTGCTTCATCACGTAGTGCCTTAGACCAACTGGTTTGGGAGTCACTGCTAAAAGCCTTGGGTGTTGCAAGACTAGGAATTACGCTTTAAAGTGCAAAAATATCTTGTAATCGGTTGTTGGTACCTCAAGAAGTATTAATGGTCGCATGAAAGATGTGTAAGCAAAAATTCATTTAAATTCACCAACTAAAAAGTGCTTTGGATAACGGACAAGAGTATGATTGCTTGATTTGAATTTCCAAGTGTAGGGGTGATATTTACACACACGTAGGGGTATGTGATTGGGATTTAGATGAGAGAAAGAAATGAAGAATAGAACGTGTATCTTTAGTAGAGTTGATAGAAATTCCTAAGTGAAGATGGAACCCTAAAAGGAAAACTTAAGAGATGCCGAAAGCTAGGTAAGTCTATAGAACATATATAATCTTAAGTTAAATGATGAGGAAGTGTGAAGAATATGGATGGATAATTTACAAGTAGAAGATAATAGAATTCCTTGTTGGGAAAACTTAATTGGATAACAAAAGTTAATGGGCCGAATTGATAGGATTTTGTGGGTAGTATCCGCTGAAAACCCTCAGGAGACAACACTCCTCCTACTAGGGACACCTAGAGATTTAACAACTTTTTGCACGTGCTCAGTGCAATCGCGTTTCCCTGCGAAAGTGCGGTTAGGCTTTTTATAGTGAATAAAAATAAGTTTGCTCGAGGACAAGCAAAAGATAAGTTTGGGGGTATTTGTTCACACCATAATATTGCATTATTATATTCCCCATTCTTATTCTTTTTATAAATAAATAGGTGCTTTTGACGCATGTCTGCTACATATTACAGGTTACAGGTTCTTGGACAGAAAACAGTGAAAATGATGAGAAGACGATGCAAAAGTGGACTTTGACCAACAAACAGAAGACTCTTGATCAAGCCTACATCGAAGGACGGTTCAAAATTAATAAGGCAACGCAAGGTCCAAGATTACAAAGCGAACGGTTAAAAATCCATTGCAAATTGTTCACTGGAGATCTGGAACCAACTTGGTAGCCCAATTGAGAAAAGAATTAAAGAATAACAGAGCCCAGAAAGCCCAAAGGAAGCACAGGAAAAATGAGGAAATGAACTCTCTAAAGGGCCGCGGACCGCGGCCCAAGCCTGCCATTGCCGCGGTTCCGCGGCCGTCTGGTGCCCGTGCTTCGAGAAACTTTACCAAAGTTCGTTTGCGGCTCTGAAAAGATTTTCTAAAGGCTATTTTTGTAATTTAAGACATGCGAAACAAATGTAACCCTAGGGTTTCCTATTCTTTATAAATAGGAACTCTAATCATTGTAATTCTGATGCCTCCTTTTAATAACAAATTCAGAAATTCTTTATGGAGAGCATCAGTGCCTCTCTTCAATTCAAAAATTCAGATTTGACAACCCTGTGTTTATGATTGGAGAAATGCATCTGTAAGTAGATTTAATTCCTTGCCCTAGTTTAGATTTCAATTCTTTGCCCTAGGTAGATTTATTTCCTCGCCGTAGAAACTTGTTTAGAGTTAGCTTTAGGGAAGGATTTTGAGAGATGAGATCTCTCATCCCTTTCTTACCCATTATATATTTACAATAGGACTCTATGCATACGCGCGCACACCGCGCCCTACGACACCCTATCCTTCGAGATAGCGGTGACACCGTAGTGTAAAAGCCCGGTTGCGCGCGTTTTCCATGGAGGTTAGGGTAAGGAGCTCTAAAGGAAGGACAAGAACCTAGAGGAAGGAACACCTTCCCGAATGGATCTAATCCCCTTTATTGATAATTACCATAACTCCTCATAGATCCTCATTCGGGTATAGAAAGCGTTGAGGTTTACTTGCATTTCCAAACCATCCCTAAACCTAGCCCTAGCAAGAATAGATCTAGATAATTAGTATAGATTAATTAGATTTTTAGATTTAATAACCAATCCGAACACCCTTCGGAATTAACTCGTTAGCGCGACTAGGAGATTCACAACATCCCTGTGGACCGACCCGTAATCACCGGCTAGCTTCATGTGACGCCGTTCTTGCTTGCGGTTACAAATATTTTTGATCTATCTTTTAGAAAGCGCAAGCACGCTAAATCACTCAATCACACATCCTTTTTCAGGTCCCTAGTCGTAGGATTATCGAGACAGGGCATCGATACTCCGGAGTAGACTAGTGTGTACGCTTCTCATCCTAGTTGGGGAGATGGTCTGTCCTACAGCCATCAGTACATTGTACTGGAGATAGTATACAGGTGCTCGTTGGGTTACGGGTACACCGGACAGGACTCGCAGGGAACAGTTGGTTGGTATTATACCCGTCGTCAGTTAACAGTTCCCAGGTGACATAAATACAGCATAGTCCACAGACTTGACACTGCTGCTTCGTCTAGAGTGTGTTCCCACTATTCTTAGATTGCTACCCTACCACGGCTCAAAGGAGTCGTGCAAACAGGTAGCAGTTGGGTGCAGTCCTGAAGCACTTGGAGGCAGTGGTGGTTAGATAGGATTCGTCTCTCTCGGTATTGGGAGTTGATACCGCGCTGTGTTTGGAAAGCCATTACGCAAAGTCCCTGGCTAGGGAAAACGAGATTTACTGGTAGGATTTCCAGTAGCTTCTCAAGGTGTAATGGGCTTCACTCCGACACGACTTATACCGCTTATAGGGGACTGACGCTTGCCTCCCCCTAGGCCGGATATGCGATAGTCTTAGACGAACAAACCGGACTGTACAGAGATTGTCACATCAGGATCAGTAGGAGTTCGGATGGATTTCCTCATCGTCCTTCTTATCGACATCTACCTGGGGACCGTTACGTACAGCTAGTGCCGCTTGCGGTCTGTTGTTAAACCCACTGCCAGCGTAGTGTCGAGTTTTTAAAGTCCCACACAGAAAGTTTCCCTACTTCGAGCGAAACGATATAGAGGTCATATGGTTTTACGACAGGGTTCGGACACATACGTGTTTTTACGCACGTACGATGTTCGAACAGTTTATACTAGCAGGCTTTGGTTTAAGCCAGATTCTAGTATTGGATTATTGGATTTATACAGTCTCAGTATTTCTGTGTTTTCACGGATGGGAGGGGCATTCTCGTAATTAGTCGAGAAGCTTCTAGAAAATTGATGAGTTAGAGGTTTAGGTGGAATTTGCATTAAATGGATTAATGACTCATGGTGTGATTCATCCAAATGAGTTAATGAAGCATTTATTGCTTAATGACTCATGAGGTGATTCACACATAGTGAGTTAATGAAGCATGGTTGATATTATCATATGTTATTCATTTAATAATTACCATGCTTCATATATATTCACAAATGAGATATTATTCATATCATTCTCACTCACACCTTCTCTCTCCTCAAGCTCTCTCTCTTCAAAGAACTAACCCTAACCTCTCATGTGTTGAGATCCAAGGGTTAGCAAGACTAATAGATCCCTAATCCTCTTCTATATCCTCTAGGTTACTTTGATTAGCACTCATAGCAACCTAGTTACCTCAAGTGAGAGGTTAAAGCTTGGAGAAGTAGCTCTCGGGTGGATCTTCTATCACAACGAGGAGGCCGACGAGGAGTGTAGGGTTACTATGCACTCTCACAAGGGTCTATAAGGCATCATCTTGATCCCGATTCAAAATTTAGACGTGCCGAACAACCCTAACCAAGATCTTAGACTAAAGATTAGGCGAAACAAAGCAAGTAAACAACTTTACTTCTAAGAGTTAGGGATTATAACCTTTGTAGTCTGGTCCTTCACTTCTAAAGCTCCGTGTTGAGGTCCCTTCGCTGCGATCATTGAGTATCCGGACTCTAGAGAGGGTCCACAAAAGAAAGATGCAAGCTTGCTTCCAATCTTCGATAACTAAGATGATCTACCATGAAGTTTCTTTAACACAAGCTCTCACTCACTAAATGCAGTGAACACCCTAATCTAATTGGCAAGAATAGATTAGGATGATGAAGTAGGAATTTAGCTCTCATTTGTTTTCTTAATCTCACTCATTTTCATCACAAAGAAAAAAAGCTAGAGAGCTTTTCACCAAGGATGAAAAAGATGAATATCCAAAACCTTTTGTGATGAATAATAAATCCATAGTGTGGTTAGAAATGCAACCATGGGTTAAGTATGATAACTTAACCCATATAGAGACTTAACCATGGTCAAGGATTGGGTTGGGTTAACAAATATCTATAAAAATATCTTTACAAAATATCTTTGCAAAAACAAAACAAAAAGCTTCTAGAAGCTTCTAGAAAAATTAACTCAAATCAAACCTTAATCATGTTTAATCTCCACTAATCATGTTGCATTAATAACCCTAACATGTTACAATATTATATATCACATATACAATATTTATTGTAACAAAATAAAATAATACAATTAACATATATCGCATATATATCAATGTATTACCCGAGTGAGAAAAAGAATCTTTTAGTGAGCTTATACTAGTTAATGTAATTTAATATATCAAATATATAATTATACATTAAATTATCGAATCAATACTTGATCCGATAATCCGGCTATTTCATAAATAACCGACTAATATAATTTGTATCAGTTCATCGAATCAACACTTGATCCGATGACCCGGCTATATCACATATACCCGGTCGATATCTCATATCACGAGAATCTAATACGGTATCACATACACGTATTGTTCTCGGTCCCACACATATCATATATGTACTCCTACTCCATTTTTCCTGAGTCAGGAAACCTCTGTGTAGGACTCTAAAGAATCTTCAATACACCGGCAGTAGGTGATGATCATATCAAACACCCACAAGCTGCAAGCGGACAGCTAAACGTAATAGCCACCCAGGTATTGAGCGATCAGAAGATCAACAAGTAAGCCTGTACATTCTCCTGCGAATCCAATCAGTAATACACCCGTACAGTCCGGTCTCTTCGTCTGATATGTTGCATATCTCGCCTAGGGGTGGTAAACGTCAGACCCCAGTAGCTTGATAAGTCGTGTCGATATGAGGTCTATAACAGTTCGAGAAACTACTGATAACACTTACCAGTAAATCTCAGCAACCCTGGCCAGGGATTTCCAGTTACAGCCAATCGAACACAGCGCAACATCAACTCCCTATACCGGGAGAGACGAATCCCCTCCTATCGCTCATTGCCTCTATGTGATTCGGGACTGTACCCAAAAGCCACCTTTTTACACGCCCTCTTGGACATGGTATGATAGAAATCAAAGCACTGTGGGAATCACACAAGACTCTATGACGATCTCGGGTCTACAAACTAACCTGTACCAGTGTCACCAGAGAACTGCCATCTGACGTGAGGTATAATACCATCTGGGAGTTCTCAGCTAGTCGTCCAGTGTACCCAGTCTCCACTGAGCACCCGTATACCTTCTTTGATGTCAAACACCAATGGATATGGGATCATCCACCGCCCATCATATGGGTCAAGAAGCGCATACGCTAGTCTACTCTGGAGTATCGATGCCCTGTCTCGGTACTCCCACGACTAGGAACATTTGAAGGATGTACTTGGCGACTACACCATCCCCACTTGTATGGTCCGCATCAGAGTCCTGGTAGTCAAGTACTCATCCTAAGGGCTTTATCAACATGTAACATAGAGACAATCAGAGTACATATTAAGATAAAGAGCAACCAGATAGCGTACTATCATGTCGAGCAAGAAAGTCCTCCCTATATATGTCCAAGCATCTACCTCAATATACATCGTATGTACAGTAATGGCCTCTAGGGAATACATATAACAAACAATCTTCCACTTGCACTAAGGCCATCTGTTGTGGTATCGCATACCCAACAATCAGCTATGGTTGAAGTATCTCATACTTAACCATCTCATAAAAGTCTCTACTAGGAAAAAGGCCTTTGTGAGTGGATCCGCGCTGTTGTCCTCTGTGTCTACTCTCCTAACCTCGATCTCCCTGGAGATCAACCATCTCCATGATCAGGCGATACTGCCTAAGAATATGTCTGGATCTCTGATGGGACGGGGGTTCCTTGGCAAAAGCCAGAACTCCATTGTCACACAATGGTAGGAACGAAGTTCATCTCATGAACTTATATATATCCAGACTGTCTATTTGGTAGCATCCTTGGTAACGATGTATCTTGCCTTTAATCGTCTAGTAAGTCACGGTATCTAGCTTGGAACTTTTCCAACATATCATCCCTCCACTGAGGGTAAAGACAAAGCCTGCAACTGACATTCAGTCGTCCTTATCAACCTGGAACCTTTCCAGTGATTCTCTCCAGGATCGTTTGATACCTTCTCACTACAGCTAGTGAGATTCCTAACATCCAATTAGATCTATCCCATAGATGCATAACCCAGGATTTAGGAGGTATTACCTCGATCCTATATGGAGAATCATTGTGATAAGAGGAGATTGACCGAGTGTAGCATAGGAAACTCCTTCCCTATCAAGAGTATGTCATCCACGTACTCTACGAGGATCACCACCATACTCTCTACTACCTTTTTATATATACAAGGTTCATCTACCATTTTGAAGAAGTCAAACTCTTTGACTGCCTCATCAAAACAGACGTTCCAACTCCGTGATGCCTGATTTATCACATAAAACATCTTACTCACATTTCCGCTGCTCCCACTGTCTACGAAGCCCTCTGGCTGTGTACTTATAGACGCTCTCTTCCAAATCATCATTTAGAAAAGCAGTCATGACACCCAACCGCCAGATATCGTAGTCATGGTATGTAGCCGTGGCAAATAGGATCTGGATGGACTTTAAGCATAGCTTTGAAAGTCTCAACATTTCCATGTACACCAAGTAATCTTCTCAAGATATACTTGCTCCTGATGGGGATTTAACCCTTCAGATAAAGCAACCAAAGTCCATACTTTGTTGGGGTATAAGGATTCCATCTCAGATCGCTAAGCATCCAGCCATTCTTACAGAGTCCCACTCCTGATGGCCAGCTCAAAACTAGTTGGGTCATCATCTCATGATGCAATCCTCGCTCCCACTGTCATAGAGAAAACCGAAGTATCTCTCAGGTGGGTGAGAAACCCTACTAGATCGACGGAGAGGCTGAGGTTCGTTGGAAACTATTAAATCCTTTGGTTCTACCAAATCATCAGCTGAAGTTTGTATAGCTGGAACTCTTTCCAGTTCTACCTCATGACCAATAATTTCTTCATAAGAAATTCCCTTTCACAAAGGTGGCATGCTGAGAAACAAAACATCTTTTGTTCCTCGGTTTGGTAGAAGATATTCCCTTGCGAATGCTTGGGATATCCAACAAACTTCCACAGAACTGACTTTTCCTCGAGCTTGTCCGGATTTTGCTTTTAGACATAGGCCGGACAACCCAAAATCTTAACATACTTAAGATATGCGCTCTTCCCATTCCATATCACATATGAAGTGGTAGGTAACAGATTTGATTGGAACCCTATTCAATAGGTATGCAGCTTCACAAGTGCATAACTCCCAAAAGGAAATAGGAAACTCAGTAGTACTCATCATAGAGCGCACCATATCAAATAGGGTGTGATTGCTCCGCCCCGATACACCGACGTGCTGTGGTGTATACGGAGGAGTAATGCTGAGAGAGAATCTCATTCTCCTTTAGAATAGTCCAGGAATCCCGTGCTCTAGTATTCTCCTCCTTGATCTCATCAAAAGACATAATACTTATACCCGTTTTTTAGTTCTCTACTTCTAACTTATATTCTGTGATTATCTCAAAAGATTCGGACTTGTGTTTCAACAGGAACATATGTCTAAATCTTGAGAGATCATCAGTGAATGTAATGAAGTACAAAAAACCGGTCTTGGCATCTGTAGATAGGGGACCTTCATACATCAGTATGTATCAATCCCAAGAGTTCACTAACTCTTTCTCTGTTTCCAATAAACGGAGCTATGGTCATCTTATCTTACTAACATGACTGGCAAGTTTTACAAGATGTAAATCCAAACTAATTTAAATATGCATCTTTATGTAACTTCAGCTAGTCCGGTCGCATTGATATGACCTAGTCTACAATGCCTCAAGAAGGATTCGTTCATTTCTGAACTCCTCCTCTTATGTGTGTTCTGTACATTAAGAACTATAGTTTGATTTAGAACGTCTATGCTTTTAGATAACGTGCCTGAACCGATCAACTCTTGATATAGGAAATGTTCAAAACATTATCCAACAATACAAAATTTTATCCTTTCTTTACTTATAAAAAGACTGATATGATGTTGTATATCAGGTTCGGTATCTAATAACTTTCGTTCAGAATCAATGTATTCTGATAATACAAGGTGATAACTGCCAACATACTTGGCTGCAACACTTGCATCATTTCCAACTCTTGAAACTTATCACTCGTTCTCAATTCTCTACCTATCTGTAGCCTATGTAACAAATTACATATGTGGGATCCTGATCTGGTATCAAATACTCAGGACGTAAAGGATATTGAGAAACAGTTCTGTGTAATGAACACACCCGAAGAAGATGCATCAACATGCACTTTCTTCGTTTGGGCGGCACGGGAATTCTGGTAATCCCCTATTTCCTGCTCTGTTTTATAACAATTATAAGTTGGAGTGGGACCAACGTTCCCTAGAGCAGTATAACAAGCGGGTTCGGTCAATACATCCGTATTATTATCTTGATTAAGGCGTGACATGGTCGCTATTTGGAAAGAGATAGAAGAAAACACTCAGCTTATGCTCTTGCAAGATTAGATTGGTTATTAATATATCTGATCAGGATGTCTCCCACTGTTTTAGTCAAATATTCCTTCAAACCCTAAAAGGAAAGACTAACCGGGATTAATTACACCCTACAAGTTCGCCAATCTTTCAGCCAGGCCAGTCCCGGTACTTTGAGGGAGGTTCCCCGTGCCTTCGCACGGACCTAATTAAAGTAAACCTCGTTTTTCCAGGGACGTAACCCCGTTAACACCTTTCTATACACCTACTTGATCGGCTAATTGTAATGTGTAAAACTCTCCCAGGAGTAACTCTTACTCGCAGTGGGTATCGGGATCCAACTATCTCATAGAAGGTATGCAATCTCATTGCAAATTTCAACTCTTGAAATTCCCAATAGTATTTTACCCCTAGCGTGCTATAACATCCACATGGTATCATCGTCCAACGATCCGCTATAACATCATGACACATCTCGGTCATACATTAAATATCTCACGGCATCATGCCCGATCATATTGACTCATTCCCAAGTATCATATAACATCCTCATCATCCAAGCATATGAATACCAATATATGTATGTCCTCAATACGCACAAGTAAATGTACGCGAGTATGTGTATGTGCGTGTTTGCAAATCTTTACTCTAGGGTTTCGCGACTAAGAAATCGACTAAAGTCCTTTCTTCGATTCTTGCTAACACTAACCCCAAATCTCCTAAAAGTTTTCTTGTTAAGGTTCATATCACACACTAACATGTAAAAGTATATCTATATCACATCACATCGTTTCTTACAACTTTGCGGGGGTGCTATACGCCATCCACCCGACTTCCTCCGTAGATATAATCTACTCACCTTGATCTTCGCTTGCCGATACCGATGATGCCACACGCTTGCTTGTCGTCTCGGAGTCCTTGTGAGGTACCTACATATCACATATAGCATCGTAAACGAAATCACGTACGAAAACCAAAATGTCGCACGAAACACCGATAGGTTAAAACCTATAGTCTCGCATGCAAAACACAAACAATAACCCTAGTCGTTGGCGTTCAAACGCCACACGACGGAATACAATGACAAATACCAAAACTTAAATTCAAAAACATTGCGACATACAAGGCAGCAACTTTGAAAACATGCTCCAGATTTTACCCTAGGCCAAACTAACCAAAGTTGCATATATGGAGGGTCTAGTTACTGGAGATGGAGCTACAGACGAAACATGAAGCAAAATACCCCAGGTCTGGCGGCAATTTGCGGCCAGAAGGAATTTTTCTGCGGCCTGGGTAGAGCGTTAGGGGCTAGGGTTTCCGTGGGGGTCCTAGGTTGCCTGCATGTATCTCAGTGTTTGCTAAATAATTTTTCAGGTCCCCGAGTGTTAGTAGATTTCCAATTACCATCATATTCTCATAGTTTTCCGATGTCGGGTTTCTAAGTTTGTATTCCGGGGTTTATTCTATAGTTTCAGTCTAAGATACAATCCCTACAGGGGTCATAAGGTCTCTACTAACCTCAATTACACTTCATTATTCAAAATTTCTCAAAACCCCCATCTAGAAATTTCTAGGTTCACAAAACCACTCAATATCGATACTAAACATATATGGATGCCTAAAGAATTTAAATACTATACTAAAGGTGCAGAAATTACCTCAATTGGCAACTCAAGAAAATTCTTGAGTTGCCCAAAATCCTCAAAATTTGATTTTTCTTGGTTCAATGTGCTCCCCTTGAGCTTGTACATACTTTTTGTGAAATGGAGATGGGGTTTTAGGTTTGTTTTGGGGGTGTTTTGAGGCTTTAGAGGTGGAGGGAGATGGGGTTTTTCCATGGGTGAAGAAGGAGAAGAAATGGTGAAGAGATGAAGAGAGAAACAATGAGCCATGACTATGGTTTGACCCCTCACCCTCTCTCTCTCATGCCCATCCCTCTTGTCATCACGATGCCTCTTTGACTTTTCTTTTGCTTGTTTTGTTTATCTTTTCTTTTCATTTAAAAAGCCATGCATGATAAAAATAAGGAAAAAGCCATGATAGAAAAATGTAACAAGTGTGAAAATGATATGATGCATGTCATGTGCACAAAACACGCTTAATGCGCGATTAGCGATATTTAATCGCGATTAACACTAAAATGGTGTATAATAAATCATAAAACTTCATACTTTGTATAAATTACACAAAGCACCCTCTTTTTAGTAATTTCTATAATTTTCCAAATTTTCCCCAAATTTATCAGTATTTAATTTTACCGCCTTATTAAAATATTCAAAATAATTATTATTTAATTCCAAAAATAATATTTTATTTTCCTGAAATGTTACAGATTCAAGCTTCCAAAGTGATAAGGACGACTCTAAGTCGCACTCGGGATTTGTCTTTACCCTGAATGGAGGGGCGGTTTGTTGGAAGAATTCCAAGCAAGAAACCGTGGCAGACTCGACGATGGAGGCTGAATACATCGCTGCCAACGATGCTGCCAAAGAGGCTGTCTGGATGAAGATATTCATCACTGAACTTGGTGTGGTTCTGTCCATTGAGCATCCAATACCTTTGTATTGCGATAACAATGGAGCTGTGGCTTTGGCCAAGGAACCCAAGTCCCATCAGAGATCCAGACATATTCTGAGGCGGTATCACCTGATCCGGGAGATAGTTGATCACCGAGAGATTGAGGTCAGGAGAGTTGACACGAAGGACAATACCGCGGATCCACTCACGAAGGCCATACCCCATATACAATTTGAGAGACTCTTCGGGATGTTGGGTATGAGATACTACAACAGCTGGCCTTAGTGCAAGTGAGAGATTGTTAGTTGTATATATGCCCTAGAGGTCATTGTTGTACATATGATGTATATTATAGTGGATGCTTGGATATATATAGAAAGAGAGGACTTTCTTGCTCGATATGATAGTATGCTATCTGGTTTTACTTTGTCTTAATATGTTGACTTGTATTGGTTTACTGTCTTGCTTTTACATGTTGATAAAGCCCTTAGGATATGTACTCGACTACTGGGACTATGATACAGATCATACTAGTGGGGCCAGGGTAGTCCAGGAGTACATCCTATAACTGCTCCTAGTCGAGGGTGTATCGAGACAGGGCATCGATACTCCAGAGTAGACTAGCGTATACGCTTCTCGACCCATATGATGGGCGATGGATGATCCCATATCCATTGGTGTTTGAGATCAGAGAAGGTATACGGGTGCTCAGTGGAGACTAGGTACACTGAACGGACTCACCGAAAACTCCTAGATGGTATTATACCTATCGTCAGATAGCAGTTCTCTATTGACACTGGTAAAGGTTAGTCTATAGACCCGAGATCGTCATAGAGTCTTGTATGATTCCCACTGTGCTTTGATTTCCACCTTACCACGTTCTTGAGAGCGTGCAAAACGGTGGCTTTTGGGTACAGTCCTGAATCAGATGGAGGCAATGAGCGATAGGAGGGGTTTCGTCTCTCCCGGTATTGGGGGTTGATGTTGCGCCGTGTTCGATTGGCTATAACTGGAAGTCCCTAGCCAGGGCCGCTATGGAGATCTACTGGTAAGTGTTATCAGTAGTTTCTCGACCCGTTATGAGCCTCACATCGACACGACTTATCGGTTACTGGGGTCTGACGTTTACCACCCATACACTGGATATGCGACATATCAGACGAAAAGACCGGACTGTACGGTAGTGTTACTGATTGGATTCACAGGAGTGTGTGCAGGCTTGCTTGTTGATCTTCTGATCGCTCAATACCCGGGTGGCTGTTACGTTTAGCTGACCGCTTGCAGCTTGTGGGTATTTGATATGATCATCACCTACTGCCGGCGTATTGACGATTCTTTAGAGTCCTACACAGAGGTTTCCTGGCTCAGGCAAAACGGGATAGGAGCACATATGTGATATATGCGGGACCGAGAATAATACGATATGAGATACCATATTCGATTCTCGCGATATGTGATATCGGCCGGGTATATGTGATGTAGCCGAGTCATCGGATCAAGTGTTGATTCGATAAACTGATACAGATTATATTAGTCGGTTATTAGCAAAATAGCCGAATTATCGGATCAAGTGTTGATTCGATAATTTAATGTATAATTATATATTTGATATATTACATTACATTAACTAATATAAGCTCACTTAAAGATTCTTTTTCTCACTTGATGATACATTAATATATATGTGATATATGTTAATTGTATTATTTTCTTTTGTTACAAAATATTGTATATGTGATATATAATATTGTAACATGTTAAGGTTACAAATGCATCTAAGGTTAAAACCATGCTAGGGTTTAAAACTTGGGTTAACATTTTCTTTATGGTTAATTCTTTTTGGATGGATGATGTTTTGGATGAGCTTTGAGGAAGCTTCATGATCCTTTGACAAAGTCCACCCTCTTTAATTTAGCTTTGATATTTATTAACCTAACTTTAACCCTAACCTATGGTTTATTCTCTACATGAGTTATCCATGACACACACTTAACATTGGTTGCATTTCTAACCTCAACAATAATTCATTCATCACAACTTCATCTTCTTCTTCCTCACTCCAAAAGCTTTCTTGCTTTTTAGTTTGTGATGATTGTTTGTGAGAAATAGAAAACAAAAGAGAGCAAAATTCCTACTTCATCATCCTCATCTATTCTAACCACTTAGATTAGGGTGTTTACTTCACTAATAATTCATTAGTGAAGTGTAAGATTAGGTTTGTGATTCCTCAAGGTAGATCATCTTGGATTAGTGAAGTCTTCAAGCAAAGATATCTCATTCACTTCATGGAGCCTCTCTAAAGTCCGGGTACTTGATGATCGCAGCGAAAGGACCTCAACTCGGAGCTTATGAAGCGAAGGAACGGACTACAAAGGTTATAATCCCAAACTCTTAGATGTTAAGGTGTTAACATGTTAGTTTGGTTTAATTCTCTAGTTAAAAATATAGGTTTAGGGTTATCTATAATGGCAAAATGGGAGATGTCACCCGAAACCTTGCTGCCGTTGTAGGTAACCCAATATAGAGTCCCACACAGAGGGTTTCCCAGCTCAGGCGAAACGATGTAGTATACGTATTTTGATACGTATTTAGGTTCGATTAAAACATGTATTTTTGTACACGTACTTTTAATCGAACATTTTGTTAATACTAGTCGGTTTGAAAAATAGCCAGATTATCACATTTGGATGAAATGTGAGGTACTATTATATAAATCTCTTTTAGTATCTCTCTTTTCGGTATTCGTATTTTGACAGAGTACGGTATTTATACGAATACGGGTATTTGTATAAATACGTGTATTTGTGTCTTGATATAAATACGGGTATTTATATCTTAGTACAAATACGGGTATTCGTATTTTATAAGAATACAGGTGTATGTATTTGTAGTATATACTTGTATTAGTATATTTGTATATATTTATATATATACATATGCATATGTATATGTGTACATAAGAGGAGGCATTCTCCACTCTTCTCTTTTCTTCATGATCTCCTTAAAATCATGTGGACTTGTGACTCACCATGGTGAGTCACAATTCCACTTATTATATTCTAAAGAGAAAAAAAGAAAAAGAGTGAGTGTTGATTTTTTAACCATGCTTGTTTTGGATCACAATCAACCTTGAGCTTCATATTATTCTCCTCTTGAAAATTTCTTAGATGGGAAAAAAAAGAAAAAGAAAGAACACTTAGAGATTAGCCACTATTACATCCTAGTGATCAATTCATAGCAAGTTTTGATCACTAGTTGATTCACTTTGCTATTTTTATGTGAAGTTAGTTTTGGGTTCCTTAGCACCCTCACGGTGTTTACTAGGGCATCGAACATGCCATTTCAAAATTTTCTAGAGAGCTAAAGAACCCGAACGAGGATCGAACTAGAGACTTAGGGTTATCTAGATTGTAAACTCTTTACAAACTAAAGAGAAGAAGGAATACAACCTTTGTAGATCGGTCCTTCACTTCAATAGCTCCGTGTAGTAGTCCCTTCACTGCGATCACGAACTCCCGGACTCTAGAGAGACTCCACAAGATGTACGGAACAAGCTTGCATCGAAGTCTTCGAGACCGAAAATGATCTACGTCGAGAAGACACTAGCTCATGCTATCTCTTCACTAATGATGAGATTAGTAAAGCAAACACCCTAAACTAAATGGTAAGTAGTTGTAATGTTTTAAAAATAATTTTAAAAAATTAGATAAATAAAACCCTTTAAGTGAATTTTCTGATTTTCGGTAAAATAAAACGTATTTTTCGTAAAATTTGACCATAATTATTTTTCATTATAAATTTAAAAAGACCTATTTTAATCATGTAAATGGTGTTTATTTAGTCACTTATAAATTTTTAGTTTAATGAAATATTTTTCCTAAATTAATTATTTTAAATATTAACATAAGCTTTTAAATATACATTAATTAGTGTAAATTACAATTTGCAATGGGTTTATTTTTCAAAAGTGAACCATGAAATATTAGAATTAGGTTTTTAGCATGCAAATCTCTTCTTGAATTGTCTTTAAAATTCTAGAGTTTTCTATGATGAATTGAATTAAGAAAATTAATAAAATAAAGAAATTATGAAAAGACATAAAAGGTGTATTTCTTTGGAGAATGTTCTACACTATTCTTCATTCCTTCTTCCTCTCTTTTCCTAACATCATGGCTGGCCTCACCTCCATGGGCAGCCCCAAAAATTTTCCCCCATCATTTTTGCATTAAAAATCATCAAAAATCATCAAAAATTCCAAAAATAAACCTCAAAAATCAACATTCAACCTATACCATTTTCCTTTGACCTATTTAGCATGGAATTTAGACTTGGAAACCATTATTTTGGAAGCAAATTTTCATGTTTGGATCTCATGCTTTGAAGGTATAATTTTTATTCTTATGATTAATTGTTGTTAAATGCTTTTATTTAGCATATTTAGATTTCCTTAATTAATTCTATTTGCAAGTTTAAAATTCAAGATAGGGTTTCTAAAATCAAGTTAGGGTTTTTATTAATTAAGTGGGGTTATAATAAGTAGCTTAACATTTTTAGAAAGGAAAAATCTAGCATGCTTGATGTATTATAATTTGTGCATTCAAAATTGTTTAAATTAAGCAATTTTGCTAACTAGATTTTTATAAATTATATATATATTGGTGTGTTAAAATTCTAATTAAGGTTTTTATCATTATATTGTGGTATTAATGAGAATATTAACATGTTAAATGAATGAAAGACCTAATCTAATTATTAGTTTCAAATTTTTAGTTAATATAATGTGATAAATATGCTATTTCGGTAAACTAGGTTTTAGAAATTAATTTAAAATGTAGTATTAAAAATATAATTAGGGCTTTAGCTCAGTCTTAAGGTTTCATGGAGTGGTTTAACACTTTAATATATGCAAAATCAAGTTTAGTAGTGGAATTGTGAATTTTTGCTTAACAAGTGTTAATTTTGGCTAATTTGCAAAGTAGAAATTTTAAATTAAGACAAAATGGTGTGAGAAAAATATGGTGATGGTATCTATAATCTAGTTATGTTATTTAATGAATATTATGATCATTAGTATCTTTTAAACATCAAGTTTTGAAGTAAAATGGTAAATTGACATTTTCAAGGTTTTGCGGAATTGGACGATTTGATCGATTTTAGGGTTTCGATGAATTAAATCGTGTTTTATATTATAAGTAATGAGTTTTAAAACTATGAGTTGTTTATTGATGTTTTATCTCAATCAATCGGCGTTTGTATACCGATATCGAGTGATATTTGCTTCTTTTGCATGAGCGGGTCATAGCTTTTAACCTATGCGCGTTTCGTGCGTCGTTTTGGTTTTGTCCGTGATTCAGTTTACGATATTATATATGTTTGCGTATAGGTGCCCCTCGCATGGACTTAGGACGAGGAAGAATAGGAGGGCGACATCGTCTTCGGCAGACAAGGACCAGATGAGTAAATGTATATCTACGGGGGAAGTCGAGTGGATAGCGTTTAGCACCTCCGCAAACGTAGAATAGGGATATTGCTTATTGTCATTAGGAAGTCGAACGTGACCTTAGATTCTTGGCGAGTAGGACCCTATTAAAGACCTTAGGTTGGACTAGACTGATTTAGATAGACTTTACTAGAGGAGGAATGTCTTGGAGGAAATTCGTAGGTTTCAGGTAGACACACACACGCACACACAGAAACTTGGCTTGGTGTATATGTGTATGTGTATATATAAGTAGGAATGTGTGTAGGTGTATATATACACAACATGTATATGTGATATAAGGATGTTATATGATACATGGGGATGAGACGATATAACTGGGCTTGATGTCGTGATCTCTTGGCTATACAGTCATATTATGATCTTAGCGGATCGTTGGAAAATGAGAGAATGGATATGTATACATAAACGATAATAGGTCATGATGACATTAAGATATACGAGACTCTAGAATAGAACCCGGACCGTAACCTGTGACTTGATTACGAAACGATATATGTGTGGCTTGGTTATGATATGATATATGTGTGACTTGATTACGATATGATATATGTGTGACCTGATTACGATATGATATATATGACATGATATTTCTGAGGAACAATTGATGACGTATATGTTCGTAGACAATGATATATGATCGATGATATTGGGATGTATGCGATTACAGTATAGTACCTTTGATCATGACATTATTTGATGATGATATTATACGAATGATGATGTACGTAAGTGATACTTGACCTGTACCCCGATATTGGGATGTCGTACGATGGATTTTGTCGTACGAGGCATAGACGTGATGATTGATCCGCGCTCTTGATTCGAGGAAGCCGTACTACGTACGTGACGCTATTGAGGCTGGATCGCCGACTATTACAAATATGGACTCAGACCTTAGGTGGATTCTTATTTCCTATCGACTAGTTCCTTTAGTTTAGTTCCTTATGGGGTTATATAGATACTAGTTGAGGCTCGAGTCATATAGTTGTAGTTAGATATGTATATTCCAAATGAGTGTTTAGTACATATTTTACCTTTACATTCAGATTGAAATCATCAAGTTGCATGTTCATACATATGTTTCTGTAGTCAGTATGAAACTCTGCCTGTTAGGACACCAGCACCATTACCGATGATGCGCATGTCCCACGTACACTTATTTGCCGGCTAACACACACATTATCGGTAATTGCCATGTCACGTACACTTTAGAACATATTATCTTTTATAATAGAATCAGCTAAAGGCTAGATCAATGTAGTATTGTGATTACTCTCAGGTGTTAGTCTAGACATTGCATTTATTACTTAGACATTTCATGAATTCACATTTTCATGTTATCATGCAGTATTATGGGACTTATGCCGACACTTACCATTTACTTACTCATGATTTTGGTATTTTGGATTTCTATGAGATTTCTGGATTTTGGGGAAAACCGCAAGAATATATATAAAAACTTCTCTCTCTTTCTCCCTCTCTTTTTAAAATATAAGTTGCAGCTTTCTCGTGATGTATGTGTCGTCTACCATGAGATTTCATGTTTTCTGTTGGATTTCGAGACCCGATTCGAGGAGTGGATGAACCGTCTCGGGTACATGGTGGGCCCGATATGGTACCCCGGGGCAAGAAGATCGAGTTGTAGACGATGAGCCTGGAAGGGGGAGACTACCTACCGGTGATGTCTGGCGCGGCGGATATCCAGAGGATACCGACCGTTGTCATGAGATTTGATGATATGGGCCGATCCGGACTAACGGAGCCCTAGATATTGAGACTATGAGGTATTGAGACTTGAGATTTACATGTTTTGTGTCGATGCTTGACACGGATTTCCATGGATTTCATCGATGATGTTTCAGACTTCTATACAAATTTTACTATGGTGAAAGTTAAAGACTTTTTATACAGATATATCCAGATTTCAGGGTTGATTGTTTTACATTCATGGTGCATGCATACTCATTCACACGATATATTACTATTTGAGGCACTGACACGAGCACGGAACATTTTCACTTACGCGTAGTTTATTACCCTGCACTACTAGATGACTAGTGATATATTAGTATATTATTATGACTTAAGACAGCGTAGTGCATTCGATTTCTTTTCGCAGATGTCTTCTACTCACGAGTTAACAACTCACCCCCGTTGTGCTAAATTTTATTACAGGTTCGATGTACAGGTTTCCTTGGCAGCTTGCTGGCACATCTTTTCATTCAAAGTGATTTGCACGGTAGGTTGGTTCATTTGTATCAGGACCGCCGTTGTACTTTATTTATTTTATTGGTATCTAGTAAGCTCCATCAACCAAACTTGTATTACTTGATAAGTTTAAAGGACCGGTTATTTATTTCGACCTTAGAGTCACGCTTGTATTATTATGGTATCTGGTGGATTTGTTTTCTTTTGAGTTTTGAGCCTCGCCCTTTGGCGTTGTATATTATTGTGCTTGGTGTGGTTGTTTCCGCCTGTTGGCGTAGAGCTAGCTCCCGCTTGGGGATGCCTTTTTATTGCTGTATATATATCATTCTTGTTTGTACCCGTTTGGGGCCAGTTTTTACAAAGGAGACTCTGCCGAAATTTTTGAGAAAATTGGATGTTGCTTTTAAACTTGTTTTTCTACATGTTTTCCTTTACTTCTTCTTTTATATGGTTTAGATTTTTGGGCTTCGGCTTACTTAGATTACATTGCACCTCTAGACACTTCGTAATTTAAGTGCCAGTCACGTTCCGTACCTTCGGGTCATGACAAAGTTGGTATCAGAGCGCTAGGTTTAACCTTTGTATAAGTTTAGGGTGACCCTTGGTTGATAGAGTAGGTGACTTAGGTAGAGTGACGTACCGTGGGTATGATCCGCGGCATACTTACGATACGCTACTCTGCTTAAGAAGCCTTAGGATTTACATTTCTTTGCACCGTATTTCATCCATTCCTTTGATCTATCTTCGTCGATATTGGATGATGTTTCTGTTACCACGGTCGCACGGGAAGAGGGAGCTACGGCTCGAATGCGATAACCATTAGGGTATCGTTTATTCTTGAGAATTGAAGCATCGTTGAGCGTGCGGAAGAAGGGTATTCACATGTCGTCCAGACGAAGTTAAAGGGTTCGAACGATTGTCAGAGACCCATTTTCCCAAGTTTAATGTATTCAAAAGAACATGCAGGTATTTCTATAGACCCTCTAGAAGAATGAAACCCTAACTCGATATAATGACCACGAGAATGCCTTTGAACCTTAGGGTTTACGGCAGTTCCGCGGTGCCATTAGTGAGGCTTGGGTTTGCCCTTCTATGGCTGGTCCGCAGATGCTGGGGCATGTACTGGATATTTTTAAACTGTACTTGAGTGTTGAGCTCTCGGCGAATTATGGGATTTTGATGAATCGATTGAAAAGTTTAACGTAGTCCGGATATCAGGTGAAGGGATAAATTACGCGAGAGGTTCTCGATATGAGCATAGCCATTTGCAGCTCAGTCAGCACCGCGATGAGGAGACGAGTCCGAATCAGTTGACATTAGAAAGGCGCACGTTGACGATAGTGTTTACGATTGTGATTTGGTGATTTAAATTTCATATTTCCGTTGTTTGGATTTTGGTATTTTGAGGATTTTGTTCTACGATTGGTATTTCTTATGTGTACATTCATTACACTCTATTCGTGTTTCACATGTCAGTTGTATTGATGTTGTTTTGTACATACCCAGTGCACTCGATTTGGTTTTATACCTTTTGAGATATTGATTTGGTTTCGTGCATATGGGTTGCACATGATTTTGACGTATGCTTCGACATAGTTTTCATGCATTTTTTTCGTACCGTGATTTCGATTTTTATATTCGGTGTATGTTTTTCGTACACCATGTACACTTGATTGAGATTCTTGCGCACACTTGGCGCACTTGATGCGATTTTGTGCACACCAGATGCACTAAATCGGAGTTTTGTGCAGATTAGATGCACCTGATATTATTGTCATGCACGCCCGTTGCACTTGACAGATGTTTTTGGTGCACACCTGTTGCACTCAATTTTGTTCTGTGCGTATTCGAGGCATCTGTATTTGGTTTCGGTTTTCGTGCGCACCGGACGCACATGATATTTTTATACTGTGATTGGGATTGATTTCATTTTGAACAGTATATTTTTATAATGATTACTATTTGGTTTAGTAACCAGGCGGGACGTGTAGGCTAATTAAAAGATATATATACGTATAGCTATTGTTTTAAAATAAACGTCCGCTACTTATGCCATGACACGTGCATCGCACGGCGATTTTAAAAAGAGGTTTTTGCATGCTTCTTTATTAAGATGTTTTGACGATTTTACTACGATGCGCACTATATATAAGTTATAGATTTGAAGTATATTATGTTGGTTTTCTCATTGGGATTAGATATTATATTTTCACCATAACTCTGATGATTGCGTTATGCTTGACGGAGTTGATTTTTGTTATGTATTGATGATTTCGGAACCCCGACGATTTGAGTGTTTTGGCTGAATGTTTTAGCAATTAGGGGGAGTTTTAATTTAAATTCGGGGACCGAATTCTTAAAGGGGGGAATATTGTAGCGTTTTAAAAATAATTAAAAAAAATTAGATAAATAAAACCCTTTAAGTGAATTTTCTGATTTTCGGTAAAATAAAACGTATTTTTCGTAAAATTTAACTATAATTATTTTTCATTATAAATTTAAAAAGACCTATTTTAATCATGTAAATGGTGTTTATTTAGTCACTTATAAATTTTTAGTTTAATGAAATATTTTTCCTAAATTAATTATTTTAAATATTAACATAAGCTTTTAAATATACATTAATTTAGTGCAAATTACAATTTGCAATGGGTTTATTTTTCAAAAGTGAACCATGACATATTAGAATTAGGTTTTTAGCATGCTAATCTCTTATTGAATTGTCTTTAAAATTCTAGAGTTTTCTATAATGAATTGAATTAAAAAAATTAATAAAATAAAGAAATTATGAAAAGACATAAAAGGTGTATTTCTTTGGAGAATATTCTGCACTATTCTTCATTCCTTCTTCCTCTTTATTCCTCACCTCATGGCCGGACTCACCTGTAGGGTTCCTAGGCACACTAATGAGGTCTCACAAGGCATCAACCATGCCAATTTCTATTTTTACAAGTGCCGAGAAACCCTAATACGGATCGTTAACTAGATTTTAGGCGAAACATGCAACTAGTTAACAACTTAACTAAGTGAACGGAAATACAACCTTTGTAGATCCGGTTCTCCACCTCCATAGCTCCATGATGAAGTCTCCTTGCTGTCCAAATTGAATCCCGGGCTCTAGCGTCGGCTTCATCGGAGAAATGGGCGGGCTAGGTCGTCAACTTCGATGCCGAAGATGATCTACGTCGAGGCATCACAAGATCAAGCTCCCACTTCACCAAGTCATGAAACTTGTGAAGAAAACACCCTATACTACTTAGCAAGAGTTAGAGGATGAAGAAATAGGAAGTGAGTTTACTTTAGAATTGGATTTCTCACTCTTTTCATCAAATCACCATTGATGGTTACAAGCTTTTTCTTCTTGAAGAAGAAGAAGATGATGATGATAATATGATAAGTTCTTTTTAAAAGGAAAAATAATATGAATACTTATCATATTCTAACCATGGTTATGTGTAGAGAATAGACTATGGTTAGGTGGAATGGTTAGGGTTAAGCATGAGACAAAATGGTCACATAGTCAAAGCTTCATGAAGTTTCAACAACAAACAAAGAAAGCCACCATTTTTTCTCTTTATCTTTTCCTTAATAAAAGAATAAATAAATAAGTAAGTAAATAACCAAAACCCTAACCATTCATATAACCATGGTTTAATTCTTTACACTAACCCAAGTGAGCTTGTATCATCAAACATGATACAAACAAGTGCACAAACGTATATCACATATACAATGTGCATTTCAAGTGAGAAAATCCATTTAAAGTGAACCAATACTAGTTAATGCAAAGTAATATATCAAATATATAATTATATATTAAATCATTAAATCAACACTTGATTTAACGATCCGGTCATATCGCATATGACCGACTAATATCCAATGTATCGGGTTATCGAATCAATCCTCGATTTGATAACTAGGTTATATCGTATACAACCTATCGATACATTTATCGCGAGAATAGAATACGGTATCACATACACGCATTATTCTCTGTCCCGCACATATCTCATATGCGCTCCTATTTCGTTTCGCTTGAGCCAGGAAACCTCTGTGTAGGACTCTAAAGACTCGTCAATACGCCGGCAGCAGGTGATGATCATATCAATCACCCACAGGCTGCAAGCGGTCTGCTAAACGTAACGGCCACCCGGGTATTGAGCGATCAGAAGATCGACGAGCAAGCCCGCTCACACTCCTGTGAATCCAACCAGTAACACTTACCGTACAGTCCGGTCTGTCCGTCTGATATATCGCATATCTCGCCTAGGGGTGGTAAACGTCAGACCCCAACAGCTCGATAAGTCGTGTCGATATGAGGTCTATAACAGTTCGAGAAACTACTGGTAACACTTACCAGTAAATCTCAGCAACCCTGGCCAGGGATTTCCGGTTATAGCCAATCGAACACAGCGCAACATCAACTCCCTATACCGGGAGAGACGAATCCCCTCATATCGCTCATTGCCTCCATGTGATTCGGGACTGTACCCAAAAACCACCGTTTTGCACGCCCTCTTGGGCGTGGTAAGGTGGAAATCAAAGCACAGTAGGAACCACACAATACTCTATGACGATCTCGGGTCAACAGACTACTCTGTACCAGTGTCACCAGAGAACTGCTATCTGACGTAAGGTATAATACCATCTGGGAGTTCTCGGCGAGTCCGTCCAGTGTACCCAGTCTCCACTGAGCACCCGTATATCATCTCTGATGCCAAACACCAATGGATATGGGATCATCCATCGCCCATCTGTATGGGTCGAGAAGGTATACGCTAGTCTACTCTGGTATATCGATGCCCCGTCTCGATACACCCACGACTAGGGACCTTGAAGGATGTACTTATAGACTACCATGTCCCCACTAGTATGATCCGTATCATAGTCCAGGTAGCCAAGTACACATCCTAAGGGCTTTACCAACATGTAACAGAAAGACAATCAATGTACACGTTAAGGTAAAGAGTAACCAGATAGCATACTATCATGTCGAGCAAGAAAGTCCTCCCTATATATGTCCTAGCATCCACTACAATATACATCCAATGTACAGTAATGGCCTCTAGGGCATACATATAACTAACAATCTCCCACTTGCACTAGGGCCATCTGATAGCAGTGGTTGTAGTATCTTATACTCAACCATCCCATAAAAGTCTCTCTCTGGGAAAAGGCCTTTGTGAGTGGATCCGCCGTGTTGTCCTCTGAGTCTACTCTCCTAACCTCAATCCCCTGGAGATCAACCATCTCCACGATCAGGTGACACTGCCTTAGAATATGTCTGGATCACTGATGGGATGGACGTTCCTTGGCATAAGCCACAACTCCATTGTCACACAATGGAAGGAACTATATTCATCTCATGAACTAATATACACCCAGACTTCCTCTTTGGTAGCATCTTAAAAAGCGATGTATCCAGCCTTTATCGTCCAGTATGCCACGGTATTTAGCTTGGAACTTTTCCAACATACCGTCCCTTTACTGAGGGTAAAGACAATGCCTGCGACTGATTTTCAGTCGTCCTTATCACCCTGGAACCCTTCCAGTGATTCTCCCCAGGATCGGTTGATACCATCTCACTACAACTAGTGAGAATCCTAACATCCAATTAGATCTATCTCATAGATCCAAAACCCAGGATTTAGGAGGTACCACTTTGATCCTATATGGAGAATCATTGTGATAAGCGGAGATTGACCGAGCGTAGCATAGGAAACTCCTTCCCTATCAAGAGCATGTCATCCACGTACTCTACGAGGATCGTCACTATACTCCCTACTACCTTTTTGTTTATACAAGCTTCATCTACCATTTTGATGATGTCAAACTGTTTGACTAACTCATCAAAACAGATGTTCCAACTCCGCGATACCTGCTTTATCCTATAAAGCATCTTGTACACGTTTCCGCTGCTCCCACTGTCTACGAAGCCCTCTGGCTGTGTACTTATAGACGTTCTCTTCGAAAAGAGCATTTAGAAAAGCAGTCATGGCACCCAACCGCCAGATATCATAGTCATGGTATGTAGCCATGGAAAGTAGGATCTGGATGGACTTAAGCATAGCCACTTGAAAAGGTTTCATCATTATCCATGCCTGGTCGATGACGAAAAGCTTTAACAAGTCTAGCTTTGAAAGTCTCAACTTTTCCATCTACACCAAGTAATCTTCTCAAGATATACTTGCTCCTGATGGGGATTTAACCCTTCAGATATAGCAATCAAAGTCCATACTTTGTTGGTGTACATGGATTCCATCTCAGATCACTAAGCATCCAGCCATTCTTACAGAGTCTTACTCCTGATGGCCAGCTCGAAACTAGTTGGGTCATCATCTCATGATGCAATCCTCGCTCCCACTGTCATAGAGAAACCGAAGTATCTCTCAGGCGGGTGAGGAACCTTACTAGATCGGCGGAGAGGCTGAGGTTCGTTGGTAACTATTGAATCCTTTGGTTCTTTCAAATCACCAGCTGCAGTTTGTATAGCTGGAACAATTCCAGTTCTACATAACAGAACTTGCCTCGAGCTTGTCCGGATTTTGCTTTTCAGACATAGGCTGGACAACCCCAAATCTTAACTAACTTAAGAGATGGGCTCTTCCCTTATCATATCAAATATGAAGTGGTAGGCAACTGATTTGATTTGAACCCTATTCAATAGGTATGCAGCTTCTCAAGTGCATAACTCCCAAAAAGGAAATAGGTAACTCAGTAGTACTCATCATAGAGCACACCTTATCATATAGGGTGTGATTGCCCCGCCCCGATATACCATCGTGCTATGGTGTATACGGAGGAGTAATGCTGAGAGAGAATCTCATTCTCCTTTAGAAAAGTCCAAGAATTTCGTGCTCAAGTATTCTCCTCCTTGATCTCATCATAGGACATAATACTTATACCCGTATTTTGGTTCTCTACTTCTAACTTATATTCTGTGAATATCTCAAAAGGTTCGGACTTGTGTTTCAACAGGAACATAGGTCTGAATCTCGAGAGATTATCAGAGAATGTAATGAAGTACAAAGAACCGGTCTTGGCATGTGTAGACAGGGGACCTTTATACATCAGCATGTATTAATCCCAAAAGTTCACTAACTCTTTCTCTGTTTCCAATAAACAGGGCTATGGTCATCTAATCTTTGTGACATGACTGGCAAGTTTCACAAGATGTAAATTCAAACTGATTTAAATATGCATCTAAGATGTAACTTCAGCCAGTCGGGTCGCATTGATATGACCTAGTCTACAATGCCTCAAGAAGGATTCGTTCAGTTCTGAACTCTTCCTCTTGTTTGTGTTCTGTACACTAAGAACTGTAGTTTGATTTAGAACATCAATGCTTTTAGATAACGTGCCTGATTCGATCAACTTTTGATATAGGAAATGTTCAAAACATTATCCAACAATACAAAATTTTATCATTTCTTTACTAATAAAGAGACTGATATGATTTTGTATATCAGGTTCGGTATCTAATAGCATTTGTTCAGAATCAATGTATTGGTAATACAGGGTGACAGTGACCAACAGACTTGGCTGCAACACTTGCCCCGTTTTCTGTCTCATGAAACTTATCACCCGTTCTCAGTTTTTCCACCTTTTTGTAGCCCTATGTAACAGATTACATATCTGGGATCCTGATCCGGTATCATATACCCAGGATGCGGAGGATACTGAGAAACAGTTCTTTGTAATGAACACACCCGAAGATGATGCATCGGCATGCACTCTCTTCGTTTGGGCGGCACGGGAATTCTGGTAATCCCCAATTTCCTGCTCTGTGTTATAACAATTATAAGTTGGAGCGGGACTAACGTTCCCCAGCTCAGTATAACAAGCGGGTTCGGTCAATAATCCGTATTATTATCTTAATTATGGCGTGATATGGTCGCTACCTGGAGAGAGGGAGAAGAAAACACTCAGCGTGCGCTCTTGCAAGATCAGATTGGTTATTATTTTATCTAATCAGGATGGCTCCCACTGTTTTTATCAAATCTTCCTTCAAACCCTAAAAGGAAAGACTAGCCGGGATTAATTACACACTACAAGTTCGTCAATCTTTCAGCCAGGCCAGTGTCGGTACTTTGAGGGAGGTCCCCCGTGCTTTTGCACGAACCTAATTAATGTAAACCTCGTTTTCCCAGAGGCGTAACCTTGTTAACACCTTTCTAGACACCTACTTGATCGGCTAATTGTAATGTGTAAAACTCTCCCAGGAGTAACTCTTACTCGCAGCGGGTATCGGGATCCAACTATCTCATAGAAGGTATGCAATCTCATTGCAAATTTCAACAATTGAAATTCCCGATAATATTTTGCCCCTAGCAGCTATATGACCTTAACATAGTCAACAAATCATAAGTGCTAGTCAAGTTCAACCCGTCATTTCCCGATTGAATTAAACCCACCCGCACGACCCTTAACATAATCAACAAAGTCGCACGACTACCCTAATCCAATCGCATCATATGCTTATGCAGATAAGCACTAATTAGCTACCGCACACTACGCCTTAACATAGTCAACAAACGTAGCACGAATACTAACTAGTACTTATCTGAAATGACGGAGGGCTACGACAGGTTTTTCTGAAAACTTATTGCGTAATGAACTTGATATCGTTGTAGAATTAAATGATTTTGAAATGGAGTGTTTTCGAGGCTTTTCTAGTTTTGCTAAAGGGGTCACACCCGGTGAAGGGATCGTCGGCCCTTTCCTCATTGAATAAGGTGCAGGATATATCATATATATCACTGTGCAAAGCAAAAACTCTTAAAAGCAATCAAAAGACAAACCGAGGGTTGTAGCATCTGCCAGTTATTGCTAAAGGAGTCACTCCCGGTGAAGGGATCTCGATCCTTTCCTCATCGAATAAAGTGCAGGATATATCATATATACCGCTGTGCAAAGCAAGAACTGTAGCTACCTGTTTTATTTTTGAAATTCGATTCTACAACATCTTTAGGTTTCTTTTCTTTCATTAATCACATTAATGAAGTCCCATCATTTAAGTACCTAAACATCACAGATAAATACGACGTACACTTATGCCATCCGCATTCGCCTCGATGTCCTCTCGTGCACCGTTAGGTTAGGTAACTAACGGCAGAGCGGGGCAGGGCTAGCGCGGGTGTAAAACATAAGTAACGCCTATATAATATATCATATATACTATATATAGTATCCATCACAGAACATATCACATGATCACATCACAGATATCGCAGCAGAAGAATCATATGAAACATTGGATATACTAGGACGTCCGTGTTTTCAATACGAGCCAGTATAAAACACGGATTCCACGGTCGCGATGAATAGCCAAACCCACACCCCTAGACCCCTATGAGAGCGGCAAGCAACCCTACCAATTCTAGAGTTAGGAGACCCAGACTCGACTCCTCGAGTTGGTCTCCCACTGGACTCCAGAACCAGGTTACTTGTGCTCCCCTCCTTGGGTCTATCCTAGTGCGGAAAAGTAAATAATATACAAAAGGTGACATCTTCCGCAACCTGGAAGTGCCCCAATAAAAGAATATTACATACAAGTTTTTACATGAATGAAAATGAAAAACACTCCTCTCACATAAACCCCCCCCCGGCTATTCAAACACAACGATCCAATATAACATATCCAGCAACACATAACATCACATGTCATCAACGTAAGTAAACATGCGTATCCCAATTGTCGTTGACATATAGCAACGAAACCGGCGATATCACATATTACACTTACGGTCACAGAAAAGAAAGTGTAAAACTACAACAGTTGGAATCCGCAACCTGCATAGACATCGCATGCCTAATTAAATGAATTCCTTAGACATCGCATGCCTAACAATTATAAACCTCGCATTTTAGTCTCATTATCGAAAACACTTTTCAATATCAAGTCGGGCAATTCAACAAGATTCCCGACATCCTGATCGAATGCTCATTGCAAACTTCAGTAGGCGGCCGCACCCCCGACGCCGTCGACGAAGTGCACCAAGGCGGAACACCGCTACCGCGAGCACCCGAATGGATGCTTTCGGCGACGGGGTTCTCCTACAGTCACTTGGTCGGGGTTATGGAGTGAGGTTGTCTATTAAGTTTACCCGGCGAGTATCCGCGTACGCTACGTGATTGCGACGGACTTTTGATCACATCAAAATTCCGTGGCAACCGATCAAGTAAGACTAAAGTGCTATGTTTATAACATTCATATCAGTTATCTCATAACTACTTGTGGATTCCAAGTATTGTATCACATTCCAGATAAACAGAAAATGTTAAACTTTCCGATCGAACAGTCAAACACCCAAGTTTTCCCGAAACAGCTCAACACATGAAACAAGTTTAAAAACATCCAGTTCATGCCTCAGTACCAACGGTCCAGCCGTAGAAGGGTCAAGCCAACGCCTCACATGTGGCACGCCGTACTGCCCCAAACCCGAAGGTTCAAAGGGCAGTTCAAGACGGTCACATAATCGAATTAAGGTTTGTTGTCTTCTAGAGGGACCATCGCGTTACTTGCACTACTTAGAACGTCGTTAAACTACGGAAAGATCCAACACTTGGAAATTTCCCGACAGGGGAAAAGGTGGGTATTTATATCCGGTCGAACTTTTTAACATATTCAATAATTATCCGGAAAACACATAGACAAGATTAGACAATCCGATCGAATCTACGAACTCCCAATACAACCCAGAATATTCAACTCTTGAATAAATATTAAAAATTACCAGAAAATATAGCAAACAAAATAAGACATTACTGTGCAAACAGTGTTTCAAGAAGAGATATTTTGGCCGCGGAACCGCCGTAGAAGCCATGCTTCTGCCGCGGTTCCGCCGCGCTTTAATCATATCTTTTGGTCATTTTTGCACTGTAATTCTTAGAATTTCCTGCTGAATTTTTTAAGAATTTTTAATCTGGAAAAAACCCGGTTTTGTAAAAATGTCCAGAGAGGGTGAAAAATTGGGGTTTCGGGTTCGATCGGGTTTCTAACATCGTCTACGCATCGCCTAAGGCTCTAGCTAGGCTCTGATACCACTGTAGGGTTCCTAGACACACTAATGAGGTCTCACAAGGCATCAACCATGCCAATTTCTATTTTTACAAGTGCCGAGAAACCCTAATACGGATCGTTAACTAGATTTTAGGCGAAACATGCAACTAGTTAACAACTTAACTAAGTGAACGGAAATACAACCTTTGTAGATCCGGTTCTCCATCTCCATAGCTCCATGATGAAGTCTCCTTGCTGTCCAAATCGAATCCCGGGCTCTAGTGTCGGCTTCATCGGAGAAATGGACGGGCTAGGTCGTCGACTTCGATGCCGAAGATGATCTACGTCGAGGCATCACAAGATCAAGCTCCCACTTCACCAAGTCATGAAACTTGTGAAGAAAACACCCTATACTACTTGGCAAGAGGTAGAGGATGAAGAAATAGGAAGTGGGTTTACTTTAGAATTGGATTTCTCACTCTTTTCATCAAATCACCATTGATGGTTACAAGCTTTTTCTTCTTGAAGAAGAAGAAGAAGATGATGATAATATGATAAGTTCTTTTTAAAAGGAAAAATAATATGAATACTTATCATATTCTAACCATGGTTATGTGTAGAGAATAGACTATGGTTAGGTGGAATGGTTAGGGTTAAGCATAAGACAAAATGGTCACATAGTCAAAACTTCATGAAGCTTCAACAACAAACAAAGAAAGCCACCATTTTTTCTCTTTATCTTTTCCTTAATAAAAGAATAAATAAATAAGTAAGTAAATAACCAAAACCCTAACCATTCATATAACCATGGTTTAATTCTTTACACTAACCCAAGTGAGCTTGTATCATCAAACATGATACAAACAAGTGCACAAACGTATATCACATATACAATGTGCATTTCAAGTGAGAAAATCCATTTAAAGTGAACCAATACTAGTTAATGCAAAGTAATATATCAAATATATAATTATACATTAAATCATTAAATCAACACTTGATTTAACGATCCGGTCATATCGCATATGACCGACTAATATCCAATGTATCGGCTTATCGAATCAATCCTCGATTCGATAACTAGGTTATATCGCATACAACCTATCGATACATTTATCACGAGAATAGAATACGGTATCACATACACGCATTATTCTCGGTCCCGCACATATCTCATATGCGCTCCTATTTCGTTTCTCTTGAGCCAGGAAACCTCTGTGTAGGACTCTGAAGACTCGTCAATACGCCGGCAGCAGGTGATGATCATATCAATCACCCACAGGCCACAAGCGGTCTGCTAAACGTAACGGCCACCCGGGTATTGAGCGATCAGAAGATCGACGAGCAAGCCCGCTCACACTCCTGTGAATCCAACCAGTAACACGTACCGTACAGTCCGGTATGTCCGTCTGATATGTCGCATATCTCGCCTAGGGGTGGTAAACGTCAGACCCCAACAGCTCGATAAGTCGTGTCGATATGAGGTCTATAACAGTTTGAGAAACTACTGGTAACACTTACCAGTAAATCTCAGCAACCCTGGCCAGGGATTTCCGGTTATAGCCAATCGAACACAGCGCAACATCAACTCCCTATACCGGGAGAGACGAATCCCCTCCTATCGCTCATTGCCTCCATGTGATTCGGGACTGTACCCAAAAACCACCGTTTTGCACGCCCTCTTGGACATGGTAAGGTGGAAATCAAAGCACAGTGGGAACCACACAAGACTCTATGACGATCTCGGGTCAACAGACTACTCTGTACCAGTGTCACCAGAGAACTGCCATCTGACGTAAGGTATAATACCATCTGGGAGTTCTCGGCGAGTCCGTCCAGTGTACCCAGTCTCCACTGAGCACCCGTATATCATCTCTGATGTCAAACACCAATGGATATGGGATCATCCATCGCCCATCTGTATGGGTCGAGAAGGTATACGCTAGTCTACTCTGGTATATCGATGCCCCGTCTCGATACACCCACGACTAGGGACCTTGAAGGATGTACTTATGGACTACCATGTCCCCACTAGTATGATCCGTATCATAGTCCAGGTAGTCAAGTACACATCCTAATGGCTTTACCAACATGTAACAGAAAGACAATCAATGTACACGTTAAGGTAAAGAGTAACCAGATAGCATACTATCATGTCGAGCAAGAAAGTCCTCCCTATATATGTCCCAGCATCCACTACAATATACATCCAACGTATAGTAATGGCCTCTAGGGCATACATATAACTAACATCACCTCCATGGGCAGCCCCAAAATTTTCCCCCCATTATTTTTGCATTAAAAATCATCAAAATTCATCAAAAATTCCAAAAATAAACCTCAAAAATCAACATTCAAGCTCTACCATTTTCCTTTGAGCTATTTAGCATGGAATTTGGAGTTGGAAACCATTATTTTGAAAGCATATTTTCATGTTTGGATCTCATGCTTTGAAGGTATTATTTTTATTCTTATGATTAATTGTTGTTAAATGATTTTATTTAGCATATTTAGATTTTCTTAATTAATTCTATTTGCAAGTTTAAAATTCAAGATAGGGTTTCTAAAATCAAGTTAGGGTTTTTATTAATTAAGTGGGGTTATAATAAGTAGCTTAACATTTTTAGAAGGGAAAAATCTAGTATGGTTGATGTATTATAATTTGTGCATTCAAAATTGTTTAAATTAAGCAATTTTGGTAACTAGATTTTTATAAATTATATATATTGGTGTGTTAAAATTCTAATTAAGGTTTTTATCATTATATTATGGTTTTAATGAGAATATTAACATGTTAAATGAATGAAATACCTAATCTAATTATTAGTTTCAAATTGTTAGTTAATATAACGTGATAAATATGCTATTTCGGTAAACTAGGTTTTAGAAATTAATTTAAAATGTAGTATTAAAAATATAATTAGGGCTTTAGCTCATTCTAAAGGTTTCATGGAGTGGTTTAACACTTTAATATATGCAAAATCAAGTTTAGTAGTGGAATTGTGAATTTTTGCTTAACAAGTGTTAATTTTGGCTAATTTGCAAACTAGAAATTTTAAATTAAGACAAAATGGTGTGAGAAAAATATGGTAATGGTTTCTATAATCTAGTTATGTTATTTAATGAATATTATGACCATTAGTTTCTTTTAAATATCAAGTTTTGAAGTAAAATGGTAAATTGACATTTTCAAGGTTTTGCGGAATTGGACGATTTGATCGATTTTAGGGTTTCGATGAATTAAATCGTGTTTTATATTATAAGTAATGAGTTTTAAAACTATGAGTTATTTGTTGGTGTTTTATCTCAATCAATCGGCATTTGTACGCCGATATCGAGCGATATTTGGTTCTTTTGCATGAGCGGGTCATACGTTTTAACCTATGCGCGTTTCGTGCGTCGTTTTGGTTTTGTCCGTAATTCAGTTTACGATATTATATATGTTTGCGTATAGGTACCCCTCGCGTGGACTTCGGACAAGGAAGAAGAGGAGGGCGACATCGTCTTCGGCAGATAAGGACCAGGTGAGTAGATGTATATCTTAGGGGGAAGTCGGGTGGATAGCATTTAGCACCCCCGCAAACGTAGAATAGGGATATTGCTTATTGTCATTAGGAAGTCGGACGTGACCTTAGATTCTTGGTGAGTAGGACCCTATTAAAGACCTTAGGTTGGACTATACTGATTTAGATAGACTTTACCAGAGGAGGAGTGTCTTGGAGGAAATTCGTAGGTTTCAGGTAGACAAACACACGCACATACAGAAACTTGGCTTGGTGTATATGTGTATGTGTATATATAAGTAAGAATGTGTGTAGGTGTATATATACACAACATGTATATGTGATATAAGGATGTTATATAATACATGGGGATGAGGCGATATAACTGGGCTTGATGCCGTGATCTCTTGGCTATACAGTCATATTATGATCTTAGCGGATCATTGAAAAATGAGAGAATGGATATGTATACATAAACGATAATAGGTGATGATGACATTGAGATATACGAGACTCTAGAATAGAACCCGGACCGTAACCTGTGACTTGATTACGATATGATATATGTATGACTTGGTTATGATATGATATATGTGTGACTTGATTACGATATGATATATGTGTGACCTGATTACGATATGATATATATGACATGATATTTCTGAGGAACAATTGACGACGTATATGTTCGCAGACAATGATATATGATTGATGATATTGGGATGTATGCGATTACAGTATAGTACCTTTGATCATGACATTATTTGATGATGATATTATACGAATGATGATGTACGTAGGTGATACTTGACCCGTACCCCGATATTAGGATGTCGTACGATGGATTTTACCGTACGAGGCATAGATGTGATGATTGATCCGCGCTCTTGATTCGAGGAAGCCGTACTACGTACGTGACGCTATTGAGGCTGGATCGCAAACTATTACAGATATGGACTCAGACCTTAGGTGGATTCTTATTTTCTATCGACTAGTTCCTTTAGTTTAGTTCCTTAGGGGGTTAGATAGATACTAGTTGAGGCTCGAGTCATATAGTTGTAGTTAGATATGTATATTCCAAATGAGTGTTTAGTATATATTTTACGTTTACATTCAGATTGAAATCATCAAGTTGCATGTTCATACATATGTTTCTTTAGTCAGTATGAAACTCTTCCTGTTAGGACACCAGCACCATTACCGATGATGCGCATGTCCCACGTACACTTATTTGCAGGCTCACACACACATCATCGGTAATTTCCATGTCACGTACACTTTAAAACATATTATCTTTTATGATAGAATCAGCTAAAGGCTAGATCAATATAGTATTGTGATTACTCTCAGGTGTTAGTCTAGACATTGCATTTATTACTTAGACATTTCATGCATTCACATTTTCATGTTATCATGCAGTATTATGGGGCTTATGCCGACACTTACCGTTTACTTACTCATGATTTTGGGATTTTGGATTTCTTTGAGATTTCTGGATTTTGGGGAAAACCGCAAGAATATATATACAAACTTCTCTCTCTTTCTCCCTCTCTTTTTAAAATATAAGTTGCGGTTTTCTCGTGATGTATGTGTCGTCCACCATGAGATTTCATGTTTTCTGTTGGATGTCGAGACCCGATTCGAGGAGTGGATGAACCGTCTCGGGTGCATGGTGGGCCCGGTATGGTACCCCGGGGCAAGAAGATCGAGTTATAGACGATTAGCCTGGCAGGGGAAGACTACATACCGGTGATGTCTGACGCGGCGGATATCCGGAGGATACCGACCGTTGTCGTGAGATTGATGATATGGGTCGATCCGGACTGATGGAGCCCTAGATATTGAGACTATGAGGTATTGAGACTTGAGATTTACATGTTTTGTGTCGATGCTTGACACGGATTTCCATGAATTTCATCGATGATGTTTCAGACTTCTATACAAATTTTACTATGGTGAAAGTTAAAGACTTTTTATACAGATATATCCAGATTTCAGGGTTGATTGTTTTACATTCATGGTGCATGCATTCTCATTCACACGACATATTACTATTTGAGGCACTGACACGAGCACGGAGCATTTGCACTTACGCGTAGTTTAGTACCCTGCACTACTAGATGACTAGTGATATATTAGTATATTATTATGACCTAGGACAGCGTCGTGCATTCGATTTCTTTTCGCAGATGTATTCTACTCACGAGTTGGCAACTCACCCCCGTTGTGCCAAATTTTATTACAGGTTCGATGTACAGGTTTCCTTAGCAGCTTGCTGCACATCTTTTCATTCAGGGTGATTTGCACGGTAGGTTGGTTCATTTGTATCAGGACCGCCGTTGTACTTTATTTATTTCATTGGTATCTAGTAAGCTCCATCAACCAAACTTGTATTACTTGATAAGTTTAAAGGACCAGTTATTTATTTCGACCTTAGAGTCATGCTTGTATTATTATGGTATCTAGTGGATTTGTTTTCTTTTGAGTTTTGAGCCTCGCCCTTTGGCGTTGTATATTATTGTGCTTGGTGTGGTTGTTTCCGCCTGTTGGCGTAGAGCTAGCTCCCGCTTGGGGATGCCTTTTTATTGCTGTATATATATCATTCTTGTTTGTACCCGTTTGGGGCCAGTTTTTACAAAGGAGACTCTGCCGAAATTTTTGAGAAAATTGGATGTTGCTTTTAAACTTGTTTTCCTACATGTTTTCCTTTGCTTCTTCTTTTATATGGTTTAGATTTCTGGGCTTCGGCTTACTTAGATTACATTGCGCCTCTAGACGCTTCGTAATTTAAGTGTCGGTCACGTTCCGTACCTTCGGGTCGTGACAGTAGTAGAGGATGATGAAGTAGGAAGTGGGCTCACTTTAGTTTTATTTTTCTCACAATAAATCATCACTTAGAAAAAGCTAGCAAGGTTTTTCTCTTGAGGAAGAATAAGAAATGATGAAGAAAATGAATGAGAGAGTGAGATTAGAATTGCAACCATGGTGAGTTAGTGTCATGCCTAACTCATGTAGAGAATAAACCATAGTCTAAGCTTAAGGGTTGGGTTAACAAATATCTTATGCAATGACAAAAGAGCGGGCTTGGTCAATGTTTTCTACAAGTTTCTACAAGCTTATCCATGACTAATTCCAAATCTTTTGTGAATTACTTAATGATAAATAAAACCCAAACATAAACCCTAGCATGGTATTAGTCTCATACATACATGTTGCAAGTGTAACCTAGCATGACACAACAATATATATCACATATCTATTTTGCGTACAAAAAGAAAATAATACAATTAACATATATCATATATATATTAATGTATCATCAAGTGAGAAAAAGTAATACTTAAGTGAGCTAATATTAGTTAATGTAATTTAATATATCAAATATATAATCATACATTAAATTATTAAATCAACAATTGATTTAATAATCCGGCTATATTACATATAACCAACTAATATCAAATGTAACAGCTTATCGAATCAACACTTGATCCGATAAACCGGCTATAACTCATATAACCTTTGATGTTACATATCACGAGAATAGAATGAGGTATCACATACGCGCATTAACCTCTGTCCCGCACATATCACATATGTGCACCTACTCCGTTTCGCATGAACCAGGAAATCTCTGTGTGGGACTCTAAAGACTCGTCAATACGCCGGCAGTAGGTGATGATCATATCAAACACCTACAAGCCGCAAGCGGTCTGCTAAACGTAACAGCCACCCGGGTATTGAGCGATCAGAAGATCAACAAGCAAGCCTGCCCGTACTCCTGTGAATCCAATCAGTAACACTACCGTACAGTCCGGTCTCTTCGTCTGATATGTCGCATATCAACAGCCTGGGGGTGGTAAAACGTCAGACCCCAATAACCTGATAAGTCATGCCGATGCAAGGTCCATAACGGTTCGAGAAACTACTAGTAACACTTACCAGTAAATCTCAGCAACCCTGGCCAAGGATTTCCTGTTATGGCCAATCGAGTATAGCGCAACATCAACTCCCAATACCGGGAGAGACGAAACACCTCCTATCGCTTATTGCCTCCATGTGACTCGGGACTGTACCCAAAAACCACCTTTTTTCACGATCTCTTGACCGTGGTATGGTGGAAATCAAAGCACGGTGGGAATCATACAAGACTCTATGACGATCTCGGGTCTACAGACTAACCTGTACCAGTGTCACCAGAGAACTGCTATCCGACGATAGGTATAATACCATCTAGGAGTTCTCGGCGAGTCTGTTTAGTGTACCCAGTCTCTACTGAGCACCCGTTTACCTTCTCTGATGTCAAACACCAATGGATGTGGGATCATCGATCGCCCATCATATGGGTCAAGAAGCGCATACGCTAATCTACTCTGGAGTATCAATACCTTGTCTCGATACTCCCACGACTAGGAACATTTGAAGGATGTACTTATCGACTACTGTGTCTCCACTGGTATGATTTGCATCATAATCCTGGTAGTCAAGTACTCATCCTAAGGGATTTATCAACATGTAATAGAGAGACAATAAGTGTAGATGTTAAGATAAAGAGCAACCAGATAGCATACTATCATGTCGAGCAAGAAAGTCCTCCCTATATATGTCCAAGCATCCACTACAATATACATCACATGTACAGTAATGGCCTCTAAAGCATACATATAACTAACAATCTCCCACTTGCACTAAGGCCATCTGTTGTAGTATCACATACCAAACAATATAGCAGTGGTTGTAGTATCCCATACTCAACCATCCAATAGAAGTCTCTCTAGGGATAAGGCCTTTGTGAGTGGATCAGCTGTGTTATCCTTCGTGTCTACTCTCCTATCCTCGATCCGTTGGACATCATCCATCCCGTTGATCAGGTGATACTTGCCTCAGAATATGTCTGGAACGCTGATGGGACCTTCGTTCCTAGGCCAAAACCACAACTCTATTGTTGTCACAATAACAGTTATTGGACGCTCAATGGTAGGAACCTTGTTCATCTCATGAACAAGAAATGCCCTAACAGCCACTTTGGCAGCATCAATGGTCGCAATGTATTCAGCCTTTATCGTCTAGTATGTCATGGTATCTAGCTTAAAACTCTTCCAACATACCGTCCCTGCATTGAGGGTAAAGACAATGCCTGTGACTGAATTTCAGTCAAACTTATCATTCTGGAAGCTGGAACCAAGAACTTTCTTTTAGTGCTTCTCAAGTACTTAAGAATGTTCTCCACGGCTTTCCAGTGATTCTCCCAAGATCCGATTGATTCCTGATCACTACACCTAGTGAGTCATCTATATCTGGTCTGGTACATAATATCCCATACTCTGATAGAGCCTACTGCCGAAGCATAGGTTATCCCTTGCACGCGAGCTCTCTCCAAATCAGTCTTGGGAGACATCTTTTTGGAGAGAGTGATCCATGAGTAAGTGGCGAACCACCACGCTTAGAATCATCCATACTAAACCCCTTTAGTATGGTGTTAATGTACCTGGATTTGGACACTCCCAACATCCAATTATATCTATCACCATAGATCATAATCCACAAGATGTAGTAGGTATCATCCAAATCTTCGATTGAGAATCCTCGTGATAAGAGGAGCTTGACCGAGTGTAGCATAGGAAACCCTTTCCTATCAAGAGTATGTTATCTACGTACAATACGTAGAAGACAACCTTACTCTTTACAACCTTCTTTTATATACATGGTTCATCTACCTTTTTGATGAAGTCAAACTCTTTGACTGCCACATCAAAACAGATATTCCAACTCCACGATGCGCGCATTGATCCTGATGGAATTAAGTATAGCTTTGAAAGTCTCAACTTTTCCATTTACACCAAGAATCTTCTCAAGATCCAATTTGCTCCTAATGGGTTTTACCCCTTTAGGTGCAACATTCAAAATCATACTTTGTTGGTGTATATGGATTCCATCTTTGATCGCATAGCATCCAGCCTTTTCATGGAGTCTCTATTCGTGATGGCCTGCCTGAACCTGGTTGGGACATCATCTACCATGATGCAATCCTCGCTCCCACTGTCACCGAGAAGACCGTAGTATCTCTTGAGTGGATGAGGAACCCTACCAGATTCGCGGAGAGGCTGAGGTTCGTTGGAGACTACTGAATCGTTTGGTTTCACCAAATCATCAGCTGTTAGTTTGTCTAGCTGAAACTTCTTCCAGTTCTACCTCATGTCCACTAATTTCTTCACAAGAAATTCCATTTCTAAAAAGGTGGCATGCTGAGAAACAAAACAGCTTTTGTTCCTCAGAGTGGTGGAAGATATTCCCTCATAAATGTTTGGGATATCCTAACAAACTTGTCCTGATCTTGCCTCGAGCTTGTCCAGATTTTGCTTTTCAACATAGCCCGGACAACCCCATATCTTAACTCGTTTAAGACATGGTCTCTTCCCATTCCATATCTCATATGTAGTGGTAGGTCTTGATTTGGATGGAACCCTATTCAATAGGTATGCAGCTTCTCAAGTACATAACACCAAAAGGAAACGGGTAACTCAGCAATACTCATCATAGAGCGCGCCATATCTCATAGGGTGCGATACCTCCGCCCCGATACACCGTGGTGTACTCGAAGGAGTAAGCTGAGAGAGAATCACATTCTCCTTTAAATAACCCAGGAACTTCATGCCAAAGTATACTCTTCCTCGATCACATCGAAGGACTTTAATACTTCTACCCATCTGGTACTTCATATTCAAGCTTATATTCCTTGAATTTCTCAAAAGTCTCAGACTCGTGTTTCAACAGGAACACATGTCCAAATCTTGAGAGATAGTCGATGAATGTAATGAAGTACCAAGAACCAACCTTGGCATTTATAGACATAGAACCGTATACATCATCATGTATCCATCCCAAGAGTTTAGTAACTCTTTCTCTGTTTCCAGTAAACGGAGTATTAGTCATTTTACCTTTGAGACAAGACTGGAAAGTATCATAAGATGAAAATTCGAATAGATTCTTATATTCATCCTTATGTAACTTAGCTGGTCGTTTCGCATTGATATGACCTAGTCTACAATGCCACAAGAAGGATTCATTCATTTCTGAACTAGTCCTCTTATGTGTGTTCTACAGACTTTGAACTGTGGTTTGATTTAGAACGTATATGCTATTATCTAACGTGCATGATCGAATCAACTCTTGATTCAGGAAAATATTCACAACATTATCCTCCAATACAGAATTATATCCTTCTTTAACTCAGTAAAGAACATGATGTAATGTTGTATATCAGGTTCGATATCTAATAACATTTGTTCAGAATCAATGTATCTAATACAATGTGATATCTCCCAACTGACTTGGCTGCAACAATTGCACCATTCTCTAACACTTAGAGATATATCACCCATTCTCAGTTCTCTACCTTTCTGTAGCCCATGTAACTCTTACATATGTGGGATCCTGATCCGGTATCTCATACATAGGACGTAGAGGATACTGAGAAACAGTTCTCGGTAAAAAGGACACCCGAAGAAGATTCATCATACATGCACTTTCTTCGATTGGGTGGCATGGGAATCCGGATATTCCCCTATTTCCTGCTCGAACTTATAACAGTTATAAGATAGAGCAGAACCAACGTTCCCTAGCTCGGTATAATAAGCAGGTTCGGTCAATACATCTATATTATTATCTTGATTAAGGCATGACATGGTCGCTACCAGGAGAGAGAGAAGAAAACACTCTGCGTGCGCTCTTGCAGGATTAGATTGGTTATTCGTTTATCTAATCAGGATGGCTCCCACTATTTTATCAAATCTTCCTTCAAACCCTAAAAGGTAAGACTAGCCGGGATTAATTACACCCTATAAATTCGCCAATCTTTCGGCCAGGCCAGTGTCGGTACTTTGAGGGAGGTTCCCCGTGCTTTCGCACGGACCTAATTAAAATAAATCTCGTTTTTCCAGGGGCGTAACCCCGTTAACACCTTTCTAGATACCTACTTGATCGACTAATTGTAATGTGTAAAATTCTCCCAGGAGTAACTCTTACTCGCAGTGGGTATCGGGATCCAACTATTCCATAGAAGGTATGCAATCTCATTGCAAATTTCAACACTTTAAATTCTCGATAATGGTTTTTACCCATAGCGTCTTATGACCTTGACGGAGGCCAAACTACCCATAGGGCGCTAGTCAAGTTCAACCCGTTCATTTCTTGATTGAATTAGACCCACCCGCACGACCCTTGATGGAGGCCAAACTACGCCGTACGAATACCCTAATCCAATCGTATCTCATGCTGCAGATAAGCACTAGTTAGCTACCGAACACTGCGTCTTGACGAAGTCCAAACTACCTCAGCGCGAATACTAAGTAGTACTTATCTGAAATGACGGAGGGCTACAACAGGTTTTTAAGAAAACCTTTTGCGTAATGAACTTGATATCGTTGTAGAATCGAGTGATTTTGAAAAATGGGTGTTTTTGAGGGTTTTACTAGTTTTGCTAAAGAGGTCACTCCCGGTGAATGGATCTCGGCTCTTTCCTTATCGAATAAGGTGCAGGATATTTCATAAATACCGCTATGCAAAGCAAAAACTATAGAAGCAATCAAAAGACAATCCGAGTTTATAGCATCTGCTAGTTTCGCTAAAGAGGTCACTCCCGGTGAAGGGATCTCGGCTCTTTCCTTATCGAATAAGGTGCTGGATATTCTACAAGGAATACCACTATGCAAAGCAAAAACTAGAGCTACCAGTTTTTAAAACAAGTTTCTAAAACATCTTTAGGTTTCTTTTTCTTTCATTAATCTCATTAATGAAGTCCCATCTGTTATACTTCCTAAGCATCACATAAGAAACGAAAGCAGCAATATTTATTATATCTCGTATATATAATATAAGCATTCTTCTCAGAACATATCAAGTGATCACATCACAGAATATCAGCAGCAAAAGAATCACATATGAAATATTGGATATACTAGGAATTCCGTGTTTTAGATTAAGCCAGTATAAAACACGTATTCCACGGTCGTGATGAATAGCCAAACCCACATCCCTAGACCCCTATGAGAGCAGCAAGCAACCCTACCAATTCTAGAGTTAGGAGACCCGGTCTCGACTCCTTGAGATGGTCTCCCACTGGACCCTAGAACCCGGTTACTTGTACTCCCCGCCTTGGGTCTATCCCAATGCGGAAAAGTAAATAATATACATCAATGGTGACAACATCCTTAACCCGGAAGTGCCCCAATAAAAGAATATTACATATAATGAATTTTACATGAATGAAAATAAAAAACCCCATCTCACATAAAACTCCTGGCTATTCAAAACACGACGATCCAATATAACATATCACAGCAACACATAACATCACATGTCATCAACGTAAGTTAATATGCGTATCCCAGTTGTCGTTGATATATAGCACCGAAACTGGTGATACACCACATATTACACTTACGGTCGCAGAAAAGAAAGTGAAAAACTCAACAGTTGGAATCCGCAACCATCTTAGACATCATAAACCCAACGCATCACATACTTTGGATTTCATGCCTAACCAAATGAATTCCTTAGACATCACATGCCTAACAATTATAAACCCCGTATTTTAGTCTCGATATTGAAAACACTTTCCAATAACTTGTCGGGTAACTCAACAAGATTCTCGATAACCTAATCGATTGCTCGTCGGAAACTTTAGTAGACGGCTGCACCCCCCGATGCCGTCGACGAAGTGCACAAAGGCAGAACACCGCTGCCGCGAGCACCCGAGCGGATGCTTTTGGCGACGGGGTTCTCCGACAGTCACTTGGTCGGGACTATGGGGTGTGGCTATCTATTAAGGTTACCCGGTGAGTATCTGCGTACACTACGTAATTGCGACGGACTTTTGATCCACATCAAAATTCCATGGCAACCGATCAAATGAGACTAAACTGCTAGATTTATAAAATTCAAACTAGTTATCACATAACTAATTATAGTGGATTCCAAATATTGTATCACAATCACAGATAGTTAGACGAAGTTAAATATTTCGATCGAATCAACGAATTCCCAAAATTCCCAGAAAGCTCAACACTTGAGCAGAATTAAAAATGCCCAGAAGCATTCCCTAGTACCTACGGACCAACAGCTGAAGGGCCCGACCCAAGCCTCTTAGTGGCGCCGCGGAGCTGCCGCCAAAAGCATGTTTTAGCTGCGGATCCGCGGTCACTTACACGAGTTAGGGTTTCATTCTTCATGTAGGGTTCCTAGGCACACCCATGAGTTTCTACAACTGATCAATCATGCCAAATTCAAAAATTTATGTGCCGAGAAACCCTATGCAAGATCGTTAACTAGAGAATAGGCGAAAACTAAACAAGTTAACAACTTAACTACAAGTGAAAGGGGCTACAACCTTTGTAGATCCGGTCCTCCACTTCTTTAGCTCCGTGATGATGTCCCTCCGCTACGATCATCGGGATCCCGGATTCTAGCGATGGTTTCAACAGAGAAATGATCGGGCTAGGTCGTTGCCTTCGATGCCGAAGATGATCAACGTCGAGGCAACTCAAACTCAAGCTCCATCTTCACTAAGTCATGAAACTTGTGAAGAAAACACCCTATACAACATGGCAAGTGGTAGAGGATGAAGAAATAGGAAGTGGGTTCACTTTGGATTTGAATTTCTCACTTGATTTCATCACTTGGAAATTTTCAAGAATGGTTTTCTTCACTTGAAGAAGATGAAGAAGAAGAAGAAAAAAAATGAATTATTCTTGAAAATAATAAATCAAGTGAATACTTATCATAATGCAATCATGGGTGAAGTAACACATGTAGAGAATAAACTAGGGTTTAGGTGTAATGGTTAGGTTAAGGCATAAAACAAAATGGCTAGACTTTTCAAAGCTTCATGAAGCTTCAAGTAAAAACCAAAGAAAGCCACCATTTTATTTCTTGCCAAAAATAAATAAATAAGTTAAATAAAACCTAACCATTAACCTAAATATGGGTAAAGTGATACACACACCCAAGTTTGCATGTATCATCAAACATGATACAAACTAGTGCACAAAAATATATCACATATACAACTTGTGCACATCAAGTGAGAAAATCAATCTTAAGTGAACAAATACTAGTTAATGTAAAGTAATATATCAAATATATAATTATACATTAAATCATTAAATCAACACTTGATTTAATGATCCGGTCATACTGCATATAACCGACTAATATCAAGTGTATCAATATATCGAATCAACATTTGATTCGGTAAGCCGGCTATATCTTATATAACCGTCTGATGATACAAATCGCGAGAATAGAATTCAGTATCGCATACTGGTATTATTCTCGGTCCCGCACATATCTCATATGCGCTCCTATTTCGTTTCGCTTGAGCCAGGAAACCTCTGTGTAGGACTCTAAAGACTAGTCAATACGCCGGCAGTAGGTGATGATCATATCGAATACCCACAAGCCGCAAGCAGTCTGCTAAACGTAACGGCCACCCGTGTATTGAGCGATCAGAAGATCAACGAGCAAGCACGCTCACACTCCTGGGAATCCAACCAGTAACACTTACTGTACAGTCCGGTCTGTCTGTCTGATATGTCGCATATCTCGCCTAGGGATGGTAAACGTCAGACCCCAGTAGCTTGATAAGTCGTGTCAATACGTGGTTTATAACAGTTCGAGATACTACTGATAACACTTACCAGTAAATCTCAGCAACCCTGGCCAGGGATTTCCGGTTATAGCCAAACGAACACAGCGCAACATCAACTCCCTATACCGGGAGAGACGAATCCCCTCCTATCGCTCATTGCCTCTATGTGATTCAGGACTGTACCCAAAAACCACCGTTTTACACGCCCTCTTGGACGTGGTAAGGTGGAAATCAAAGCACAGTGGGAATCACACAAGACTCTATGACGATCTCGGGTCTACAGACTAACCTGTACCAGTGTCACCAGAGAACTGCCATCTGACGTAAGGTATAATACCATCTGGGAGTTCTCGGCGAGTCCGTCTAGTGTACCCAGTCTCCACTGAGCACCCATATATCATCTCTGATGTTAAACACCAATGGATATGGGATCATCCATCGCCCATCTGTATGGGTCGAGAAGGTATACACTAGTCTACTCTGGTATATCGATGCCCCGTCTCGATACACCCACGACTAGGGACCTTGAAGGATGTACTTATGGACTACCATGTCCCCACTAGTATGATCCGCATCATAGTCCAGGTAGTCAAGTACACATCCTAAGGGCTTTACCAATATGTAACAGAGAGACAATCAGTGTACACGTTAAGATAAAGAGCAACCAGATAGCATACTATCATGTCGAGCAAGAAAGTCATCCCTATATATGTTCAAGCATCCACTACAATATGCATCACATGTATAGTAATGGCCTCTAGGGCATACATATAACTAACAATCTCCCACTTGCACTAGGGCCATCTGATAACAGTGGTTGTAGTATCTCATACTCAACCACAGTTAGTTGTATGTATGCCCTAGAGGCCAGTATTGTACAGATGATGTATATTATATTGGATGCTTGGACATATATAGAGATGACTTTCTTGCTCGATATGATAGTATGCTATCTGGTTACTCTTTATCTTAACATGTACACTAGTCTCTTTAAACTGTCTTATAGTTACATGTTGGTAAAGCCCTTAGGATGTGTACTTGACTACCTGGACTATGATGCAGATCATACTAGTGGGGACATGGTAGTCCATAAGTACATCCTTCAAGGTCCCTAGTCGTGGGTGTATCGAGACGGGGCATCGATATACCAGAGTAGACTAGCGTGTACGCTTCTCGACCCATGAGATGGGCGATGGATGATCCCATATCCATTGGTGTTTGACATCAGAGATGGTATACGGGTGCTCAGTAGAGACTGGGTACACTGGACGGACTCGCCGAGAACTCCCAGATGGTATTATACCTCACGTCAGATGGCAGTTCTCAGGTGACACTTGTACAGGTTAGTCTGTAGACCCGAGATCGTCATAGAGTCTTGTATGATTCCCACTGTGCTTTGATCTCCACCTTACCACGTCCATGAGGGCGTGCAAAACGGTGGTCTTTGGGTACAGTCCCGAGTCACATGGAGGCAATGAGCGATAGGAGGGGTTTCGTCTCTCCCGGTATTGGGGGTTGATGTTGCGCTGTGCTCGATTGGCCGTAACAGGGAAGTCCCTGGCCAGGGCTGATCAGAGATTTGCTGGTAAGTGTTACCAGTAGTTTCTCGACCCGTTATGAGCCTCACATCGGCACGACTTATCGGTTATTGGGGTCTGACGTTTACCACCCCTAGACTTGATATGCGACGTATCAGACGAACAGACCGGACTGTACGGTAAGTGTTACTGGTTAGATTCACAGGAGTGTGAGCGGGCTAGCTCGTCGATCTTCTGATCGCTCAATACCCGGATGGCCGTTACGTTTAGCAGACCGCTTGCGGCTTGTGGGTGCTAGATATGATCATCATCTGCTACCGGCGTATTGACGAGTCTTTAGAGTCCTACACAGAGGTTTCCTGGCTCAAGCGAAACGAAATAGGAGCGCATATGAGATATGTGCGGGACCGAGAATAATGCGTGTATGTGATACCGTATTTCATTCTCGCGATAAATGTTTCGATTGGTTATATTCGATATGACCTAGTTATCGAATCATTGATTCGATAAGCCGATACATTGGATACTAGTCGGTTATATGCGATATGACCGGATCGTTAAATCAAGTGTTGATTTAATGATTTAATGTATAATTATATATTTGATATACTACATTGCATTAAGTAGTATTGGTTCACTTTATATGGATTTTCTCACTTGATGTGTAAGAAGTATATATGATATACTTTTGTGCATATATTTGTATCATGTTTGATGATACATGATCTTGTAGTTAAGTATAAAGAATTAAACCATGGTTAAGTGTTGATTAGGGTTTTGCATTTTCATTTATTTATTTATTTATTTGAAAAGGATTAAGATGAGAATGGTGGCCTTTTTTGTTTTAAGTTGAAGCTTCATGAAGCTTTGACTTTTGTAACCATTCTTGTCATCATGCTTAACCCTAACCCATCCAAGTGACCATGGTTTATTCTCTACACTTAACCTAGGTTAGAACATGATAAGTATTGGATTTTATTATTCTTTTTCACAACACTTATCATATTCTATTTGCTTCTTCATCTTCATCTTCAAGAGAAAAGCTTAATGCCATCAATGGCAACTTGAGCAAAAGTGAGTGAAATCCAATTCTAAAGTGAACCCACCTCCTATTTCTTCACCCTCTACCTCTTGCCAAGTTGTTTTGGGTGTTTTCTTCACAAGTTTCACAACTTGGTGAAGTTGGAGCTTGAACTTGTGCAACCTCGACGTAGATCATCTTCGGCACGAAGCCGACGACCTATTCCGCTCACTTCTCCGATGAAGCCGTCGCGAGAGTCCGAGATTCGAGATGGACAGCGAGGGGATGACCACGTGGAGCTAAGGAAGTGGATAACCGGATCTACAAAGGTTGTAGCATCTTACTTTTAGTTAAGTAGTTAACTAGTTTACCGTTTCGCCTAGAAATCTAGCCGACGATCCGTATTAGGGTTTCTCGGCACCCATAAAATTTTAAATTGGCATGATCAATGCCTTGTGAGACCTCTATAGTGTGCCCAGGAACCCTACAGTGGTATCAGAGCCTAGCTAGAGCCTTAAGCGAAGTCTAGACGGAATTTGAAACCCGATCGAACCGAAACCCAACCCCAAAAATTGCTCTCTGTACTTTTTCTAAAATCGTGGATTTTTCCAAATTAAAAATATGCAAAAAACTCAGCAGGGAAATCTAAGAATTACGGCGCAAAAAGTTTTGCATGAACAGTGTAATAGGCGGCGGAACCGCGGCATAAGCCTAGCTTAGGCGGCGGTTCCGCGGCAGAATTGTGACGTCAGCCCTAACTGTTTGCACAGTAATTCATTGTTTCAGGTGCTGAGTTCTCTGGGTATTTTTAAAATTTATTCAAGAGTTGAATTTTCTGGAGTTGTTTTGGGGATTCGGTGTTTCGATCGGAGTATCAGATTTTGTCTATGTGGCTTTCCGGATAAATTTTAGAATATGTTAAAAAGTTCGACCGGATATAAATACCCAATTTTTCCCCTGTCGGGAAATTTCCAAGTGTTGGATTTTTCCGTGGTTTAAAGACGTTCTAAGTAGTGCAAGTAACTCGATGGACCCTCTAGAAGACAACAAACCTTAACTCGATTATGTGACCGTCTTGAACTGCCTTTTGAACCTTCGGGTTTGGGGCAGTACGGCGTGCCACATGTGAGGCGTTGGCTTGACCCTTCTACGGCTGGACCGTTGGTACTGAGGCACGAACTGAATGTTGCTAGACTTATTTCATGTGTTGGACTGTATCGGGAAAACTTGGGTGTTCGAATGTTCGATCGGAAAGTTTAACATATTCTGTTTATCTGGAATGTGATACAATAATTGGAATTCACAAACTGTTATGAGATAACTGAATGAATGTTATAAATCTAGCAGTTTAGTCCCACATGATATTGAAAAGAGTTTTCGATAATGAGACTAAAATGCGGGATTTATATTTATTAGGCATGTGATGTCTAAGTATTTCATTTGATTAGGCATGCGATGTCTAAAGAAGTTGCGGATTCCAATTGTTGTAGTTTTACGCTTTCTTTTCTGTGACCGTAAGTGTAGTATAATCATATCGCCGGTTTCGTTGCTATATGTCAACGACAATTGGGGTATGCGTACTTACTTACGTTGATGACATGTGATGTTATGTGTTGCTGGATATGTAATATTGGATCGTCGTGTTTGAATAGCCGGGGGTTTTTATGTGAGATGAGTGTTTTTCATTTTCATTCATGTAAAAACTTGTATGTAATATTCTTTTATTTGGGGCACTTCCAGGTAGCGGAAGTTGTCACCTTTTGTATATTATTTACTTTTCCGCATTAGGATAGACCCAAGGAGGGGAGCACAAGTAACCGGGTTCTGGGGTCCAGTGGGAGACCAACTCGAGGAGTCGAGTCCGGGTCTCCTAGCCCTAGAATTGGCAGGGTTGCTTGCCGCTCTCGTAGGGGTCTAGGGGTGTGGGATTGGCTATTCATCACGACCGTGGAATCCGTGTTTTATACTGGCTCGTATTGAAAACACGGACGTCCTAGTATATCCAATATTTCATATGTTTCTTCTGCTGCGATATCTGTGATGTGATCATGTGATGTTCTGTGATAGATACTATATATAGTATATATGATATATTATATAGACGTTACTTATGTTTTGCACCCGCACTAGCCCTGCCCTGCTCTGTCGTTAGTTACCTAACCTAACGGTGCACGAGGGGACATCGAGGCGAATGCGAATGGCATAAGTGTACGTCGTATTTATCTGTGATGTTTAGGTATTTAAATGATGGGACTTCATTAATGTGATTAATGAAAGAAAAGAAACCTAAGATGTTGTAGAATCAGATTTTAAACAAAACAGGTAGCTACAGTTTTTGCTTTGCATAGCGGTATATATGATATACCCTGCACCTTATTCGATGAGGAAAGGACCGAGATCCCTTCACCGGGAGTGACTCCTTTAGCAATAACTGGCAGATGCTACACACTCGGTTTGATTTTGATTGCTTCTACAGTTTATGCTTTGCACAGCGATATATATGATATATCCCGCACCTCATTCGACGAGGAAAGGGCCGACGATCCCTTCACCGGGAGTGACCCCTTTAGCAAAACTAGAAAAGCCTCAAAATCATTCCATTTTAAAACTTCATTTGATTCTACAACGATATCAAGTTCATTACGCAATAGGTTTTCAGAAAAACCTGACGTAGCCCTCCGTCATTTCAGATAAGTACTAGTTAGTATTCGTGCTACGTTTGTTGACTATGTTAAGGCGTAGTGTGCGGTAGCTAATTAGTGCTTATCTGTATAAGCATATGATGCGATTGGATTAGGGTAGTCGTGCGACTTTGTTGACTATGTTAAGGGTCGTGCGGGTGGGTTTAATTCAATCGGGAAATGACAGGTTGAACTTGACTAGCACTTATGATTTGTTGACTATGTTAAGGTCATATAGCTGCTAGGGGCAAAATATTATCGGGAATTTCAGGTGTTGAAATTTGCAATGAGATTGCATACCTTCTATGAGATAGTTGGATCCCGATACCCACTGCGAGTAAGAGTTACTCCTGGGAGAGTTTTACACATTACAATTAGCCGATCAAGTAGGTGTCTAGAAAGGTGTTAACGAGGTTACGCCTCTGGGAAAACGAGGTTTACATTAATTAGGTTCGTGCGAAAGCACGGGGGACCTCCCTCAAAGTACCGACACTGGCCTGGCTGAAAGATTGGCGAACTTGTAGTGTGTAATTAATCCCGGCTAGTCTTTCCTTTTAGGGTTTGGAGGAAGATTTGATAAAAAGCAGTGGGAGCCATCCTGATTAGATAAGATAATAACCAATCTGATCTTGCACGAGCATACGCTAAAGTGTTTTCTTCTCTCCCTCTCCAGGTAGCGACCATTTCATGCCCTAATGAAGATAATAATATGGATGTATTGACCGAACCCGCATGTTATACTGTGCTGGGGAATGTTGGTTCCGTTCTTTCCTATAAGAGTTATAGGACTGAACAGGATATAGGGGAATACCAGGATTCCCATGCCACCCGTTTGAAGAAAGTACATGTTGATGCATTTTCTTCGGGTGTGTTCGTTACAGAGAACTGTTTCTCCATTTGCCCTACGTCCTGGGTATTAGATACCGGGTCAGGATCCCATATATGTAATCAGTTACATAGGCTTAGAAAAGGTAGAGAACTTGGAGAAGGTGATAAAGACATCAGAGTTGGAAATGGTGCAATTGTTGCAGCTAAGACTGTCGGGGAATATCACCTTGTATTACCAACTGGTAATACATTGGTTCTGAACGAATGCTATTACATGCCGAACCTGATATGCAACATTATATCGGTTTCTTTGCTAAGTAAAGAAGGATATAATTTTGTATTACAGGACAATATTATGAACATTTTCCATAACCAAAAGTTGGTTGGATCAGGCACGTTGTGCAATGGCATTTATGTTCTAAACCAATCAACAGTTCTGAGCATAACAAACACACACAAGAGGAAGAGTTCAGAACTGAACGATTCTTTCTTGTGGCATTGTAGACTAGGTCACATCAATGCGACACGACTGGCTAAGTTGCATAAAGATGGATATTTGAAACCTTTCGAATTTTCATCTTATGACACTTGCCAGTCATGTCTCAAAGGCAAGATGACCAAAACTCCATTTACGGGACACGGAGAAAGAGTTACCGAACTCTTGGGACTGATACATAGTGATGTATGCGGTCCCATGTCTACACATGCCAGGGATGGTTCTTCATACTTCATTACATTCACTGACGATCTCTCTAGGTTCGGGTATGTGTTCCTGATGAAACACAAATCAGAAGCTTTTGAGAAATTTAGAGAATATAAACAAGAAGTCGAGAACCAAACCGGAAAAAGTATTAAAATCCTTCGATCTGATCGAGGAGGTGAATACTTGAGCAATGAATTCCTGGACTTCCTAAAAGAGAATGGGATTCTCTCTCAGCTGACTCCTCCATATACACCACAGCACAACGGTGTATCAGAACGGAGGAACCGCACCCTATTAGATATGGTGCGCTCTATGATGAGCACAGCTGAGTTACCTATTTCCTTCTGGGGATATGCGCTGGAGACGGCTGCATACCTATTGAATCAAGTTCCATCTAAATCTGTACCTACCACACCATATGAGATATGGAGTGGGAAGAGACCATATTTTAAACGAGTTAAGATATGGGGTTGTCCGGCCTATGTCAAAAGGCAAAATCCAGACAAACTCGAGGCACGGTCAGTTCTCTGCAAGTTTGTGGGATATCCTAAGAATTCACAAGGATATTTTTTCTACCATGCTGAAGAACAAAAGGTGTTTGTTTCTCAATATGCCACCTTTTTAGAAAAGGAATTTCTTGAAAAAGAAATTAGTGGCGAAATGGTAGAGCTGGAAGAGGTTCCAGATACACAAACCGTAACTGAAGATTTAGTGGAACCACAAGATTCAGTAGCTCCCAATGAACCTCAGCCTCTCCGCCGATCTAGTAGGGTTCCTCGCCAACCTGAAAGATACTACGGTTTTCTCATGGATGGTGGGAGCGAGGATTGCATCATGGAGGATGATGACCCAACTAGCTTCGAGCAGGCCATCACGAGTGGGGACTCAGTGAAATGGCTGGATGCTATGCGGTCCGAGATTGAATCCATGTACACCAACAAAGTATGGACTTTGGAAGTTGCTCCTGAAGGGGTAAAACCCATTGGGAGCAAGTGGATCTTCAAGAAGAAACTTGGTGTAGATGGGAAAGTGGAGACTTTCAAAGCTAGACTTGTAGCAAAGGGTTTTCGTCAAAGACCAGGTGTGGACTATGACGAAACCTTTTCTCCAGTGGCTATGCTTAAATCCATCCGAATCATGCTTGCCATTGCTGCCTTTCATGACTACGAAATCTGGCAAATGGATGTTAAGACCGCCTTTCTAAATGGTGATTTAGAAGAGTGCGTGTACATGACTCAGCCAGAGGGCTTCGTAGACAGTGGGAGCAGCGGGAAGGTGTGCAAGCTGCTTAAATCCATTTATGGATTAAAGCAAGCATCGCGGAGTTGGAACATCTGCTTTGACGTCGTTATCAAAGAGTTTGATTTCGTCAAAAATCCAGATGAACCTTGTATCTACAAGAAGGTGGCAGAGAGTAAGGTTGTCTTCCTCGTATTGTACGTGGACGACATACTCTTGATAGGAAATGATATTCCTATGCTGCAATCGGTCAAGCTCTTCTTATCACAAAGATTCTCGATGAAAGATCTTGGTGATGCCTCCTGCATATTGGGAATCAGGATCTATAGAGATAGATCCAAACGGATACTGGGATTGTCCCAATCCAGGTACATTGACACCATACTAAAGAGGTTTAGTATGGAAGAATCCAAGCGTGGGAACTTGCCCACGATCTCTGGAGTCACTCTCTCCAAAGAAATGTCTCCCAAGACTGATTTGGAGAGAGCTCGCATGCAAGGGATACCCTATGCTTCGGCAATAGGCTCTATCATGTATGCGATGCTATGTACCAGACCCGATGTAGCATACTCACTAAGTATAGTGAGCAGGTATCAAGCTGATCCTGGAGAGGGTCACTGGACAGCTGTGAAGAGCATTCTCAAGTACTTACGAAGGACTAGAGATATGTTCTTGGTGTATGGTAACGGAGAACTCCAAGTGGAGTCCTTTACCGATTCGAGCTTCCAGAGTGATAAGGACGACTCTAAGTCGCAGTCGGGATTTGTCTTTACCCTTTACGGAGGGGCGGTTAGCTGGAAGAGTTCCAAGCAGGAAACCGCGGCAGACTCGACGATGGAGGCTGAATACATCGCTGCCAACGATGCTGCCAAAGAGGCTGTCTGGATCAAGAAGTTCATTACTGAACTTGGAGTGGTTCCATCCGAGCATCCAATACCTTTGTATTGCGATAACAATGGAGTGGTGGCTTTGGCCAAGGAACCTAGGTCCCATCAGCGATCCAGGCATATTCTGAGGCGGTATCACCTGATCCGGGAGATAGTTGATCGCCGGGAGATCGAGGTCAGGTGGGTTGACACGAAGAACAACACGGCGGATCCACTCACGAAGGCCATTCTCCAGATATAATTTGAGAGACTCTTCGGGCTGCTCGGTATGCGATACTACAGCAGCTGGCCCTAGTGCAAGTGGGAGATTGTTAGTTGTATGTATGCCCTAGAGGCCAGTATTGTACAGATGATCTATATTATATTGGATGCTTGGACATATATAGAGATGACTTTCTTGCTCGATATGATAGTATGCTATCTGGTTACTCTTTATCTTAACATGTACACTAGTCTCTTTAAACTGTCTTATAGTTACATGTTGGTAAAGCCCTTAGGATGTGTACTTGACTACCTGGACTATGATGCAGATCATACTAGTGGGGACATGGTGGTCCATAAGTACATCCTTCAAGGTCCCTAGTCGTGGGTGTATCGAGACGGGGCATCGATATACCAGAGTAGACTAGCGTGTACGCTTCTCGACCCATGAGATGGGCGATGGATGATCCCATATCCATTGGTGTTTGACATCAGAGATGGTATACGGGTGCTCAGTGGAGACTGGGTACACTGGACGGACTCGCCGAGAACTCCCAGATGGTATTATACCTCACGTCAGATGGCAGTTCTCAGGTGACACTTGTACAGGTTAGTCTGTAGACCCGAGATCGTCATAGAGTCTTGTGTGATTCCCACTGTGCTTTGATCTCCACCTTACCACGTCCATGAGGGCGTGCAAAACGGTGGTCTTTGGGTACAGTCCCGAGTCACATGGAGGCAATGAGCGATAGGAGGGGTTTTGTCTCTCCCGGTATTGGGGGTTGATGTTGCGCTGTGCTCGATTGGCCATAACAGGGAAGTCCCTGGCCAGGGCTGATCAGAGATTTGCTGGTAAGTGTTACCAGTAGTTTCTCGACCCGTTATGAGCCTCACATCGGCACGACTTATCGGTTATTGGGGTCTGACGTTTACCACCCCTAGACTTGATATGCGACGTATCAGACGAACAGACCGGACTGTACGGTAAGTGTTACTGGTTGGATTCACAGGAGTGTGAGCGGGCTAGCTCTTCGATCTTCTGATCGCTCAATACCCGGATGGCCGTTACGTTTAGCAGACCGCTTGCGGCTTGTGGGTGCTTGATATGATCATCATCTGCTACCGGCGTATTGACGAGTCTTTAGAGTCCTACACAGAGATTTCCTGGCTCAAGCGAAACGAAATAGGAGCGCATATGAGATATGTGCGGGGCCGAGAATAATACGTGTATGTGATACCGCATTTCATTCTCGCGATAAATGTTTCGATTGGTTATATTCGATATGACCTAGTTATCGAATCATTGATTCGATAAGCCGATACATTGGATACTAGTCGGTTATATGCGATATGACCGGATCGTTAAATCAAGTGTTGATTTAATGATTTAATGTATAATTATATATTTGATATACTACATTGCATTAACTAGTATTGGTTCACTTTATATGGATTTTCTCACTTGATGTGCAAGAAGTATATGTGATATACTTTTGTGCACATATTTGTATCATGTTTGATGATACATGATCTTGTAGTTAAGTATAAAGAATTAAACCATGGTTAAGTGTTGATTAGGGTTTTGCATTTTCATTTATTTATTTATTTATTTATTTGAAAAGGATTAAGATGAGAATGGTGGCCTTTTTTGTTTTAAGTTGAAGCTTCATGAAACTTTGACTTTTGTAACCATTCTTGTCATCATGCTTAACCCTAACCCATCCAAGTGACCATGGTTTATTCTCTACACTTAACCTAGGTTAGAACATGATAAGTATTGGATTTTATTATTCTTTTTCACAACACTTATCATATTCTATTTGCTTCTTCATCTTCATCTTCAAGAGAAAAGCTTAATGCCATCAATGGCAACTTGAGCAAAAGTGAGTGAAATCCAATTCTAAAGTGAACCCACCTCCTATTTCTTCATCCTCTACCTCTTGCCAAGTTGTTTTGGGTGTTTTCTTCACAAGTTTCACAACTTGGTGAAGTTGGAGCTTGAACTTGTGCAACCTCGACGTAGATCATCTTCGGCACGAAGCCGACGACCTATTCCGCTCACTTCTCCGATGAAGCCGTCGCGAGAGTCCGAGATTCGAGATAGACAGCGAGGGGATGACCATGTGGAGCTAAGGAAGTGGATAACCGGATCTACAAAGGTTGTAGCATCTTACTTTTAGTTAAGTAGTTAACTAGTTTACCGTTTCGCCTAGAAATCTAGCCGACGATCCGTATTAGGGTTTCTCGGCATCCATAAAATTTTAAATTGGCATGATCGATGCCTTGTGAGACCTCTATAGTGTGCCTAGGAACCCTACAACTATCCCATAAAAGTCTCTCTCTGGGAAATGGCCTTTGTGAGTAGATCCGCCGTGTTGTCCTCTGAGTCTACTCTCCAAACCTCGATCCCCTGGAGATTAACCATCTCCATGATCAGGTGACACTGCCTTGGAATATGTCTGGATCACTGATGGGACGGACGTTCCTAGGCATAAGTCACAACTCCATTGTCATACAATGGTAGGAACGAAGTTCATCTTATGAACTTATATACACCCAGACTTTCTCTTTAGTTGCATCTTTGGTAGCGATGTATCTAGCCTTTATCGTCTAGTAAGCCACGGCATCTAGCTTGGAACTCTTCCAACATACCGTCCCTTTACTGAGGGTAAAGAAAATGCCTGTGACTGACATTCATTCGTCCTTATCACCCTGGAACCCTTCCAGTGATTCTCCCCAGGATCGATTGATACCATCTCACTACAAGTAGTGAGAATCCTAACATCCAATTAGATCTATCTCATAGATCTAAAACCCAGGATCTAGAAGGTATCATTTTGATCCTATATGGAGAATCATTGTGATAAGCGGAGATTGACCGAGCGTAGCATAGGAAACTCCTTCCCTGCCAAGAATATGTCATCCACGTACTCTACGAAGATCACCACCATACTCCCTACTACCTTTTTGTATATACAAGGTTCATCTACCATCTTGATGAAGTCAAACTCTTTGACTACCACATCAAAACAGACGTTCCAACTCCGCGATGCCTGCTTTATCCTATAAAACAACTTGTACACGTTTCCGCTGCTCCCACTGTCTACGAAGCTCTCTGGCTGTGTACTTATAGACGCTCTTTTCTAAAACATCATTTAGCAAAGCAGTCATGACACCCAACCACCAGATATCATAGTCATGGTATGTAGCCGTGGCAAGTAGGATCTGGATGGACTTAAGCATAGCTCCTTAGAAAAGGTTTCATCATAATCCATACCTGGTCAATGATGCAAACCTTTAACAAGTCTAGTTTTGAAAGTCTCAACTTTTCCATGTACACCAAGTAGTCTTCTCAAGATATACTTACTCCTAATGGGGATTTAACCCTTCAGATAAAGCAACCAAAGTCCATACTTTGTTGGTGTATAAGGATTCCATCTCAGATCGCTAAGCATCCAGCCATTCTTATAGAGTCCCACTCCTGATGGCCAGCTCGAAACTAGTTGGGTCATCATCTCATGATGCAATCCTCGCTCCCACTGTCATAGAGAAACCGATGTGTCTCTCAGGTGGGTGAGGAACCCTACTAGATCGGCGGAGAGACTGAGGTTCGTTGGAATCTACTGAATCCTTTGGTTCTACCAAATCATCTGCTGTAGTTTGTATAGCTGGAACTCTTTCCAGTTCTACCTCATGACCACTGATTTCTTCACAAGAAATTCCCTTTCACAAAGGTGGTATGTTGAGAAATAAAACACTTTTGTTTCTCGGTTTGGTAGTAGATATTCCCTTGCTAATGCTTGGGATATCCAACAAACTTCCATAGAACTGTCTTTACCTCGAGCTTGTCCGGATTTTGCTTTTCAGACATAGGCCGGACAGCCCCAAATCTTAACATACTTAAGATATGGGCTCTTCCCATTCCATATCACATATGAAGTGGTAGGCAACTGATTTGATTTGAACCCTATTCAATAAGTATGCAACTTCTCAAGTGCATAGCTCCCAAAAAGAAATAGGAAACTCAGTAGTACTCATCATAGAGCACACCATATCACATAGGGTGCTATTGCTCCGCCCCGATACACCGACGTGCTGTGGTGTATACGGAGGAGTAATGCTGAAAGAGAATCGTATTCTCCTTTAGAAAAGTCCAGGTATTCCGTGCTCAAGTATTCTCCTCCTTGATCTCATCAAAGGACATAATACTTATACCTTTATTTTGGTTCTCTACTTCTAACTTATATTTTGTTAATATCTCAAAAGGTTCAGACTTGTGTTTCAACAGGAACATATGTCTGAATCTTGAGAGATCATCAGAGAATTTAATGAAGTACAAAGAACCGGTCTTGGCATGTGTAGACAGGGGACCTTACATACATCATCATATATCAGTCCCAAGAGTTTACCAACTCTTTCTCTGTTTCCAGTAAACAGAGCTAAGGTCATCTTATCTTTGTGACATGACTACAAGTTTCACAAGATGTAAATTCAAACTAATTTAAATATGTATCTAAATGTAACTTCAGCCAGTCGAGTCGCATTGATATGACCTAGTCTACAACGCCTCAAGAAGGATTCGTTCATTTCTGAACTCTTCCTCTTGTGTGTGTTCCGTATACTAAGAACTGTAGTTTGATTTAGAACATCAATGTTTTTAGATAACGTACCTGAACCGATCAACTCTTGATATAGGAAATGTTCAAAACATTATCCAACAATACAAAATTATATCATTTCTTTACTAATAAAAAGACTGATATGATTTTGTATATCAGGTTCGGTATCTAATAACATTCGTTCAGAATTAATGTACTAGTAATACAGGGTGACAGTGACCAACAGATTTGGCTTCCACGCTTGCACCGTTTTCTGTCTCATGAAACTTATCACCCGTTCTCAGTTCTCTACCTTTCTATAGCCCATGTAACAAATTACATATGCGGGATCCTGATCCGGTATCAAATACCCAGGACGTAGAGGATACTGAGAAACAGTTCTATGTAATGAACATACCCGAAGGAGATGCATCTCATGCACTTTCTTCGTTTGGGCGGCATGGGAATCCTGGTATTCCCCTATTTCCTGCTCGGTCTTATAACAATTATAAATTGGAGCGGGACCAACGTTCCCCAGCACAGTATAACAAGTGGGTTCGGTCAATATATCCGTTTTATTATCTTGATTAAGGCGTGACATGGTCGCTACCTGGAGAGAGAGAGAGAAGAAAACACTCTGCGTGTGCTCTTGCAAGATCAGATTGGTTATTATTTTATCTGGATGGCTCCCACTGTTTTTATCAAATCTTCCTTCAAACCCTAAAAGGAAAGACTAGCCGGGATTAATTACACACTACAAGTTCGCCAATCTTTCAGCCAGGCCAGTGCCGGTACATTGAGGGAGGTCCCCCGTGCTTTCGCACGAACCTAATTAAAGTAAACCTAGTTTTCCCAGAGGCGTAACCTCGTTGACACCTTTCTAGACACCTACTTGATCGGCTAATTGTAATGTATAAAACTCTCCCAGGAGTAACTCTTACTCGCAGCGGGTATCGGGATCCAACTATCTCATATAAGGTATGCAATCTCATTGCAAATTTCAACACTTGAAATTCCCGATAATATTTTACCCCTAGCGTCCTATGACCTTGACGCAGGCCAACAAACCATAGTCCGCTAGTCAAGGTCAACCCGTCATTTCTTGATTGAATTAAACCCACCCGCACGACCCTTGACGCAGGCCAACAAAGTCGCACGACTACCCTAATCCAATCTGCATCATATGCATAAACTGATAAATACTAATTAGCTACCGCACACTACGCCTTGACGCAGGCCAACAAACGTAGCACGAATACTAAGTAGGACTTATCTGAAATGACGGAGGGCTACGACAGGTTTTTCTGAAAACCTATTGCATAATGAACTTGATATCGTTGTAGAATCGAGTGATTTTAAATGGAGTGTTTTTTAGGCTTTTCTAGTTTTGCTAAAGGGGTCACTCCCGGTAAAGGAATCGTCGGCCCTTTCCTCATCGAATAAGGTGCAGGGTATATCATATATACCACTATGCAAAGCAAGAACTATAGAAGTAATCAAAAGACAAACCGAGAATGCAGCATCTACCAGTTATTGCTAAAGGGGTCACTCCCGGTGAAGGGATCTCGGCCCTTTCCTTTTCGAATAAGGTGCTGGATGTTCTACAAGGAACACCGCTATGCAAAGCAAGAACTACAGCTACCAATTTTTAAACAAGTTTCTACAACATCTTTAGGTTTCTTTTATTTCATTAATCACATTAATGAAGTCCCATCATTTAAGTACCTAAACATCACAGATAAATACGACGTACACTTATGCCATCCGCATTCGCCTCGATGTCCCGTCTGCACCGTTAGGTTAGGTAACTAACGCCAGAGCGAGGCAGGGCTAGCACGGGTGCAAAACATAAGCAACGTCTATATAATATATCATATATACTATATACAATATCTATCTGAACATATCAAATGATCACATCACAGATAACGCAGCAAAAAATATCATATGAAATATTGGATATACTAGAACGTCCGTGTTTTATTTTGAGCCTGTATAAAACACGGATTCCACGGTCGTGATGAATAGCCAAACCCACACCCCTAGACCCCTACGAGAGCGGCAAGCAACCCTTCCAATTCTAGGGTTAGGAGACCTGGACTCTACTCCTCGAGTTGGTCTCCCACTGGACCCTAGAACCCGGTTACTTGTGCTCCCCTCCTTGGGTCTATCCTAGTGCGGAAAAGTAAATAATATACAAATTGTGACAGCAACCTCATCCCGGAAGTGCCCCAATAAAAGAATATTACATACATATGAATTATACATGAATGAAAATAAAAACTCTCATCTCATATAAAACCCCCCGGCTATTCAAAACGCGACAATCCAATATAACATATCCAGCAACACATAACATCACATGTCATCAACGTAAGTAAATATGCGCATCCCAATTATCGTTGACATATAGCAACGAAACCAGCGATATCACATATTACACTTACGGTCACAGAAAAGAAAGTGTAAAACTACAATAGTTGGAATCCGCAACTACTTTAGACATCGCATGCCTAACCAAATGTATTCCTTAGACATCGCATGCCTAACAATTATAAACCCCGCATTTTAATCTCATTATCCAAAACACTTTTCAACATCAAGTCAGGAAATTCAACAAGATTCCCGACATCCTGTACGAATGCTCGTCGCAAACTTTAGTAGACGGCCGCACCCCCAATACCGTCGATGAAATGCACTAAGGCAGAACACCGCAGCCGCGAGCACCCAAACGGATGCTTTCGGCGACGGGGTTCTCCTACAGTCACTTGGTCGAGGCTATGGGGCATGGCTATCTATTAAGTTTACCCGGCGAGTATCCGCGTACGTAACATGATTGCGACGGACTTTTGATCACATCAAAATTCCGTGACAACCGGTCAAGTGAGACTAAACTGCTAGATTTATAGCATTCATATTAGTTATCATATAACTACTTGTGGATTCCAATTATTGTATCACATTCCAGATAAATAGAAAATGTTAAACTTTCCGATCGAACAATCAAACACCCAAGTTTTCCCGAAATAGCTCAACACTTGAAATAAGTTTAAAAACATCCATATCATGCCACAGTACCAACGGTCCAGTCATAGAAGGGTCAAGCCAACGCCTCACATGTGGCACGCCGTACTGCCCCAAACCCTAAGGTTCAAAGGGTAGTTCAAGACGGTTATATAATCGAGTTAAGGTTTGTTGTCTTCTAGACGTTCTTAAACTACAGAAAAATCCAACACTTGGAAATTTTCCGGCAGGGGAAAAATTGGGTATTTATATCCGGTCGAACTTTTTAACATGTTCTAAAATTACCCGGAAATGCTCAAACGAGGTTATAATATCCGATCGAATCAACGAGTCCCCAATACACCCAAGAAAACTCAACTGTTGAGTATAGATTAAAAATTCCCAGAAAACAGAGGAATTACAGTCGGGCATTACTGTGCAAAGCACGTGCCCAGAGTCACCTTTATGGCCGCGGAACCGCCGCCCAAGCCAGGGTGGGGCCGCGGTTCCGCGGCGCAATGGATGAGTTAGGGTCACGTGCTCCACAGTAATCCCTAGAAAACCCTGCTGAATTTTTTGACAATTTTTAATTCACAAAAATCCACAATTTCAGAAAATTTACAAAGAGGGGTCAAATTTTAGGGTTTCGGGGTTCGATCGGGTTTGTAACTTCGTCGACACTTCGCCTAAGGCTCTAGCTAGGCTCTGATACCACTGTAGGGTTCCTAGGCACACCCATGAGTTTCTACAACTGATCAACCATGCCAAATTCAAAAATTTATGTGCCGAGAAACCCTATGCAAGATCATTAACTAGAGGATAGGCGAAAACTAAACAAGTTAACTTAACTACAAGTGAAAGGGGCTACAACCTTTGTAGATCCGGTCCTCCACTTCTTTAGCTCCGTGATGACGTCCCTCCACTGCGATCATCGGTATCCCGGACTCTAGCGATGGTTTCGTCGGAGAAATGATCGGGGTAGCTCGTTGACTTCGATGCCGAAGATGATCTACGTCGAGGCAACTCAAACTCAAGCTCCATCTTCACTAAGTCATGAAACTTGTGAAGAAAGCACCCTATACAACATGGCAAGTGGTAGAGGATGAAGAAATAGGAAGTGGGTTCACTTTGGATTTGAATTTCTCACTTGATTTCATCACTTGGAAATTTTCAAGAATGGTTTTCTTCACTTGAAGAAGATGAAGAAGAAGAAGAAGAAATGAATTATTCTTGAAAATAATAAATCAAGTGAATACTTATCATAATGCAACCATGGGTGAAGTAACACATGTAGAGAATAAACAAGGGTTTAGGTGTAATGGTTAGGTTAAGGCATAAAACAAAATGGCTAGACTTTTCAAAACTTCATGAAGCTTCAAGTAAAAACCAAAGAAAGCCACCATTTTATTTCTTTCCAAAAATAAATAAATAAGTTAAATAAAACCTAAACATGGGTAAAGTGATACACACACCCAAGTTTGCATGTATCATCAAACATGATTCAAACTAGTGCACAAAAATATATCACATATACAACTTGTGCACATCAAGTGAGAAAATAAATCTTAAGTGAACAAATACTAGTTAATGTAAAGTAATATATCAAATATATAATTATACATTAAATCATTAAATCAACACTTGATTTAATGATCCGGTCATAATGCATATAACCGACTAATATCAAGTGTATCAATATATCGAATCAACATTTGATTCGGTATCCCGGCTATATCTTACATAACCGTCTGATGATACAAATCGCGAGAATAGAATTCAGTATCACATACTGGTATTATTCTCGGTCCCGCACATATCTCATATGCGCTCCTATTTCGTTTCGCTTGAGCCAGGAAACCTCTGTGTAGGACTCTAAAGACTCGTCAATACGCTGGCAGTAGGTGATGATCATATCGAACACCCACAAGCCGCAAGCGGTCTGCTAAACGTAATGGCCACCAGGGTATTGAGCGATCAGAAGATCAACGAGCAAGCCCGCTCACACTCCTGTGAATCCAACCAATAACACTTACCGTACAGTCCGGTCTGTTCGTCTGATATGTCGCATATCTCGCCTAGGGGTGGTAAATGTCAGACCCCAGTAGCTTGATAAGTCGTGTCGATACGTGGTCTATAATAGTTCGAGATACTACTGATAACACTTACCAGTAAATCTCAGCAACCCTGGCCAGGGATTTCCGGTTATAGCCAATCGAACACAGCGCAACATCAACTCCCTATACCGGGAGAGACGAATCCCCTCCTATCGCTCATTGCCTCCATGTGATTCGGAACTGTACCCAAAAACCACCGTTTTGCACGCCCTCTTGGACGTGGTAAGGTGGAAATCAAAGCACAGTGGGAATCACACAAGACTATATGACGATCTCGGGTCTACAGACTAACCTGTACCAGTGTCACCAGAGAACTGCCATCTGACGTAAGGTATAATACCATCTGGGTGTTCTCGGCGAGTCCGTCTAGTGTACCCAGTCTCCACTGAGCACGTGTATATCATCTCTGATGTCAAACAACAATGGATATGGGATCATCCATCGCCCATCTGTATGGGTCGAGACGGTATACGCTAGTCTACTCTGGTATATCGATGCCCCGTCTCGATACACCCACGACTAGGGACCTTGAAGGATGTACTTATGGACTACCATGTCCCCACTAGTATGATCCGCATCATAGTCTAGGTAGTCAAGTACACATCCTAAGGGCTTTACCAACATGTAACAGAGAGACAATCAGTGTACACGTTAAGATAAAGAGCAACTAGATAGCATACTATCATGTCAAGCAAGAAAGTCATCCCTATATATGTCCAAGCATCCACTACAATATACATCACATGTATAGTAATGGCCTCTAGGGCATACATATAACTAACACTTCAGGTGTGTCCAAAGAATTACTTGCATGATTTTCTGAATATTTTTAACATGAAAAATTTCAACTTTTTGAAAAATTTCCAGAAAGTGGGAAAATTAGGGTTTTCGGAGATCGATCAGACTTTTAATTTCGCCTACGCAACGCCTAATGCTCTAGCTAGGCTCTGATACCACTTTTGGGTTCCTTAGCACCCTCACGGTGTTTACTAGGGCATCGAACATGCCATTTCAAAATTTTCTAGAGATCTAAAGAACCCGAACGAGGATCGAACTAAAGACTTAGGGTTATCTAGATTGTAAACTCTTTACAAACTAAAGGGAAGAAGGAATACAACCTTTGTAGACCGGTCCTTCACTTCAATAGCTCCGTGTAGTAGTCCCTTCGCTGCGATCATGAACTCCCGGACTCTAGAGAGGCTCCACAAGATGTACGGAACAAGCTTTCATCGAAGTCTTCGAGGCAGAAGATGACCTACGTCAAGGAGACACTAGCCCATACTATCTCTTCAGTAATGGTGAGATTAGTGAAGCAAACACCCTAAACTAAATGGAAAGTAGTAGAGGATGATGAAATAGGAAGTGGGCTCACTTTAGTTTTATTTTTCTCATAATAAATCATCACTTAGAAAAATCTTGCAAGCTTTTTCTCTTGAGGAAGAAGAAGAAGTGATGAAAAACATGAATGAGAGAGTGAGGTTAGAATTGCAACCATGGTGAGTTAGTGTCATGCCTAACACATGTAGAGAATAAACCATAGTCTAAGGTTAAGGGTTGGGTTAACAAATACCTTAAGCAATGACAAAAGAGTGGACTTGGTCAATGTTTTCTACAAGCTTCTACAAGCTTATCCATGACTAATTCAAAATCTTTTGTGAATTACTTAATGATAAATAAAAACCAAATATAAACCCTAGCATGGTATTAGTCTCATACATACATATTGCAAGTGTAACCTAGCATGACACAAAAATATATATCACATATATATTTTGTGTACAAAAAGAAAATAATACAATCAAGATATATCACATATATATTAATGTATCATCAAGTGAGAAAAAATAATACTTAAGTGAGCTAATATTAGTTAATGTAATTTAATATATCAAATATATAATCATACATTAAATTATTAAATCAACACTTGATTTAATAATCCGGCTATATTACATATAACCAACTAATATCAAATGTAACAACTTATCGAATCAACACTTGATCCGATAACCCGGCTATAACTCATATAACCTTTGATGTTACATATCACGAGAATAGAATGCGGTATCACATACGCGCATTAACCTCGGTCCCACACATATCACATATGTGCACCTACTCCGTTTCGCATGAACCAGGAAACCTCTGTGTAGGACTCTAAAGACTCGTTAATACGCCGGCAGTAGGTGATGATCATATCAAACACCCACAAGCCGCAAGCGGTCTGCTAAACGTAACCGCCACCCGGGTATTAAGCGATCAGAAGATCAACAAGCAAGCCTGCTCGTACTCCTGCGAATTCAATCAGTAACACTACCGTACAGTCCGATCTTTTCGTCTGATATGTCGCATATGAACAGCCTGGGGGTGGTAAAACGTCAGACCCTAATAGCCTGATAATTCATGCCGTTGCAAGATCCATAACGGTTCGAGAAACTACTGGTAAAACTTACCAGTAAATCTCAGCAATCCTGGCTAGGGATTTCCTGTTATGGCCAATTGAGTATAGCGCAACATCAACTCCCAATACCGGGAGAGATGAAACCCCTCCTATCGCTCATTGTCTCCATGTGACTCGGGACTGTACCTAAAAACCATCTTTTTGCACGATCTCTTGACCGTGGTATGGTGGAAATCAAAGCACAGTGGGAATCACACAAGACTCTATGACGATCTCGGGTCTACAGACTAACCTGTACCAGTGTCACCAGAGAACTGCTATCCGACGATAGGTATAATACCATCTAGGAGTTCTTGGCGAGTCCATTAAGTGTACCCAGTCTCTACTGAGCACCCATGTACCTTCTCTGATGTCAAACACCAATGAATGTGGGATCATCCATCGCCCATCATATGGGTCAAGAAGCGCATACGCTAGTCTACTCTGGAGTATCGATACCCTGTCTCGATACTCCCACGACTAGGAACATTTGAAGGATGTACTTATCGACTACCGTGTCTCCACTTGTATGATCTGCATCATAATCCTGGTAGTCAAGTACTCATCCTAAGGGATTTATCAACATGTAATAGAGAGATAATAAGTGTACATGTTAAAATAAAGAGCAACCTGATAGCATACTATCATGTCGAGCAAGAAAGTCCTCCCTATATATTTCCAAGCATCTACTACAATATACATCACATGTACAGTAATGGCCTCTAGGGCATACATATAACTAACAGTTAGAGCTTAGGTTTGGGTTCCTTCAAGTGGATCATCTTCGACGAGGAAGATCGACTCCCAAACTCGTTCCCGACGACTTAGAAGGTAAAAAAGTTGCATAGAAGACGAAGGACGCGACTACAAATGTTGTAATTACTAACCGAGTAGTTAAACTCTTTCTAGTGTTTACTAGTTTAGTAATTGGATTCGATTTTAGATCGTAGAGTTCGTATTCTTGATTTAAAAATTTTCGTTTTGTATTCCACATTGGCCGCAAGTTAGCGGCACGAGCACGAGCGTCTACTAACACATGTAACTTAGATTCCGGCGACTAACGCCATCTTCATCGAGGCCCTGTCGAGACTTGAGACAACCAGCCCTTCTCGATCAGGTATGCCTCCACGTTCCTTTAGATCTACAAAAAATAAAGCATGAAGATGAAAGAACGCCCCCTCAGCCTTCCTTTCGGCGCGCCAGTAACCATATAGCGCTGATTAGAGTATGGCCGAGGGCGCCGATGGCCGGATCAGGGCTATTATCATGCCTACGAGATGTTCAGACGTCCATCCCTATTCTCGCAACATGGTAATAGAACCGATCTTGGCCTCCGACCGTATCAAGCTTGGTAGTTATAACACAGGGGATTTAGACGCTCATTCATGCCCTTGTGTTGCGGTTATAGGATTGGTCTCAGTCTAGGCGAGGCAATAGACCCCCCGTTCGGTCTGGTAATAAACGACCGAGCGATTTAGACGTCCATTCATGTGCTCGGTATTAAGAGTGGGTCGAGCGGTGTGGGTGATGAATGATGATTCGGTTTGAGGCTCGCTGTATAGGAGATTTAGATGTCCATCCCTGCTCTTGCACTCGGTCTCAAGACAAGGTCATGATCCAAGGGTATGAAAGTTTATTATTATCGTCAAATCACATGTAACTGTAACCCAAATTTTTATCAATAACATGATATAGCTGGATGATTATTATTTTTGCTGTGTCATTTATAAATTTATGTCTATGCAGCCAGGGGTATATTTCTATTTATTTAAGGAAGAATGTTCTTCTCTTTCTCTAACGACGATCCATCCATCGAGAGAGACAGTGTCGTGCTAATTATTTTTGTTTTTATTTTTAGTCCAAATCTAATTTTAGAGCTAACAATAGTACATTAACAAATATGTTATTCTAATACTGCTCTTTTAGATAAAGTACTACATTTATACCGAATCTATTATAGTTATGTTAAGAAAATTACATTTAACCTAAATTTAAATATCTATTGCTAAGATAAATGGAATAGTATTACTACTAATATAGTAGTTTTACATGTAAGTTAAATATAATATTTTTGGCATACAGTAATTTCAACATAAATGTAATAATTTATAAGATAAATAAAGTATTTTATAAGATATATATAATACTATAAATGGTAAATATAGTATTTTATTTAGAAGAGCGGTATTGAAATAACATATTAATGTACAATAAGCACTAAAACAAAGGAAATTTTTGTCCGGTGTGTTTTTGGCAAGTCTTTTTTGGTCCAAGGACAAAACCCTATTGCTTTTGGGCCATATGGACCTAAAACCATCTTTTACTAAAATGAAAAAAAGGGTTTATTGTATATTTCACATCCAAAAATTGGATATTTCATTATTTCAACACCAAAACTCAATATTTTTTATATTACACCCCCAAATTTTTGATATTTTCACGTTTCATTCACTTTCAAAACTTGATATTTCCATGTCCCCCGTCCCCACAGCACACACAAAAAAAAAACCTTTTAAGTTATTCAAAACTCCCTCTTGTCTTGTTTATAAATTGAAGGGTATTTTTGTATTTTGCAGGAGAGATTTTTGGAAAAACATATAGGTTTCGGGGCTAAAATATGGGCATATCAAGCGTTGAGGGTGGAAATATAGAAATATCAAATTCTGGGGGTGACTTATGGAAATATCAAAGTTGTGAAGGTGATATATAAAAATAACCATTTGTAACATGAATCATCTCCTACTAAGTCACTTACTTAACCCTTTGCTAAACTAATTAAAAGCGCTTTCCCTTAATGGAGCTACTAAAATATAGTACATTGGGAAAGAAAAGCTCTGCCCCTAAAACCAAAATAATTGTGCGATGAACCCAAACACTCATGCCTCTTTTTTTTTTCCTTTTCCTTTTCCTCTTCCTTTTTCTTTTTTTATTAATAGTGGACAAATCGTGCCCTGTTTCATAGCAAGAGCCTAACCAAACAAATGAATGTAAAAAATCAAAAATAGATATATCGATACCACTTAAAATACCTAAGTGTTTGTGCAAAAATATATCCGGCCTATGAGGTGCAGGCCGAATGCTAAGATTGGTGGATATTGGGTATAATCATGTATTCGAAAATATTTTCCTTAAGATTCCACCCGAAAAGGATATAATCATGTATTCAAAAATATTTTCCGATAGGGGCCGATATGGATAGAAATCAATGCACGCCTTTAAGTTAGCTCGTAATCGATCTTGGTGAAAATATAGGATTTTGAATGGGTTCCATAACAAACTCTTACTATCCTAGATTTTAGGGTCTTATAGCCAATTTTATGATAACGTAGGACTCCGGCGATCTTCGTCAGCAACCTCGAGTCCTGTCGAAACTGAGAAGCCCTCCTCGAACAGGTATATCTCAGTCGTCTTCTCCGCCCAACGTAACTAAAAGTTAGATGAGGAGACAATCCTGAACCTCACCATTGGCGTGGAATTTTCAATAATACGTAGTGCCGATAGAAAAACGTCTGAGGATGCCTCTGATCCGATCGTGCATAAGGTCCTCACATGAACAATCCATATATCCAGCCATGCTTTCATGCTTTGGTGGGTTTAGACCCGATCTCAGTCAAGGAGAGGTAGTCGTCCCTACTCGGTCTGGATTTGTTACACCGAGTGATCCAGATGTCTAGTCATGCACTCGAATTGCAGGATTAGAATGAGCGTCAAGCCGACATACCAAGACTTGGTTCAAGGCTTGTGTCACAAGCGATCTAGATGTCCAGCCTTGCCTTTTCGTACTGTCTTTAGTTCAAGTCTCGATTGTCGCTCTACATTGTGTTAAAAGAAGTGTTTTTATTATATCCATTGAGTCGAAATAATAAAGTTGATGGTTTGAATAAAATTATCTTTTTGCTTTGTTTATGTGTGATATTCATGTAACTTAAGTCGTCGAACTCATAGAAAGAAAGTTCTCCTTTTAATGATAGCTCATCTATCAAAGAAGACTTGTTTACTAACTATATTTATTTGGTAAATGCAAAAAGAAAATTTGGTGAACACCAAGTGATGATGCTCGATATCGGTGATCTCCCAGATCGTGACACGTTTCTCGAAGCTTGCAAGAAAGGACCTACAGTGGCCGACCAGACCACTCTTATGCCTGTCCTACAAACAACCTTTGGCTCGTCTCCGAGCCCCCTGCACAAGTGGCCTCCTCGGCCCTCTTAGCTCGTCTCCGGGCTACCGCAGAACCAAGATACCTCGGCCTTCCGCTCGTCCCCGAGCCTCCTTCCGAGCTCATATTCCTCGGTCTCGTCGACCGACCAACGGCACCTATCGCAGGCACAATCGCCTCACCTTCGCGAATCTCGCCATACGCGAGATATTCGCCGGCCACGTCCCGCGTTCCACGCCATCATGATCCCCCATTAACGAGCCTGTCTCGTCATTAATGAGAGATCCCGCCCATCACGCGGGCGTGATGCCAGGAGAATAACTGCCGGCGTAATTCTCGCGCCTGCCTGCCTGTTGCCACCACTATATAAACCCCTCCTTCAGACGGTTCAAGTAAGTCATGTTCTCTTCATTAGGCCATTACTCTGCTCAAACATCCGGTCTAACTTGATCGTCGGAGGGTCCTCGGTGGTACAACCACCCGGGACTTCCTTGCAGGTAGCTCGGTCTCAACAACCTCAAACCTATTGAGATCCACACGCTTCAGGAGTCAACCTCCTACCCAGTCTCAGTCGTCCATCATCGCCAACAGCAGATCTATGGAAGGTAACATCTTGATGTGATCCGACATCTGTCAGCTGGCGTCGCCTGTGGGAAATACTTGATTCCACTCAACAAAGTTCATCTTCCGATCTCAACTCAATAGCGAGCGATCACCTCGACGATCCAAGCGCTAGCCGCCGCCTTCCCCACAATGAAGGCACGGATGAATCTCCTCCCCCAAACACCATCAACGCCCTAGCCACCCGGATAAATCGACTCGCGTCAGTCGTGGATGCGCTCGTCCAAGTCCAAACGGCAGGGCAAGCTCCCCAGGTCGCCGTTCCCCCGCCTCGGGACCGGGACCCTTATAGAGGGAGAGAAGACTCCGCTCGCGCCGGCACTCCCGACCACTGCCTCACTGCCTCCTACGGCCACAGATCACCCGAGCTAACACATTCTATGACCCGCTGGGCGCCCCACAGTTCAACATCGAGGTCCGTCGCAAGAGCGCCTCGCCCCGAGCCCTTTCATGCCCATGTCCCTCCCGAGGAGATGTCGGTCAGCTCGCCTGCTCCCAGGCATGATCGATACCCCCTCCCTCGGCGGGGTCGTGCGGACGGGACTTATCACGGCAGCTCGAACACTAGCTCGCCAGGGGACCTAAGGAACCCCATCAAAAGGAACCGGGGCTCATCAAAAATCATGGTCATGTCGGCGGGGGATACGTCGAGTACTCATAAGACTCAGCACCCCACGCCGGCCATAGAGGCCAACAGCCGTCCGAGGAAGAAGGCCGGGGAGACCGAGTCAATCATCTTTGACGATGGGGACCTCCACGGTATATCCCTGCCCCACAATGACCCTCTAGTGATTATGGCTCGGGTCCACCAATACGAGGTGCACAGGATACTGGTTGACTCGGAAAGCTCGGCGGACATTCTCTTCTACAATTGTTTTCTGCGCATGGGGCTCACCCCAGCAGACCTAAGGCCGACCTCCTACGTCCTTTCAGGATTCACCAACCACTCCATCTCGACGGAAGGGGTAATCACTCTACAGTTTAACGTCGGGGAGGCCGCCCGTACGCGGACAGTGCCTGTAGAATTCATCATAGCGAGAATCCCATCGGCCTACAATATCCTCCTCGGCCGCCCCATACTGAACTCTCTCCGGGCTCAGATATCGACCTGCCACCTGGCAATGAAGTTCCCTCTCGATCAGGGTGGGATAGGTCGGGTCTATGGAGATCAGAGGATTGCAAAGGTTTGCTTCACCGCAACATCTTCGTCTGAGCGGCCAACCGACGATGTCGAGGGTGAAGGTGACATCAGAGGTTCCCTGGACACTCGAGACGAACAAAAAGAGGTCTGAGGGACCCCGGTGGAGCCACTGACAGAGGTCCCCCTCGTTGAAGGGGACGAAGAAAAAATCGTTCAGATCGGATCGTTTAACTTAGCGAGATGACCTGATTCATTTCCTCAAAAACAACTCCGACATGTTTGCCTGGGCGCCCGCTAACATGCCTGGGATCAACCCTAAAATCATATCTCATAAGCTCGGGTAGATCCTACGGCCCGACCCGTCAGGCAGAAAAAGCGAAGCTTCGCCCCTGTCAAACAGAAGGCTATCGAGGACAAAGTAGATCAGCTCCTTGCCCCCAACTTCATTCGGAATGTGCCCTATTCGGAGTGGTTGGCGGACGTAGTTCTGGTCAAAAAGTCGAGCGGGAAGTGGCGCATGTGCGTCGACTTCGCCGATCTCAACAAGGCCTGCCCCAAAGACAACTATCCCCTCCCTCGGATAGATCGGCTTATCGACAGCTCGGCAGGACATGAGCTATTGAGCTTCATGGATGTCTTTTCCGGCTGCAATCAGATCCGTATGAACCCGGCAGACGAAGATCTTACCGCGTTCACAACGGACCGGGGGGTATACTGCTACAAAGTGATGCCCTTCGGCCTCAAGAACGCCAGAGCTACGTACCAGCGATTGGTCAACCGCAAATCGGCAGGAACATGGAATTTTACATCGACGTTATGCTCGTCAAATCAGTCTCATCAGTCGACCACGCCAAGGATCTAGGCGAGGCCTTCGAAGTACTCCGCAAGTTCAAGCTGAAGCTGAACCCCACCAAGTGCGCATTCGGGGTCACCGGAGGAAAGTTCCTCGGTTTCACGGTCACCCACCGCGGAATCGAAACTAACTCAGAGAAAATCGACGCTATCCTCAACATGGCCACGCCCAAGACCAACATCGAGATCATGCGACTAACAGGGCGGGTAGCCGCTCTGAGCCGTTTTATGTCGAGGTCTGGGGAGAAGTGCCTCCCGTTCTTCAAAGCTCTAAGGAAGATCCCGAGGTTCGAGTGGTCAGAGGAGTGCCAGACCGCCTTTGACTAACTAAAGAGGCACCTTACGACACCACCGCTGCTCACCCGACCAGTTGAAGGAAACGAGCTATCACTGTATCTGGTGGTATCCGACCAAGCAGCATGCTCAGTGCTCGTCCGAGAAGTCGACAGAGTGCAAAAGCCGGTATACTATGTAAGCCACGTCTTCAAAGATGCATATACGAGGTATCCAGCAATAGAGAAGATCGTCTTGGCACTCATTGTGGCCTCAAGGAAGCTACAGCATTACTTCCAGGCGCACACCATCCTCGTTCTTACCGAGCGCCCGCTGGGGGCTATCCTCGCCTCACCCGAATCTTCGGGCCGCTTAAAGAAGTGGAGATGGGAGTTGTCCCGGTTTGACATAAAATACCGTCCGAGGCAGGCCATCAAAGCACAAGCCTGGTCAATTTTATCGTCGAGTGCACCATCCCCAGTAAGGAACCAGAGTCCACGCTGACCCTCGCGGCCCAACACCCGATCGAAGGGAGGCCCGACTCAGTCCCTAAGTGGGTTATTTATGTCGACGGGTCCTCAACCGAGGAAGGCTGTGGTGCCGGCCTCATCATTCGAGGCCCGAACGAGGCAGTAATGGAGTATTCTCTGAAGCTCGGGTTCAAGGCCTCAAATAACGCGGCAGAATACGAGGCCCTGCTGGCTGGACTGCGTATAGCCTCCGGGCTGGGGCTGAAAATAATTCGGATCTACAGTGACTCAGCCCTACTCGTTGGCCAAGTGATCGGCCACTTCGAGGCTCGGGACCTCTAATGGTGAAGTATCTGGCCGAGGTAAGAAAACTTCGAAAGAACTTCGACGAAGCCCAGGTAGAGCAAATACCCAGACAGCTCAATGCCCAAGCCGACGCCCTGAGTAAGCTGGCTTCATCCTGCTCGGCCAACAACAAGCGATCTATCCTCTTCGAGACCTTGCTACGGCCCAGCATAGAAGACGGGGTGACAATACTTCATGTGTACATAGCCCGGCAAGAGGACCGAGACTGGAGGAAGCCCCTCGTGGAATTCCTTAGGGAAGGTACGCTCCTAGAGGATCGGGGAGCAGCCCGCCGTCTCTGAGCCAAATCCCATCACTTCGTCTGGAGAAATGGGAACCTTTACAAGAAGTCCCTCACTCGGCCCCTTCTCCGGTGCGTCGACCCCCACAAAGCCGACTACATACTCCGTGAAATCCATGAAGGGGTCGGCGTCACACACCAAGGGGCCCGCACCTTAATCCAGAAGGCATTGCTCCAGGGGTACTACTGGCCAACTATTCACCAAGATGCCCAGAAGCTCGTTAGGAGATGCAAAAGTTGCCAACTTTACGGAAGCATACCTCGCCTTCCGGCTACCGAGCTGACCGCCCTAACCTCCCCATGGCCGTTCGCCTAGTGGGGATTGGACATGATAGGCCAGTTCCCTACCGGTACGGGCGGGCACAAGTATGTCCTCGTCGCAGTAGATTACTTCACGAAGTGGATCGAGGCCGTCCCCATCAAGAAACCGGATACCACCACGACTATCAAGTTCCTACAGAATAACGTGATACTCAGGTTCGGCATCCCGAGGTGTATCATCACCGATAACAAAACGAACTTCGAAAATGAGAAAGTGAAGGAATTCTGCAATGAGTATCATATCCTCATGAAGTTTGCCGTGGTCGCACATCCCTAATGCAACGGGCAGGCCGAAGTCGCTAATCGGGACGTTCTCCGAGGTCTCCGGACCCGCCTAGAAAGATGCCAAAGCAGTTGGGCCGAGGAATTGCCCCGGGTCTTATGGGCCCTGCGCACGTCAAAGAAGACCCCCACCGGGGAAACCCCTCTCAGCCTCTGCTACTGGACCGAGGCAATGGTCCCAGCGGAGATCGGGCTACCCAGTCACCTGGTCGAACACTTCGATGACAAAGCAAACACCACGGCACTACATACCAACCTGGACATCTTGTTGGAGAAACGAGACCGGGCTCAGATCAGAGTTGCTGCCTATCAGCAGCAAACCGCCCTATATTATAATGCGCGAGTCAAGCGTCGCTTCTTCAAGGCCGGAGACCTAGTCCTGAGGCGAAACGAGTTCGTCGATCAAGGCAGGCTGCATATGTTTTCCCCTAAATGGGACGGTTGATCAGTCGAAAATATTGCATTTTTTAACACATCAATTTTCCTACTATTTGCAATCATCTAAAGGTGTTCGGTATGAATATAGCATATATTAGCAATTTGTCTGTAAAATACCAAATAACATGTGTTATACATTATAACCGGCATTTTGAGGGAAATTGAGTGTTTATTATTGCACGCATGATCTTTGTACATCGCAACACTTGTCTCGAGATTGTGTGCAGGAAATTCTAGGTGAAGAGCCGAAACTGCTAAAAGTGCTGATAAAAATACGACAAGTCCAAGACTTATGATCTGGCAGTGAACAAGAAAGTATAAAAATATTCCAGACATCAGAAAAACACCATGAGGCCAACACCAAGCAGCACAGGAGTTTCCATGCACCAATACCTCCAAACGGCCGCGGATCCGCGGCCGAATAGGCCTATTTGCGGCGGATTCGCGGCCACGAAGACACGTCAGCGGCGGATTATTACTTCAGATCTCTCCTTTCACTGGCTAAACTTCTTCAAGGCATTTCGGTCTCCAGATATCTCCAGAAGCTTCTCCTCTAACAGCCAAGTTTCTTGTACAAGCCTAATACCTCCAAGCTTCTCAAGCAAGCTAGCTAAATCTAGAAGGTTCTCCTCAACAACCAAGCTTGCAAGAGAAGCTAAACCTAACTTAGCTTCTAAAGGAAGCTAAACCTAATCAAGCTTCTAGGGGAAGCTAAATAAGAAGGCTATATAAAGGGACCCAAGGCTTCATCACAAAGGTTGTTGAACAATTCCAAATACAAGTTGAGTGACACAACTTATGCATCCAAACCCTAACCCAAATACAATTCAAAATCCAAATCATGATCATCGAGTACCAAATCAAGCAAGAATCCATCGAGCCTTTTTGAAGCAACGCCGATCTTCATCCGACCAAAAGTTCCAAGACGATCCGTGACTCACGAAGACGATGCGAAGATAGTTCGACAATCGAGTTCTCTCCTCAATTCTTGTAGTCTTTGAGTGAATTGTAAAGAAACGTTGAATAATAAAAGGTGAAAATTCTTGATCTTGCTTTTCTTTACATTTGAGCATTATGATGAGTTCTCAATTCTTGATTGTTTTCTTTTTCATGATGTTTGAGTGAAAACTCCGCTCATGGAGGAATCGAGAAAATAGATAGATGATGATGATTAAATTCTTGAACGATTCTTAAGTCTTATGAGTTTTGTAAAGTTTAGGAAATTGAATCATCGACAACCTAGTTTTGAGTGAGATACTTTCTTGAATGTTTTCGCTCTTAATTAACGATCAACGATTGATAATTGAATTTCCTAGAGGTTAGAATTTGAATGTTAATCAATGAAAGGACAAGAGATGTGATGAAAAAATCCTAGTTTCTTCGCTAGATCCCTACTTCTCGTTGATCGTCATCGATCTAGCAACAAATAATCAATAGATAAGAATTTGTAATCCTAATTCTTCATCATCGCTATCGATTGGATCGATTCCTATGAGCCTCTTTACAAATCTTGATAATTCATTCGATTTAGATATCATCTTGAAAATTCTTGATTCTTGATTCTTGATCTTTATTTTCTTGAAAATTCTTGAAACTAAATTTCACAATTCTTGAACAATTTTCTTTTATCCTTTAATTTTCAACTCAACTAAAACAATACGATCAAATCTCACTTTCCCTTTGGACGAATCGCACTCGCTAACGAACCCACAATTGACACCGTTATTGATTGCGGTTTTCAAATTTCTTTGGTTGTGATCTTTACACTTTTCAAAACACGACAACGGAAATAAGATCAATCAAATGGCGCCGTTGCGGGGATAGTGTGCTAATTTGTTCGTTTTTGAAATTTGAGTTGAAAAATTTATTATTCCATCAGAATTTTTAGATCAAAATTCGCACAAACACTAAACGATTCGTTATGATTTGTTGCAAGGAGATCTAGAATCTGTGGAGCGAGAGGAAAAATTTTCTGAATATTCCATAAAGTCCAGAGAGTTATCAGGAGCATTTGCTAAAATTTTTGTGCAGGAAACTTTGTGAACTGCGGTGGAACCGCGGTCGTTGTAGCCTAATTGCGGCGGATCCGCGGTGGCATAATTTCTTCAGTGCACGAAATTTGCTCGGTGACTTTCTAACTTTCTTATCTTCTTCCTGCTCTGTCCATTAACCAATTTCTGCAGGTTTCTTTGTAAAAATTCGCAGCGCCGCAAAAACAAAAATTGTTGCGTGTTTGATCTTGGTTGTTTGCATTTTTAATACGGAAATTAAGGGGCAAAAACCAAATTCAGATTAGGTAGGGAGTTCATTACCCTTCCTAAACCCCAAAAATCACAAAACTGCATCCGCATTACCCTCATTAACTAAAAAATATCTAGACATGACTCTAACGACCGTCGCGCTCACTTAGGACAGGAGAAGGTCATGGGTAATCTATTGCTTATCCGCGTTTCTTTTGTGGTGTCTAAGGCAAGTGTGTCTAAGGCAGGTGGTTGCTTAATTAGGCCCACTACTTACGTAGTGGAGAACCTCCCACTTGCCTGGCACTTACCTGGCCACAGAAGTGACAAAGAGGCAGTAGAGGATTTATCTTGCGACTTGTCTTCTGAAAGTCTAGGAGCGGTCTAAAGACTTAATCTAGGTGACCACTAGATTTAAGGTTGCTTGCAGCATTGTTTGTGATTTCTTTTTTTTCAAAAATCCGTATCTTTTTCAAAACAAACACCAATCCACATTTTCTTTAATTATTACAACGCTGCCACTTGTGCTAAACCATTTAGTGCATGCTCGGCTGGACACGGGATTCTAGTGCCCGTCTTGTCCGCGTTCCCCCTATCGACTCCGAAGTCGGTATTTCTACGTCTACTTTTTATTTATCCCCCACCATACCCACTTCGATGGACAATTCTCCATCGAACTTCTTTAACACTACTCTGCCACCGTCCGCTGGTGCGCAGAATCCACCCCGCATCTCTCTCCAAGAGAGATGTTAGCCTATGCGAGGTCCTCTTTCGACCTGTCTCACCATTCCACCAGCCAATGGGGAAAATTTTGAAATCAAACCCCAATACATCAATCTTCTACCCAAATATCATGGTCTCGAGTCTGAAGACGCATACGTCTTTATTACCAAATTTGAAAATATATGCACTATGATGGGTACTTCACAGCTTTCTGTGGATGCTATGCGTCTACGTCTTCTCCCATTTACCTTGTGCGATATAGCCGAGAAGTGGCTTTATAACACAGCCGCACATTCTATTTCAAACTGGGATGAATTCGTCACAACTTTCCTGAGGAAATTCTACCCCAATCATAAAACAGCTCGAGTCTATAGCGAAATAAATCAATTTACCCAGCTTCCAAATGAACCATTCTCGAAGTGTTTTAAACGCTTCAAGGATCTGTTAGTTCAATGTCCACATCACGGAATCCCTAGATAGGATCTGTGCAGAATCATATATGAGGGTATTAATCCTACAACAAAACAGAATCTTGAATCCATGTGTCAAGGCACTTTCATGACTAAAGATGGTGAAGCTTGGAGATTCTTAGAAGATTTCGCTGAAAAATCTTTACAGTGGGAGAGTGTAAACCAGTCATCGTCTAGGGATGGCGTTCACCAAATTGATGTTTCCATAGGAGTTAGAGCTGAAATGGCAGCAATCCAAAAGAAGCTCGAACGTATGGAACATAGATTTTTAGCAGCCTCCCTAAATCAGATGTTGCTCCCCAAAACTGTCTGTGGATGCTGTTCTGATCCATCTCATCTTACAGAAGAATGTCCATTGAATTCTCCATTTCAAGGTCAAGAGTATACCAATGCTGCTTTTCAACAAAGACCTAGAAACGACCCGTATTCTTCCACTTATAATCAGGGTTGGAGGAATCATCCTAACTTTGCTTGGAACCAACAACAAACTCAAAACACGGTTCCAAATCAAAATAATTTTCAAAGGGCTCCTCCACCACAACAGCAACCATTTCAACTGAGTCAGCACCCCTACCAATCACAAAACTTTCAAAATCCGGTCAACACACCTGCACCGTATAATCCTTTGCAGTTGACCGGTTCTGATGAATCCTCTTCACTCGCACAAACCATGAATTTGATTCTGAAAAATTTCATGCAAGTGTCGGCTGAGATTCAGTCTTCTGTCGATGATATAAAGAAAAACTCCACCTCCCAAGCTGAGAGTATAAAATCGATGGAAGCAGAAATTGCAAAATTAAAAGCCGAAATGAATGCAAGAGAGAAAGGGAAACTTCCGTCTCAACCCCTACCGAATCCTGGGAATTACAATGTGAATGCCATCACAACGTTGAGATCAGGAAGAGTGCTGAATAATCATGTTAGGGAAGAAATTGATGATAATGAAAAATCTATCAATAATACCCCGGCTGAGACTTTTCCTTCCACACACACTTCTACTTCTGATCCTTGTTCTTCTACCCCACCAGCTTCTTGCGAGCCTATTCATCGTTCCTTCCAAGGCTCGACACCTCAGCAAACCTCTTCTAGTCCACCAAAGACGATCCCCACTCCTATTCTGGGATCACTTCTACACACACCACCTTCTCCAATGTTGGACCCAGCTCTTATTGCTAAAGCTCCTTATCCTAATCGGTTAAGGGGTAACAAATCGAGTCCACATATGGAGAAGATTATGGAATTGTTTAAACAGGTTAATATCAACATCCCTCTCCTAGATGCTATTCAACAAGTTCCCGCTTATGCCAAAATTCTCAAAGACTTGTGCATTAGGAAAAGGAAGACTTAAGTGCCTAAGAAGGTCTTCATGACTAATAATGTTAGCACTTCTTTTACCCCACAGCTACCAAAGAAACGTAAGGACCCAGGATGTCCTACGATATCGATTTCTATTGGAGGTAAAAACATTAACCGTGCTTTACTTGATCTTGGCGCAAGTGTTAACCTGCTTCCATATTCTGTTTACGAGCAGTTAGGGATTGGAGAGTTGAAACCAGCTCATTGCACTCTCCAAATGGCAGACAGTTCAATCACCAAACCTAGGGATGAACTGGAGGATGTGTTGATAAAAGTCGGGGAATTCGTATTCCCTGTGGACTTTATTGTTCTCGATACACAACCTGTAGCAAACCCACGGAACCAAATTCCGGTGATTTTGGGTCGACCATTCCTTGCCACTTCCAATGCTGTCATTAACTGTCGAAACGGTTCAATGAACCTATCTTTTGGAAAAATGACAATTGAACTGAACATCTACAAAATTGGAAGTCAGCCATCTGAACCCTCTGCTCACATACTTGATGTTTGCTCTGTCCACGAGATTGCTCCCGAAAAATGCGAAGTGGATGAACTTTGCTTTGAAGATCTCGACGACACTAGCACATCAATGTTTGATCTGTCACATCTTAGTGAGGACACTCTTTCCACGCTTGAGTCTGACACTCTTGACTCTTCACCTTCCGAGTCTGTATCCTTTGCAGGCTACGAGCTTCTTTGTGACTCCGAAAATCATTCGATGACCCCACCTTCTATAATTTCTCCGCCAGCATTAGATCTCAAACTTTTACCTTCTCATCTTAAATATGCATATTTAGGTAAGAATGAGTCTTTACCTATGATCATATCCGCTTCTCTAGCATCAGAGCAAGAGGATGCGCTTTTGACGGTATTGAGATCTAATAGGCAGGCGTTTGGTTGGACTATGGCTGACATCAGAGGGATTAGTCCCTTGATTGTAGAACATCATATACATCTGATGGATGAAGCCAAGCCAACCCAAGAACCACAAAGACGGTTAAACCCCGTCATGAAGGATGCGGTGAAGAAAGAAATCGTCAAATGCCTTGACAATGGTATCATTTACCCAATCTCCAATAGCCAATGGGTGAGTCCAATTCATGTCGTCCCTAAGAAATCTGGCATCGCAGTCATTACAAATGAGGCTAATGAGTTAATCCAGACACGCATTCAAACTGGGTGGCGTGTATGTATTGATTATAGAAAACTCAATGCCGCAACGAGGAAAGACCACTTTCCTCTACCTTTCATTGACCAGATACTAGAACGCTTAGCTGGACGTGAATATTACTGCTTCATGGATAGATACTCTGGCTATAACCAGGTCCCTATTGCCAAAAAGGATCAAGACAAAACCACATTTACTTGTCCTTTTGGTACTTTTGCTTATAGACGCATGCCCTTTGGGTTATGCAATACTCCCGCTACATTTCAGCGGTGTATGATGGGGATATTCTCGGACATGGTCGAGAATTTTTTGGAGATTTTCATGGACGATTTCTCGATATTCGAAGATTCTTTTTCTGACTGCCTATCACATCTTGACGCAGTTCTTGCTCATTGTAAAGAGAAGAACTTAACCTTGAATTGGGGAAAATATCATTTCATAGTCCAAGAGGGAATTGTGCTTGGACATGTTATTTCACGAAAAGGCATTGAGGTTGACAAAGCTAAAATAGATGTCATTCAAAACCTTCCTCATCCCAAATGCATCAAGGATATCCGATCTTTTCTTGGCCATGCAGGTTTTTATCAGAGATTCATTAAGGATTTTAGCAAAATTGCTAGACCTTTAACTCTTCTCTTGGCCAAGGACACAACCTTTTATTTTGACTCGGATTGTGAGGCAGCATACGACTCACTCAAACACTTTCTCACTACAACCCCCGTTTTATCATCTCCAGATTGGAACCACCCTTTTGAGCTTATGTGTGATGCATCAGATTTTGCAGTTGGTACAGTCTTAGGACAGCACATTGAAAAGATGCCACACGTGATCTATTATGCAAGTAAAATCCTGAATAATGCTCAAATTAATTATACAACTACCGAGAAAGAACTTTTGGCAGTTGTATTCGCATTAGAAAAATTCAGGCCTTACTTGATTGGCTCACCTATTGTTGTGTACACTGACCACTCCGCCTTGAAACATCTTTTGGCGAAGAAGGATGCTAAAGGTAGGCTAATACGTTGGATCCTTCTATTACAAGAATTTGATCTTGTTATTAAAGATAAGAAAGGATGTGAAAACGTTGTGGCCGACCATCTTTCGCGCATCTCTTCTTCACTTGTGACCCTGCCGATCAATGATTCTTTTCCGGACGAACAACTCTTGAATGTATCCGATGAACTTTGGTTCAGGGATATTGTGAATTATCTTGCCACAGGACTTATCCCCCGTGAATGGTCAAAACAAGACAAACATTGATTTCTATCCCAAGTAAAACACTTTTACTGGGATGAACCCTATCTGTTTAAGTATTGTCTTGATCAGATCATTCGCAGGTGTGTCCCTAATAATGAATTCAAGAGTGTTCTATCTTTTTGTCATGATCAGGCATGTGGGGGTCATTTCGATCCTCGAAAGACGGCGGAGAAGGTTTTGCAATGCGGTTTCTATTGACCGACTTTGTTCAAAGATGCATTTGATCATTGCAAAACCAGCGCACAGTGTCAACACACGGGTAGGATTTCCCGGAGAAATGAGATGCCACAGCAACCCATCTTAGTGGTTGAAATTTTCGACGTTTGGGGTATTGACTTTATGGGTCCTTTTCCCAACTCCTTTGGGAATCTGTACAGGTTGATTACGTCTCGAAGTGGGTAGAAGCTATTCCTTGTCGCACTAATGACAAAAAGGTTGTCATTAAGTTCTTAAAAGAAAATGTCTTTTCGCGATTTGGACACCCACGCGCTATCATTAGTGATAACGGGACACATTTCTGCAATCGGTCTTTCGAGACTTTGATGCGGAAATATGCAATCAACCATAAACTTTCTACACCCTATCATCCCCAAACGAGCGGACAGGCTGAGGTTTCTAACAAAAAAAATCAAACAAATTCTGGAGAAAACTGTTTCTAAAAATCGAAAAGATTGGTCAACCAAATTGACGGATGCTCTTTGGGCATTCTGAACTGCATATAAAACCGATCTAGGTATGTCTCCTTACAGAATAGTGTTTGGGAAGGCTTGTCACCTTCCGGTCGAGATTGAGCACAAAGCAATATGGGCCATTAGAGAAATCAAATTTGACTTAAATCAAGCCTGCAACTTTCGGAAGCTGCAATTAAACGAGCTAAGGAAACTCCGCGATGAAACTTATAATAATGCTGTAATTGTAAAGAACCGGACTAAGGTATTTCACGATAAAAACATTTTGAGAAAAACTTTTACAACTGGTCAACAAGTCATTCTTTATGATTCACGACTCCATCTTCATGCGGGTAAGCTACGATCTCCGTGGAAAGGACCTTTTGTTGTGCGGTCTGTATACCCGCACGGGGCAGTCGAGGTTGAAAATGTTAAAAACGGTACAATTTTCAAAGTAAATGGACATAGATTAAAACTGTATTTTTCCACTGACCCCACGGAGGAGCTCCTGTTTTTACAGGAGCCGATTTATCTTGATTAAAATTCCTCCGTCTCACCTCCATATCCTGTAAATTACTGTATCATCTTTAGAATGGAGGTGAGTGAAAAGAATAAGTTTGGGGGAGGATTTTCACGATCATATTTATTGCCCCCATTAATAAATTTCCTCCCAAGCTTACAGGGTTTTGTGATCTAGCGGATGGCAACAGTGAGGACACTGTTGAAAACAAGTTTGGGGGAGATTTATGCTTTTTTACGCATCATTTGCATATCACTTTGCATAAGCACAAAACTTTTAAAACATATAAAAAATTTAAAAAATTTCAAAAAGATAAAAATATTTAATATTTAATTTGATAATAAAAGATTAGATAGTGAAAAAATGCATCCAAAAGATTAGAAAAATTTAAGAAAACCAAGAAAATTAGAAGTTTTCTTAAACGGAACTAGTAATAAGTAATTATGAGCCGTTGTCCCAAGGGTTAGTAAGATGAAAGAAGTCACTAATCTGAGGATAAAAATAAGTCTGAAAAATAGTTCTTATTCTGGAAGCCAAACATTTGAACGTTGATACCCTACTATACGCACTTACATACGTCTTGAAACTCGGGATAGTAGAGGATACCTTGAAATGCTCTTATCTAAAAGCCAAAATATGAAGGAAATAATAAATGAAGAAAATATAAAATGGTGAAGAAAAATGAACACTGGTTTTGTTATCGCCAAGGCAGCAATAAAAAAATATAGCGAGGGTGCTTCATCACCTAGTCCCTTAGACCAACTGGTTTGGGAGTCACTGCTTAGCCTTAGGTGGTGCAAGACGAGGAAAATGCTAATACACCGTATAATCAAGCACATGAGTAATCGGTCGGTTAGTACCTCAAGAATTATTAACGGTCGCATGAAAAATGTGTGAGCAATCTCATCTAAATATTCATCAATTAAAAAGTACTGAGCTAGATGGATAAGAGTATGATAGCTTGAATTGAATTCTCCGAGTGTAGGGATGTTCTTTATACACGCGTAGGGGTATATGATCGATGTTTGGAAGAAAAGTAGGAATGAAGAATAAAGACGATGTTTTATTGAGGGGTGATGTGATTTCTAACATCTTTTCATGACTATTAAGATAGGGCTCATGACAACCGAAAAGCTAGTGTAGTTGGAAACTCTAATTTTCAAAGTCTTTCTTTTACAATTCTTATCTTTATATGTAACTTTCACGGTCTTCCTTTTATTATTGGATTTTGTGGGTGCAATCCGTTGAAAACCCTCAGGAGACAACACTCCTCCTGCTAGGGACACCTAGAGATTTAAAGGCTTGTTGCACGTGCTCAGTGCAATCGTGTTGCCTACGAAAGTGTGCTAGTTAGTTTTTTCTTTTTCTTTTCTCCTTCTCTTTCTAATAAAACAAGTTTGCTCGAGACGACCAAAAATAAGTTTGGGGGAATTTGATCAGTTGAAAATATTACATTTTTTAACACATCAATTTCCCTATTATTTGCAATCATCTAAAGGTGTTTGGTATGAATATAGCACATATTAGCAATTTGTCTGTAAAATACCAAATAACATGTGTTATACAATATAACCGGCATTTTGAGGGAAATTGAGTGTTTATTATTGCACGCATGATCTTTGTACATCGCAACACTTGTCTCGAGATTGTGTGCAGGAAATTCCAGGTAAAGAGCCGAAACTGCTAAAAGTGCTGATAAAAATACGCTAAGTCCAAGACTTGTGATCTGGCAGTGAACAAGAAAGTGTAAAAATATTCCAGATATCAGAAAAATACCATGAGGCCAACACCAAGCAGCACAGGAGTTTCCATGCACCAATACCTCCAAACGGCCGCGGATCCGCGGCCACGAAGACACGTCAGCGGCTGATTGTTACTTCAGATCTCCCCTTTCACTGGCCAAACTTCTTCAAGGGATTTCGGTCTCCAGATATCTCCAGAAGCTTCTCCTCTAACAGCCAAGATTCTTGTACAAGCCTAATACCTCCAAACTTCTCATGCAAGCTAGCTAAATCTAGAAGGTTCTCCTCAACAACCAAGCATGCAAGAGAAGCTAAACCTAGCTTAGATTCTAAAGGAAGCTAAACCTAATCAAACTTCTAGGGGAAGCTAAAGAAGAAGGCTATCTAAAGGGACCCAAGGATTCATCACAAAGGTTGTTGAACAATTCCAAACACAAGTTGAGTGACACAACTTGTGCATCCAAACCCTAACCCAAATACAATTCAAAATCCAAATCAAGATCATCGAGTACCAAATCAAGCAAGAATCCATCGAGCCTTTTTGAAGCAACGCCGATCTTCATCCGAGCAAGAGATCCAAGACGATCTGCGACTCACGAAGACGATGCGAAGCCAGTTCGACGATCGAGTTCTCTCCTCAATTCTTGTAGTCTTTGAGTGAATTGTAACGAAATGTTGAATAATAAAAGGTGAAAATTCTTGATCTTGTTTTTCTTTACATTTGAGCATTATGATGAGTTCTCAATTCTTGATTGTTTTCTTTTTCATGATGTTTGAGTGAAAACTCCGCTCGTGGAGGAATCGAGAAAATAGATAGATGATGATGATTAAATTCTTGAATGATTCTGAAGTCTTATGAGTTTTGTAAATTTTAGGAAATTGAATCATCGACAACCTAGTTTTGAGCGAGATACTTTCTTGAATGTTTTCTCTCTTAATTAGAGATCAACGATTGATAATTGAATTTCCTAGAGGCTAGAATTTGAATGCTAATCAACGAAAGGACAAGGGATGTGATGAAGGAACCCTAATTTCTTCGCTAGATCCCTACTTCTCGTTGATCGTCATCGATCTAGCAACAAATCATCAATAGATAAGAATTTGTAATCCTAATTCTTCATCATCACTATCGACTGGATCGATTCCTACGAGCCTCTTTACAAATCTTGATAATTCATTCGATTTGGATATCATCTTAACAATTCTTGATTCTTGATTCTTGATCTTTATTTTCTTGAAAATTCTTGAAACTAAATTTCACAATTCTTAAACAATTTTGTTTTATCCTTTAATTTTCAACTCAACTAAAACAATTACGATCAAATCTCACTTTCCCTGTGGACGATCCGCACTCGCTAACGAACCTACAATTGACACCGTTATTGATTGCGGTTTACAAACTTCTTTAGTTATGATATTTACACTTTTCAAAACACGACAACGGAAATAAGATCAATCAACGGTCCCTTCCTCGTCTCCGAGGTCATTCCCGGCGGAGCCTACCGCTTACAAAACGCGGACGGGCTCAACTTTCCACGGCCTTACAACGCTGAGAAGCTCAAGCTATACCAGTGAGGGGAATATCTACGAGTGTGTATTTCTTCTTTCATAACGACAATGTAAACTTTTCTAAAGTCCTTTCTATTTAAATAATAAGAAGGGAACGCTAGAACATTGCGAAAAGAAGAATTTTATTTCATTCAAAAAGGTACTATGGGCTCCTCAGCCTTACAGAAAAAGAAAAGGTTACAACAGAGGTGGAAAGGGATCAAGGAAGTACTCTTGTGATACTCAGAGTAGATTTCCGTCAGCCGGGCCCCAGCCGCTGCAGCCCGCTCCTACCGACGCTGCACGCGGACCCGGGACGCCACGGAAGCGCCCGACCCTCCACCCTCTGAGCCTTAGCCCACAATGTACCTCATCTTGAAACACTCTAGAATCAGAGCCAAGGATCGGTCATGCCTGGCTTTCGAGATGAGGCCAAACAGGAAGATCGAATGCACCTTGTCAAGCGTCTCGTCAAGAAGCTCCTCAGTGAAGGAGTTGTTCAACCCCGGGGACCTCCTCCAGATCGTGTACATCAACATCTGAAGCGAGGACGACCGCCGAGGGAGAAGCCGGCCGAAGTGATCCTCGAGGTGCTGAACCACTCCCCAGTACCCCTCCTCGGCCAGAGATTAGTCGTACAAGGAGACATCACCAAGGGTAATGATCTCTTCGATCAAATACACGCGCCCAGTCATCTCGAAAGTAACCGGTGCCGAAGGAGCTTCCATCTCCTTCCCTATTTATAACTTCAAACAGAATCTTCAAGGACCCAGATTCTCGCGCGTACCAACGAGAATCTTGGGAATCGCAGCAACTGCTCCAATGCCACGCCGCCACGTGGCGAAACTGACGCGGCTTCCTGAAACGTTCTGCCTTCCCCTGTACTTTCCTGACACGTGTCGTCCGTGATTATTACCCTTCCCGATGCTCACACGTCAGGAGGGTCGGGCGAATCCTTCCCGAAGCCCTCGCTAAGACGCAGCCGAGCAGCTGCCCTGCTTGGCTATCCCTGGCTGGTAGTTCCCCTCCCCATGAAGCCAGGGATTAAATCCCTCGCCAAGAGGCAACTGAGCAGCTTCACTGCTCGGTCCATCCTTAGCAGGCCTCTTATGGCCCCTCCCGCGGTAAGGATCGAAGCCCTCACCAAGAGGCAACCGGGCTTGCCCTTGCTCGGTTATCCCTGGCTGGTAGCTCCCTACCCCAGGACACCAGGGATCTAAGCTCTCACCAAGAGGCAACTGAGCAGCTGTACTGCTCGGTCCATCTTTAGCAGGCCTTATGTCCCCTCCCGCGCTAAGGATCGAAGCCCTCACCAAGAGGCAACCGGGCTCACCTTTGCTCGGTTATTCCTGGCTGGTAGCTCCCTACCCCATGACGCCAGGGATCTAAGCCCTCGCCAAGAGGCAACTGAGCATCTGTACTGCTCGGTCCATCCTTAGCAGGCCTCTTACGGCCCCTCCCGCGCTAAGAATCGAAACCCTCACCAAGAGGCAACCGGGCTCGCCCTTGCTCGGTTATCCCTGGCTGGTAGTTCCCTACCCCACGACGCCAGAGATCTAAGCCCTCGCCAAGAGGCACGGGCAGTAACCCTGCTCGGCTCATCCTTAAGGATCAAAGCCCTTGCCAAGAGGCACCGGGCAGTAACCCTGCTCGGCCCGTCCTTAGCAGGCCTATTATGGCCTCTCCCGTGCTAAGGATCTAAGCCCTCGCCAAGAGGCACCGGGCAGTAACCCTACTCGGCCCATCCTTAAGGATCAAAGCCCTCGCCAAGAGGCACCGGGCAGTAACCCTGCTCGGCCCATCCTTAGCAGGCCCCTTACGGCCCCTCCCGCGCTAAAGATCGAAGCCCTCGCCAAGAGGCAACCAGGCTTGCCCTTGCTCGGTTATCCCTGGATGTTAGTTCCCTACCCCACGATGCTAAGGATCAAAGCCCTCGCCAAGAGGCACTGGGCAGTAACCCTGCTCTTCCCGTCCTTAGCAGGCCCCTTACGGCCCCTCCCGCACTGAAGATCGAAGCCCTTGCAAAGAGGCAACCGGGCTCGCCCTTGCTCGGTTATCCCTGGCTGGTAGCTCCCTACCCTATGACGCCAGGGATCTAAGCCCTCGCCAAGAGGCACCGGGCAGCAACCATGCTCGGCCCATCCTTAGCAGGCCTCTTACGGCCCTTCCCATGCTAAGGATCAAAGCCTCACCAAGAGGCAACCGGGCTCGCCCTTGCTCGGTTATCCCTGGCTGGTAGCTCCCTACCCCACGACGCCAGGGATCGAAACCCTCGCCAAGAGGCAACTGAGCAGCTTCACTGCTTGGTCCATCCTTAGCAGGCCTCTTACGGCCCTTCTCGTGCTAAGAATCGAAGCCCTCACCAAGAAGCAACCGGGCTCGCCCTTGCTCGGTTATCCCTGGATGGTAGCTCCCTACCCCACGACGCTAGGGATCTAAGCCCTCGCCAAGAGGCAACTAAGCAGCTGAACTGCTCGGTCCATCCTTAGCAGGCCTTTTACGGCCCCTCCCGCGCTAAGGATCGAAGCCCTCACCAAGAGGCAACCGGGCTCGCCCTCGCTCGGTTATTCCCGGCTAGTAGTTCCCTCCCCACAACGCTAGGGATCTAAGCCCTCGCCAAGAGGCACCGGGCAGCAACCCTGGTCGGCCCATCCTCAGCAGGCCTCTTACAGCCCCTCCCACGCTAAGGATCAAAGCCCTCACCAAGAAGCCCCAAGCAGCAACAACGCTCGGCCAATTCTTTAGAAAGCACCAATCTTCTCGCAGCAAAGGTTCCTCCAAACTGTTCGAGTAAACGATCACCACATTGACTCTGGGGGCTAGAGGACACCGACCTTCTTTCACAACGGTTAACCGACAAGCACTCGAAGGGCGATCGTTATCTAAAACACAGGCCATCGACATGCGGCCTAACGCATAATCGAGGTCAGAACTGACAAGCTCAAGTACTCACACAGGAAAAGCATTGTCACGAAGAAGAAAAAGACTAAGTTTCATTCAAACTTCCAAAATCTTTTACAAGGTATTCTGGGCTCCCCAGCCTTACCAAATTGCCCGGGGGCTTACAGAAAGAAAGAGAAAAAAGGGGGAAACCCAAAAAGTTCAGACCACAAGCCCCGCCTACACCTCACCTTCCTCGGTACCATCCTCAGGAGCCGGGGCTTCAGCTTTAGCAACAGCCCCTCCTTCATCACCATCTGCCAGAGGCATAACCACCGAAAGCGGGACGCAAGCATGGAGCTCACCGTCGGCAAACTCCGGAAACTGCGCCTTGACGGCATCAAGAGCTTCGTGCCATACAATGGCAAAGGTTTCGCCGAGGTCGGCGTAAAACTGGTCGGATCCCTTGTAATCGGCCACCGCCTTTCGAGCTCGAACCTCGGCAACCTTCTGTTAGTTATATGTATGCCCTAGAGGCCATTACTGTACATACGATGTATATTGTAATGGATGCTTGGACATATATAGGGAGGACTTTCTTGCTCAACATGATAGTATGCTATCTGGTTGTATTTTATCTTAACATGTACTCTGATTGTCTATATATTACATGTTGATAAAGCCCTTAGGATATGTGCTCGACTACTGGGACTATGATGAGATCATACTAGTGGGGCCACGGTAGTCGACGAGTTCATCCTATAACTGTTCCTAGTCGAGGGTGTATCGAGACAGGGCATCGATACACCAGAGTAGACTAGCGTATACGCATCTTGACCCATATGATGGGCGATGGATGATCATATATCCATCGGTGTTTGACATCAAGGATGGTGTACGGGTGCTCAGTGGAGACTGGGTATACTGGACGGACTCGCCGAGAACTCCCAGATGGTATTATACCTCACGTCAGATGGCAGTTCTCCGGTGACACAGGTACAGAGTAGTCTGTTGACCCGAGATCGTCATAGAGACTTGTGTGATTCCCACTGTGCTTTGATTTCCATCATACCACGTCCAAGAGGGCGTGCAAAAAGGTGGCTTTTGGGTACAGTCCCGAATCACATGGAGCAATGAGCGATAGGAGGGGATTCGTCTCTCCCGGTATAGGGAGTTGATGTTGTGCTGTGTTCGATTGGCTATAACCGGAAATCACTGGCCAGGGTTGCTGAGATTTACTGGTAAGTGTTATCAGTAGTTTCTCGAATTATTATAGACCTCATATCGACACGACTTATCGAGTTACTGGGGTCTGACGTTTACCACCCCTAGGCGAGATATGCGACATATCAGACGACGAGACCGGACTGTACGAGAGTGTTACTGTTTGGATTCACAGGAGAATGTACAGGCTTGCTTGTTGATCTTCTGAGCGCTCAATACCTGGGTAGCTGTTACGTTTAGCTGACCGCTTACAGCTTGTGGGTGTTTGATATGATCATCACCTACTGCCGGCGTATTGACGATTCTTTAGAGTCCTACACAGAGGTTTCTTGGCTCAGGCAAAACGGAGTAGGGGCACGTATGTGATATGTGCGGGACCGAGGATAATACGATATGAGATACCGTATTCTATTCTTGTGATATTTGATATCAGCCGCGTCATCGGATCAAGTGTTGATTCGATGAATCGGTATGGATAAATATTAGTCGGTTATATGCGATATAGCCGGATTGTCGGATCAAGTGTTGATTCGATAATTTAATGTATAATAATATATATGATATATTAAATTACATTAACTAATATTTTCTCACTAAAAGATTCTTTTTCTCACTCGGGTAATACATTGATATATATGCGATATATGTTAAATGTATTATTTTATTTTGTTATGATAAATATTATATATGTGATATATAATATTGTAACATGATATGATTACTAATGCAACATGTTTAGTAGAGATTAAATATGGTTAGGGTTTGATTAGGGTTAAACCTTTCTAGATGTTTCTAGAAGCTTTTCTTTTTTGTTTTGGAAAAGATATTTTTGCATGATATTTCTTAACCCAACCACACCCTTTAACCCTAGTTCAATCTCTACAATGGTTACTTGACCATGGTTGCATAATTCATCATTATCTCCTTTGCATTATTTATCACAAAAGGAATTCTATTCATTCTTCATCTTCTTCCTTCTTCTTTCTTCATGGAAAAAGCTTACTAGCTTTTTTCCAAGTGATGAACAAATGTGAGAAAAAGATAAATAAAGAGAGCAAAAATCCTACTTCATCATCCTCATCTTCCCTTGCCCTTTAGATGAGAGTGTTCACTCAATTTTAGTGAGTGTTAGCTTGTGTTAATGAAACTTCAAGGTAGATCATCTTTGTATCGAAGATCGGAAGCAAGACTGCATCTTTCTCTTCGTGGAACCTCTCGAGAGTCCGGAGTACGATGATCGCAGCGAAGGGACCTCAACACGGAGCATATGAAGTGAAGGACCGGATCTACAAAGGTTGTAATCCCTCTCACTTAGTGTTAAAGTGTTTAGCATGCTTGTTTTCGCCTAAACTCTAGTTTAAAGATCCGGCTTCGGGTTGTTCGGCACGGCTAATTTTTAAATCGGGCATGGTTGATGCCACATAGAACCTTGTGGCAGTGCCTAGCAACCCTACAGTGGTATCAGAGACAAGCTAGAGTTTTAGGCGAAGTCTAGATGAAGTTTAAAGTCCGTTCGAACCCGGAAACCCCGATATTTACCCTTCTCTGTACATTTTTCAAAAAGGTGGTTTTTTCTGAATTAAAAATGTTCAAAAAAACAAGCAGGAAAAACTAAGAATTAATGTGAAGTACGGTCCCCTAAGTCGACTATTTGACCGCGGAACCGCGGCGAAACCATGGGTTTTGCGGCGGTTCCGCGGCCAAAATTTGGACTTAGTCCCTGAAATTTCACTTAATTATTCTTAGGTCCTTTCTTGTTAATTTTTTCTGGGAATATTTTAATTCCACTCAAGTGTTGAGTTTTCAAGGGTTGTATTGGGGAAACGTTGATTCGATCAGATAATTTAACTTTGTTTAGTTTTGTCCGGATAATTTTAGAAACTGTTAAAAAGTTCGAACGGATATCAATAACTCACTTTTTCCCCTATCGGAAAATTTTTCAAAAGTTGGATTTTTTTTCTCGTGTTTAAGAACGTTCTAAGTCGTGCAAGTAACGCGGTGGACCCTCTAGAAGACAACAAACCTTAACTCGATTATGTGACCATCTTGAACTGCTTCTGAACCTTAGGTTTTGTGGCAGTACGGCGTGCCACATGTGAGGCGTTGGCTTGACCCTTCTACGGCTGGACCATTGGTACTGTGGCATGTGATGGATGTTTTTAAACTGATTTCAAGTGTTGAGATATATTGGGGAAATCTTGGTGTTTGATTATTCGATCGGAAAGTTTAACACTGCCTTTTTATCTGGAATGTGATACAATATTTGGAATCCACAAGTAGTTATGAGATAACTAATTTGAATATTATAAATCTAGCAGTTCAGTCTCAGATGATCGGTTGCCACGGAATTTTGATGTGATCAAAAGTCCGTCGCAATCACGTAGCGTACGCGGACACTCACCGGGTAAACTTAATAGACAGCCACGCCCCATAGCCCCGACCAAGTGACTGTAGGAGAACCCCATCACCGAAAGCATCCGTTCGGGTGCTCGCGGCAGCGGTGTTCCGCCTTAGTGCACTTCGTCGACGGCATCTGGGGGTGCGGCCATCTACTAAAGTTTGCGACGAGCATTCGATCAGGACGTCGGGAATTTTGTTGAATTGCCCGACTTGATATTGAAAAGAGTTTTCGATAATGAGACTAAAATGCGGGGTTTATAATTGCTAGGCATGTGATGTCTAAGGAATTCATTTGGTTAGGCATGCGATGTCTAAGAAGGTTGCAGATTCCAACTGTTATAGTTTTACACTTTCTTTTCTCTGACCGTAAGCGTAGTATGTGGTGTATCGCCGGCTTCGTTGGTATACATCAACGACAATCGGGATACGCATACTTGCTTACGTTGATGATATGTGATATTATGTGTTGCTGTGATATGTTATATTGGATCGTCGCATTTTGAATAGCCGGGGGTTTTATGTGAGATGAGTGTTTTTCTTTTTCATTCATGTAAAATTCATTTGTATGTAATATTCTTTTATTGGGGCACTTCCAGGTTGCGGAAGATGTCACCGTTGTATATTATTTACTTTTCCGCATTAGGTAGACCCAAGGAGGGGAGCACAAGTAACCGGGTTCTAGGGTCCAGTGGGAGACCATCTCGAGGAGTCGGGACCGGGTCTCCTAACCCTAGAATTGGCTGTGTTGCTTGCCGCTCTCGTAGGGGTCTAGAGATGTGGGTTTGGCTATTCATCGCGACCGTGGAATCCGTGTTTTATACAGGCTCGTATTGAAAACACGGACGTCCTAGTATATCCAATATTTCATATATGTTCTTCTGCTGCAATGTTCTGTGATGAGATCATATTACTGCCTGTGACAAATGTTTATATTATATATATGAGATATATGTTATATTGCAGATTTCGTTTCAAAAAGGATGCTTGTGAAGCATAATAAAATGGGACTTCATTAATGAGATTAATGAAATAAAAGAAACCTAAGATGTTGTAGAAACTTGTTTAAAAACTGGTAGCTCTAGTTCTTGCTTTGCATAGCGGTGTTCCTTGTAGAACATCCAGCACCTTATTCGATAAAGAAAGAGCCGAGATCCCTTCACCGGGAGTGATCTCTTTAGCGAAACTAGCAGATGCTACACACTCGGTCTGTCTTTTGATTGCTTCTATAGTTCTTGCTTTGCATAGTGGTATTTGTGAAATATCATGCACCTTATTCGATGAGGAAAAAGCCAACGATCCCTTCACCGGGAGTGACCTCTTTAGCAAAACTAGAAAAGCCTCAAAAACACTCCATTTAAAAATCACTCGATTCTATGACAATATCAAGTTCATTACGCAAAGCGTTTTCTTAAAAACCAGTCATAGCCCTCCGTCATTTCAGATAAGTACTAGTTAGTATTCGTGCTACGTTTGTTGACTATGTTAAGGCGTAGTGTGCGGTAGCTGATTAGTGCTTATCTGTATAAGCATATGATGCGATTGGATTAGGGTAGCCGTGCAACTTTGTTGACTATGTTAAGGGTCGTGCGGGTGGGTTTAATTCAATCGGGAAATGACGGGTTGAACTTGACTAGCACTTATGATTTGTTGACTATGTTAAGGTCATATAGCTGCTAGGGGTAAAATATTATTGGGAATTTCAAGAGTTGAAATTTGCAATGAGATTCCATACCTTCTATGAGATAGTTGGATCCCGATACCCGCTGCGAGTAAGAGTTACTCCTGGGAGAGTTTTACACATTACAATTAGCTGATCAAGTAGGTGTCTAGAAAGGTGTTAACGGGGTTACGCCTCTGGGAAAACGAGGTTTACTTTAATTAGGTTCGTGCGAAAGCACGGGGGACCTCCCTCAAAGTACCGACACTGGCCTGGCTGAAAGATTGGCGAACTTGTAGCGTGTAATTAATCCCGGCTAGTCTTTCCTTTTAGGGTTTGAAGGAAGATTTGATTAAAACAGTGGGAGACATCCTGATTAGATATATTATATAACCAATCTAATCTTGCAAGAGCATACGCTGAGTGTTTTCTTCTCTCTCTCTCCAGGTAGCGACCATATCATGCCTTAATCAAGATAATAAAACAGATATATTGACCGAACCCACTTGTTATACTGAGCTGGGGAACGTTGGTCCCGCTCCAACTTATAATTGTTATAAGACAGAGCAGGAAATTAAAGAATACCAGATTTCCCATGCCGCCCAAACGAAGAAAGTGCATGTTGATGCATCTTTTTCGGGTGTGTTCATTACAAAGAACTATTTCTCAGTATTCTTTACGTCCTAGGTATGAGATACCAGATCAGGATCCCGCATATGTAATCTGTTACATGGGCTACAGAAAGGTAGAGAACTGAGAACGGGTGATAAGTTTCATGAGACAGAAAATGGTGCAAGTGTTGCAGCCAAGTCTGTTGGTAACTATCACCCTGTATTACCAGAATACATTGATTCTGAACAAATGTTATTAGATACCGAACCTGATATACAAAATCATATCAGACTCTTTATTAGTAAAGAAAGGATATAATTTTGTATTGTTGGATAATGTTTTGAACATTTCCTATATCATTAGTTGATCAGTTCAGGCACGTTATCTAAAAGCATTGACGTTCTAAATCAAACCACGGTTCTTAGTATATAGAACACACACAAGAGGAAGAGTTCAGAAATGAACGAATCCTTCTTGAGGTATTGTAGACTAGGTCATGTCAATGCGACCCGACTAGCTAAGTTACATTGAGATGCACATTTAAATCTGTTTGAATTTATATCTTATGAAACTTGCCAGTCATGTCACAAAGATAAGATGACCATAGCTCTGTTTATTGGAAACAGAGAAAGAGTTAGTGAACTCTTAGAATTGATACATGATGATGTATGAAAGTCCCCTGTCTATACATGCCAAGACCGGTTTTTTGTACTTCATTACATTCTCTGATAATCTCTCAAGATTCAGACATATGTTTCTGTTGAAACACAAGTCCGAAGCTTTTGAGATATTCACAGAATATAAGTTAGAAGTAGAAAACCAACAACGGGTATAAGTATTATGTCCTTTGATGTGATCAGGGAGGAGAATACTTGAGCACGGAATTCCTGGACTATTCTAAAGGAGAATGAGATTCTCTCTCAGCATTACTCCTCATATACACCATAGCACGATGGTATATCGGGACGGAGCAATAACACCCTATGTGATATGGTGTGCTCTATGATGAGTACTACTGAGTTTCCTATTTCCTTTTGGGAGTTATGCACTTGAGAAGCTGCATACCTATTGAATAGGGTTCAAATCAAATCAGTTGCCTACCACTTCATATGTGATATGGAAAGGGTAGAGCCCATATCTTAAGTTTGTTAAGATTTGGGGTTGTCCGGCCTATGTCTAAAAAGCAAAATCCGGACAAGATCGAGGCAAGGTCTGTTCTGTAGAACTGGAAAGGTTCCAGCTATACAAACCGCAGCTGATGATTTGGTGAACCCGAAGGATTCAATAGTTTCCAACGAATCTCAGCCTCTCCGCCGATCTAGTAGGGTTCCTCACCCACCTGAGAGATACTTCGATTTCTCTATGACAGTGGGAGCGAGGATTGCATCATGAGATGATGACCCAACTAGTTTCGAGCTGGCCATCAGGAGTGGGACTCTGTAAAAATGGCTGGATGCTTATCGATCTGAGATGGAATCCTTATACACCAACAAAGTATGGACTTTGGTTGCTTTATCTGAAGGGTTAAATCCCCATCAGGAGCGAGTATATATCGCATATATATCAATGTATTACCCGAGTAAGAAAAAGAATCTTTTAGTGAGAAAATATTAGTTAATGTAATTTAATATATGATATATTTTATTATACATTAAATTATCGAATCAACACTTGATCCGACAATCCGGCTATATCGCATATAACCGACTAATATTTATCCGTACCGATTCATCGAATCAACACTTGATCCGATGACGCGGCTGATATCAAATATCGCGAGAATAGAATACGGTATCTCATATCGTATTATCCTCGGTCCCGCACATATCACATACGTGCCCCTATTCCATTTTTCCTGAGCCAAGAAACCTCTGTGTAGGACTCTAAAGAATCGTCAATACGCCGGCAGTAGGTGATGATCATATCAAATACCCACAAGCTGCAAGCGGTCAGCTAAACGTAATAGCTACCCAGGTATTGAGCGCTCAGAAGATCAACAAGCAAGCCTGTACATTCTCCTGTGAATCCAAATTGTAACACTCCCGTACAGTCCGGTCTCGTCGTCTGATATGTCGCATATCTCGCCTAGGGGTGGTAAACGTCAGACCCCAGTAGCTCGATAAGTCGTGTCGATATGAGGTCTATAATAGTTCGAGAAACTACTGATAACACTTACCAGTAAATATCAGCAACCCTGGCCAGGGATTTCCGGTTATAGCCAATCGAACACAGCACAACATCAACTCCCTATACCGGGAGAGACGAATCCCCTCCTATCGCTCATTGCCTCCATGTGATTCGGGACTGTACCCAAAACCCACCTTTTTGCACGCCCTCTTAGACGTGGTATGATGGAAATCAAAGCACAGTGGGAATCACACAAGACTCTACGACGATCTCGGGTCAACAGACTACTCTGTACCTGTGTCACCGGAGAACTGCCATCTGACGTGAGGTATAATACCATCTGGGAGTTCTCGGCGAGTCCGTCCAGTGTATCCAGTCTCCACTGAGCACCCGTACACCATCCTTGATGTCAAACACCGATGGATATCGGATCATCCATCGCCCATCATATGGGTCAAGATGCGTATACGCTAGTCTACTCTGGTGTATCGATGCCCTGTCTCGATACACCCTCGACTAGGAACAGTTATAGGATGAACTCGTCGACTACCGTGGCCCCACTAGTATGATCTCATCATAGTCCCAGTAGTCGAGTACATATCCTAAGGGCTTTATCAACATGTAATATAGAGACAATCAGAGTACATATTAAGATAAAGTACAACCAGATAGCATACTATCATGTCGAGCAAGAAAGTCCTCCCTATATATGTCCAAGCATCCATTACATTATACATCGTATGTACAGTAATGGCCTCTAGGGCATACATATAACTAACAATCTCCCACTTGCACTAGGGCCATCTGTTGTGGTATCACATACCCAACAATTAGCTGCGGTTGAAGTATCTCATACTCAACCATCCCATAAAAGTCTCTACTGGGAAAAAGGCCTTTGTGAGTGGATCCGCGCTGTTGTCCTCTGTGTCTACTCTCCTAACCTTGATCTCCCTGGAGATCAACCATCTCTATGATCAGGTGATACTGCCTAAGAATTATATCTGGATTTCTGATGGGACGGTAGTTCCTTGGCTAAAACCACAACTCCATTGTCACACAATGGTAGGAACGAAGTTCATCTCATGAACTTATATATATCCAGACCGTCTCTTTGGTAGCATCTTTGGTAACGATGTATCTTGCCTATAATCGTCTAGTATGTCACGGTATCTAGCTTGGAACTCTTCCAACATACCATCCCTCCACTGAGGGTATAGACAATGCCTGCGACTGACATTCAGTCGTCCTTATCACCCTGGAACTTTTCCAGTGATTCTCCCCAGGATCGATTGATACTATCTCACTACAACTAGTGAGAATCCTAACATCCAATTAGATCTATCTCATAGATCCAAAACCCAGGATTTAGGAGGTATCACTTTGATCCTATATGGAGAATCATTGTGATAAGCGGAGATTGACCAAGCGCAGCATAGGAAACTCCTTCCCTATCAAGAGTATGTCATCCACGTACTCTACGAGGATCACCACCATACTTCCTACTACCTTTTTGTATATACAAGGTTCATCTACCATTTTGATGAAGTCAAACTCTTTGACTACCACATCAAAACAGATGTTCCAACTCCGCGATGCCTGTTTTATCATATAAAACATCTTGCACACGTTTCCGCTGCTCCCACTGTCTACGAAGCCCTCTGGCTGTGTTCTTATAGACGCTCTCTTCTAAAACATCATTTAGAAAAAATGTCATGACACCCAACCACCAGATATCGTAGTCATGGTATGTAGCCGTGGCAAGCAGGATCTGGATAAACTTAAGCATAGCTTTGAAAGTCTCAACTTTTCCATGTACACCAAGTAATCTTCTCAAGATATGTTAAATGTATTATTTTATTTTGTTATGATAAATATTATATATGTGATATATAATATTGTAACATGATATGATTACTAATGCAACATGTTTAGTAGAGATTAAACATGGTTAGGGTTTGATTAGGGTTAAACCTTTCTAGATGTTTCTAGAAGGTTTTCTTTTTTGTTTTGGAAAAGATATTTTTGCATGATATTTCTTAACCCAACCACACCCTTTAACCCTAGTTCAATCTCTACAATGGTTACTTGACCATGGTTGCATAATTCATCATTATCTCCTTTGCATTATTCATCACAAAAGGAATTCTATTCATTCTTCATCTTCTTCCTTCTTCTTTCTTCATGGAAAAAGCTTACTAGCTTTTTTCCAAGTGATGAACAAATGTGAGAAAAAGATAAATAAAGAGAGCAAAAATCCTACTTCATCATCCTCATCTTCCCTTGCCCTTTAGATGAGAGTGTTCACTCAATTTTAGTGAGTGTTAGCTTGTATTAATGAAACTTCAAGGTAGATCATCTTTGTATTGAAGATCGGAAGCAAGACTGCATCTTTCTCTTCGTGGAACCTCTCGAGAGTCCGGAGTACGATGATCGCAGCGAAGGGATCTCAACACGGAGCATATGAAGTGAAGGACCGGATCTACAAAGGTTGTAATCCCTCTCACTTAGTGTTAAAGTGTTTAGCATGCTTGTTTTCGCCTAAACTCTAGTTTAAAGATCCGGCTTCGGGTTGTTCGGCACGGCTAATTTTTAAATCGGGCATGGTTGATGCCTCGTAGAACCTTGTGGCAGTGCCTAGCAACCCTACACCTTCGCCGCTCGCAGCCTCGGCATCCCGCCTGCTGGCATCCCTCGCCCTCTTCACTGCTGAATAGAGATCGGCCAGCTCTGCCAACTTAGCCTCGATAGCTCGGTGGGACTCACTTAGCCGGTGATAGGACTCCCGGCACTTTGAGACGGTGAACTCCCCGGCGGCCAATTAGGTCTCGAGGACGGCCATCCTCTCTCTCTCCTGACGCAACTCGAGTCGCTGGTCCTCGACCCTCGAAGAAGACTCCTCCGCCAACCTCATAGCAGGGGCAGTCTCCTCGGCCTCCATACGAGCAAAAAGGGCGCAGTGCTGAAGGACCTGATAAAAAACCGCAGAGACTTTTAAAGATGTTCGAACTGAGAAAAGAGCGCTCAAAATAACACATAAGGGAGTACGTATCTGCACCGCCCCCTGAGCTATAGCTGCCACTTGGGCCCTCAGGGTCCCCCGCGGAATCTTGCCTCCGACCGACTCTTCCATATCAGCAAGCAGGCTGGCGGTAACGGAAAGCCCAGACGGGACTACAAAACAAGCGTCCCCCTCCTGCAAGGGAATCCCCTCGGGAATCTCAGTCAATGGCGCATGAGAGACCGTCTTCTTCCTCTTAAGAGGAACATCTTCTTTGTCCTCTTCCGCTTTCCTCGTCGGGGGTTCGGGAACCCGCAGACGCCTCTGGCCGCTGCCTCGGCAATCATCAGGGACTCTGGCCGAGGAGGATGGCATCGTCGCTGGCGATTCCCTTGGCACGGAACTCGGGTCAGCCCGAGGCACGGTCACGCCCCCGGCTCTCTTCTGGGACAGGGCACCAAGTGTAAGTCTACGGTAGCGCCCCGGCCAATAATCTGAGGCCAAACACAGAACAAAAACTTTTACAACTGGCGCTATCGCATACTATAACCCGGATCTTGCCATTAACGCTAAACTAACAAACTGTAAAGAGGTAGAAAGGCTATACCGATCGATCCGTATCCTTCGGTCTTTAGTCATCATCCCACGCTCCTCGCGGCATCTCCGATCTCCTGTCTCCTCGTCGAGGTGGCACCACATCATCGATTCTTTATACGGGCTCCCGCCTCTATACCGAGGCAACTCAGACATCAAATATGCTAAAAGAGATAACCAAGATGAAGTAGAGAATGAGTGGAATACTTTGTCTCAAACACCCTAGAGTTCTCATCACATGAGAGGGTTAGGGTGGAGGTTGAAGAAGATGCAAAGAGGGATGAAGAGTGTGAGCTCAAGATAAATCAAGTGAGCAAACAACACAACCCCAAAACTTAAGTTGGCTGCCCACTTCTCTTGTGTATGATATATATAAGGTTTAGTGTTGGAGAAATAAAGAAAATATCTTACCAAAATATCTCCAACTCAACCCTAAAATATCTCACCCAAAACAAACATCATTAATTCTTTAATGACTCACTAGATGACTAATTACATGAGTCATTAGTGAACATTCTAGAATTAATGAGTCACACTTTCCAAAATCCATTTAATCATTTAAACTAAAATGATTAACCAAAAAGAAATGCATCTTCTAAAGTATTCTTGTAACGGATTACGAGAATACCCCTCACCTGTATATACATACATGTATTCGTATTCCGACCGAATACGAATACGAGAGACAAAAATATTCCGACTCAATATAATACTTGGATCCGGCTTAAACCAAAGCCCACCAGTATTATCTGTCCGAAATATGACACGTGCACAAATGCACGTGCATGTTCGAACCCTGCCATAAAACCATACGGCCTCTACATCGTTTCGCCCGAACTTAGGAAACTATCTGTCGGGGACTCTAAAGACTCGTCAGTACCCTGGCAGTGGGTTTAACCACAAGCACGTCAGCGGCACTAGCTGTGCGTAACGGCTGCCCATGTACTGACCAAAAGGGAAGCCGATGAGCGAACTCATCCTGAAACCCTACTGAGCCTATCAGTGACAATATCTGTACAGTCCGGTCCATTCGTCTATGAGCATCGCATATATGGCCTAGGGGGCTGGTAACGTCAGACCCCAATAGCTGTATAAGTCATGTCGGAGGGTAGCCCTGAACACCCTGAGAAACTACTGGAATACCTACCAGTAATTCTCACCTGCCTTGGCCAAGGACTTGGTGTAATGGCTCTCCTAGACACAGCGCGATCTCACCCCCAATACCGGGAGAGACGAATCCCCTGCCGATCCGCTCACTGCCTTTATGTGGCTCGGAACTGTACCCAACTAAAACCTGTTTGCACGACTCCTTTGAGCCGTGGTAAGGTAGTAATCTAAGCATAGTGGGAACTCACACGATACAAATGACGACCTCAGGTCGATGAACTAATCTGTACACATGTCACCAGGGAACTACTATCTGACGCTAGGTATAATACCAACTAGCAGGTTCCCGGCGAGTCCTGTCCGGTGCACTCATAACCCAATGAGCACATGTATACATCTTAGGTGATCCAACTGACACCAATGGCTTGTGAGACCGGCCACCGCCCCTCGTCGGGGTCTCGACTATATACACTAGTCTACTCCGGAGTATCGATCCCCTGTCTCGAAACTCCCACAACTAGAGACCACTTTTAAGGATGTGCTTATAGACTACCCAACTCTTACGTATATGATCGCCATCATACTGTTGGTAGTCAAGAAGGATCCTAAGGGCTCTATCAACGTGTAATAGTGAACAGTAATGTCACCTAAACCTGTACACGATGATAAAGGCAAACCAGATAGCATACTATCATCTTGAGTAAGACTGTCCTACCGGTATAGGTCCTCCTCAATCATTGCAATCACGTGCCTGCGATCCAATAATTGACTTTGAGGGCACTACGACCAACAATCTCCCACTTGCACTTAAGGCTAATTATTGAGATGTCGCATACTCACAGCCCGTGTGATACCGAACACCCAACTCCTCTACTAATCAGTTTCACAAAGCTCGTTTGCAAAACTCTTGTGTTAGAGAAATAGCCTCAGTCAGTGGATACACCCTGATGTTTCTTTCTATGTCTCTCTTAATCTCAAGTTCGCGGAGAAAGCCATCTCCCGAATTGAGTAATACCTGTCTTAGAATATGTCTGGATATCTGATGGGACCTAGTTCATAAATGAACTCAAAATCCAAACTTCTTAGACTGTATCGTCAACTGAACCTAATCAGTATCCTGCACCATGCCTCCCATAGTATCCTCTTGGACCACCTGTCCAAACTACTGCCCCCTTCGTCAGAGGGAAAACTATAACTCTGACAGTAACTCTGTCATCCATGTCACCTTGGAAGCCTGGAATGATATGTTAGGTCCACGTTACCTCTCCCGGTACTTTCGGGGTTGCGGAAACGGTAAAACAATAATTTTTCTGGACTTGGTAACATGGACCGTAAAAGCCGGATCTTTACTAAACAACATACTAGCATCCTAACTAGAGATTTATCTACTCGGTTAGGGGTTATACCTAAACTTGATCTCCTTCTCTTCTTGTTGTTCTTCTCCTTGCTTGCTCCGAGGGTTGATCCGAACTTTGGTCACCTCCGCGGCCTCCTTGAGTCGAAGACGATCCACCCGAGAGATGTACACCGAGCTCCACCTCGAGCCGAGGTAACTAGGGCAAAGAGATTGCTAGTCTAGAAGCCCTAGATTATGTAGAGGAGATGTATGGATGTGTTTGTCTTTGTGGGATCTTTTTCTCTCAACACATGAGATCAAAAGATGAGATCAAGAGGAGGAAGAAGAAGGAGAAACTTAGCACCATGGAGCTTTTCTTTTTCTTCTCACTTCAAGAGAGAGAATGAGAAGAGAATAATGAAAAGATTAAGCCAAAAGAAATGAACCATGGTTCCAATAATACACAAAATCATCATTACTAATCCTATCATGATAGAAGTTGATGGCACATTGAATTGACCAATATCATAACACAAGAAATAAAAAGAAAATAAAAGAAGAGTGTAGATCTCTCTTGAAGGTCAATGGTCAACACGGTCAACGGGTCAACAAAGTCAAGAGAGATCCAAGTGGTCAAATGGTCAATGCAATTAGCCGTCACAAATCTATCACTAAAAGGATTAGTAAACAATGTCTCCGGCTCATAACGGTTTTGACCAAACGAACTGTAAAAACCCTAATGAGTGTGCCACATTACGGTTTTGGCCGAACCAACTGCCAAAACCCTAATGGGGCACCTCCTCCTTCATCACTCCTCAAAACTGTGCATACACACCCGCATCCGCATTCCGTAGAATGCGAATGCACAGAAGACAAATCAAATCCATCTGTGCAATACTAGGATCTGGCTTAAACCAAAGCCCACTAGTATTGCCTGCTCGAACAGCATACGCACACAAGTGCACGTAAGTGATCGTAGCCCTGCCGTAAAACCATACGGCCTCTACACGTTTCGCTCAATGCAGGGAAACTCTCTGTGTGGGACTCTAAAGATTCGACACTACGCTGGCAGTGGGTTTAACCACAGACCGCAAGCGGCACTAGCTGTACGTAACGGTCCCCAGGTAGATGTCGATAAGAAGGCCGATGAGGTAAACCCATCTGAACTCCTACTGAGCCTGTATGTGACAATCTCCGTACAGTCCGGTCTGTTCGTCTGATACATCGCATGGCGGGCCTAGGGGGGCGGTGAACGTCAGTCCCCTAATAGCGGTACAAGTAGTGTCGGAGTGAAGCCCATTACACCCTGAGATAACACTGGAAACCTACCAGTATATCTCGCTTTCCCTGGCCAGGGACTACTCGTGTAATGGCTCTCCTAGACACAGCGCGATGTCAACCCCCAATACCGGGAGAGACGAATCCTGTCTAACCGTTACTGCCTCCAAGTGCTTCGGGACTGCACCCAACTACTACCTGTTTGCATGACTCAGTAGAGCCGTGGTAGGGTAGTAATCAAAGAACAGTGGGAACACACTCGAGGCGAAGTGACAGTGTCAAGTCACCGGACTAAGCTGTCCTCATGTCACCTGGGAACTGATAACTGACGATAGGTATAATACCAACCATCAGTTCCCGACGAGTCCTGTCCAGTGTACTCGTAACCTAAGGAGCACCCGCATACTATCTCAAGTACGACGTACTGACGGCTGTGGGACAGACCGTCTCCCGTGCTGGGATGAGAAGCGCATACACTAGTCTACTCTGGAGTATCGATGCCCTGTCTCGATAATCCCACCACTAGGGACGTGTATAAGGATGTGCTTGTGGATTACCCAGCCCCCACGAGTGTGATCGCCATCACAACGCCGGTAATCAAGCAAAGATCCTAAGGGCTCTACTAATGCGTATAGGTGATATAAAAGAAACACACATGTACACATTAAAGCAGAGACAAACCAAGTAGCATACTACTATATTGAGCAAGATTGTCTATACAACTGTGAATATCCCAAGCTTCCATCAAGTAATACACATACAAGTATGATACAGTAATGGCCTCTAGGGCATATACACTAACAATCTCCCACTTGCACTAAGGCCATGTACTGGCGTATCGAAGACCTATCATCTCGATCAGCCGCTCGAACTGAGTTTGGGGTAAGGCCTTCGTGAATGGATCCGTCGTGTTGTCTTTTGTGTCCACTCTCCGCACCTCGATCTCCTGGCGATCAATGATCTCCCTGATCAGGTGATACCGCCTTAAGATGTGCCTGGATTTCTGATGGGACCTTGGTTCCTTCGCTAAAACTATAGCCCCATTGTTATCGTAATACAAATTTATTGGGTCAACAATGGACGGAACCACCTGAAGTTCACTAATGAACTTCTTCATCCAGACCGCCTCTTTTGCGGCATCGCTTGCAGCAATGTATACAGCCTCCATCATCGAGTCTGCGACGGTATCCTGTTTGGAACTCCTCCAACATACCGCCCCTCCGTTGAGGGTAAACACAAAACCCGAGACAGACTTGCTGTCATCTTTGTCACTCTGGAAGCTTGAATCGGTAAAGGACTCGACCCTGAGGTCTCCATTACCGTAAACCAGGAAAATCTCCTTAGTCCTTCTCAGGTACTTGAGAATGTTCTTCACTGCTGTCCAGTGGTCCTCCCCTGGGTCTGACTGATACCGTCTTACCGTGCTCAGCACGTAAGCTACATCTGGTCTTGTACATAGCATCGCATACATTATAGATCCTACCGCCGAAGCGTAGGGTATAGTGCTCATGTGAAGCCTCTCCTCGTCAGTCTTAGGAGAAATCTTCTTGGAGAGGGTAATTCCGTGCAATGCGGGTATGTTACCGCGCTTGGAACCCTCCATACTAAATCTCTATAGTACGGTCTCTATGTACCTGGACTGCGAAAGTCCCAGTAGTCTCTTGGATCTATCTCTATAGATCTTGATCCCCAGAATGTACGAGGCATCACCCAGGTCCTTCATGGAGAACCTTTGTGACAAAAATAGCTTGACTGATAGTAGCATAGGAATGTCATTTCCTATCAAAAGAATGTCGTCCACGTACAAGACTAGGAATACGACAGTTCGTCCTACAATCTTCTTATAGACACAAGGTTCATCCTCGTTCTTGATGAAATCAAATTCCTTGATTGCCTCATCAAAACAGATGTTCCAGCTCCGCAATGCCTGCTTTAATCCATAAATGGATTTAATCAACTTGCACACCTTTCCGCTGCTCCCACTGTCTATGAAACCTTCTGGTTGATCCATGTAAACGCACTCTTCCAAACAACCGTTTAGGAAAGCCGTTTTAACATCCATCTGCCAGATTTCATAGTCATGGAAGGCAGCAATGGCAAGTAGGATCCGAATGGATTTGAGCATAGCCACCGGAGAAAAAGTTTCGTCATAGTCCAAACCAGGTCTTTGACGAAAACCTTTTGCTACAAGTCTAGCCTTATAGGTTTCCACCTGCCCATCTACACCAAGTTTCCTTTTGTAGATCCATTTGCATCCAACGGGTTTTACCCCAGGTGGAGCAATATCCAAGGTCCACACTTTATTGGCGTACATGGACTCCATTTCGGATTGCATTGCTTCCTGCCACTTATCAGAGTCCCTACTGATAATGGCCTGCCTGAAACTGGTAGGGTCATCTTCTTCCAAGATGCAATCCTCTCGATCCCCGTCTATGAGAAAACCGTAGTATCTCTCGGGCGGATGAGAAATCCTACCAGATCTGCGGCGTGGCTGAGGTTCGTTGGTTGTAACTGAATCTAGCGGTTCCACCAAATCTTTTGTTAAAGCTTGTGTTTCTGGAATTTCATCCAGTTCTACCGTGCTGCCACTAATATTTTTAACAAGAAATTCTTTTTCCAAAAATGTGGCATTTCTTGAAACAATTATCTTCTGTTCCTCTGCATGGTAGAATAGATACCCACTTGAATCTTTTGGGTATCCCACAAACTTACACAAAACTGCCCGTGCCTCAAGTTTGTCTGGGTTCTGCTTTTTGACATAAGCCGGGCAACCCCAAATCTTAATACGTTTAAGATACAAACTCTTACCACTCCATATTTCATACGGAGTCTTAGGCACGGATTTGGATGGAACTTGATTCAAAAGATGCGCTGCAGTTTGAAGTGCATATCCCCAGAATGAAAGAGGCAACTCAGCACTACTCATCATGGAGCGAACCATATCCAACAGGGTACGATTCCTCCTCTCCGATATACCGTTGTGCTGTGGTGTATAAGGAGGAGTAAGCTGAGAGAGAATACCATTCTCTTTTAAGTAATCCAGGAATTCCGTGCTTAAGTACTCCCCTCCTCTATCAGACCGGAGGATCTTGATACTTTTGCCAGTCTGGTTCTCTACTTCGTTTCTGAATTCCTTGAATTTCTCAAAAGCTTCAGATTTGTGTTTCATCAGATACACATATCCGAACCTAGAGAGATCGTCAGTGAATGTGATGAAGTACGAGAACCCACCCCTTGCATGTATAGACATCGGACCACATACATCACTATGTACGAGTCCCAAGAGCTCTGCTGCTCTTTCTCCATGTCCGGTGAACGGAGATTTGGTCATCTTCCCTTTGAGACAAGACTGACAAGTTTCATAAGATGAAAACTCGAACGCATCCAAGAGTCCATCTTTATGCAACTTACTCAGTCTTTTCTCTCCGATATGACCAAGTCTACAATGCCACAAGTAGGAATCATTCGTATCTGAATTCTTCCTCTTGCGTGTGTTTTGTACATTGAGAACTGTATTCTGATTTAGAATGTAGATACCATTACACAGTGTACCATCTGCAACCAGTACCTTATGGAGGTAAATGTTTATGATATTTCTATCAAGAACAAAGTTATATCCATCTTTATCGAGTAAAGAAACTGATATGATGTTGCAAACCATAGAGGGTACATAGTAGCAATCGTTCAAAATCATAGTCTTGCCATTTGGCAATACTAGGTGATATTCACCGACGGCTGCCGCATTAACTTGTGCTCCGTTCGCTACTCTGAGCGACATATCACCCGGTGCAACTTTCCTACTTTTTCTCAGTCCCTGTAATAAATTACAGATATGAGATCCTGATCCGGTATCAAGTACCCAGGAGGTAGGGCTGACCGTAAAACAGTTCTCAATTACAAGAACACTTGAAGTAGATGCAAAACCATACTTCTTCTTCAACAGGGTATCCTTGGAATCCATACAATCCCCTTTCCCTTGCTCATACTTATGACTGTTGTCACAAGTTAGAGCCGAACCAATGTTCCCCAGCCCCGAATAAGAATTCGGATCGGTCAAGCGATACATTTTATTATCTTGATTAGGGCGTGAAATGGTTGCTACCTGGAGAGAGAGAAAAGAAACACTTAGCGTGCGCTCTTGCAAGTTTAGATTGGTTTTTAATTTATCTAAACAGGATGGCTCCCACTGTCTCTCGAATCCCTCCTCAAACCATAAAGGAAGAATTAGTCGGGATCAATCTCACCGTACAATACTTGCTTAACCGTTCAGCCAGGCCAGTGTCGGTACTTCGAGGGAGGTTTTCCAACGCTTTCGCGAAGTTCCTTAATTAAGTAACCTCTTTTCCCTATGGGCGTAGCCCCGCTAACACCTTTCTAGACACCTACTTGGTTTATAGCATTGATCGTTAAGCGAGAAAATTCCCGAGGAGTAGTATATACTCACAGTAGGATCGGGATCCAAATATCATCGCGTGACAAAACTGAAGGAATCCTACCAGAATCATCACACTCCAAATGGTATGCAACACTAGCAAGTTTCAGTACTTTTGAAACTCCCGATGTGGTTTTTGCCCCTAGGACCCAAGTGACCTTGACACAGTCAACAAATCAAAGGGTCCTACTCAAGTTCAACCCGTCATTATCTTGATTGCATTAAACCCACCCGCATAACCCTTGACACAGTCAACAAGGTTATACGACTGTCCTAACCAATCACATTGTATCCAGCAGATAAGCAATACTCAGCTACCGTTCACTACACCTTGACACAGTCAACAAACGCAGCACGAATACTAAGTATAACTTATAAGAAATGACGGAGGGCTACGGCTGGGTTTTGGCGAAAACCCGTTAACGTAATGAACTTGATATCGTTGAAGGAACGTGATACACTTTTTGAAAATATAGTGGCGAAAAACTTTTGCTAAAGAGGTCACTCCCTATGAAGGGATCTCGGCTCTTTCCTCGTCAAATGAGGTGCAGGATATTCCAAACTGAATACCTCGATGCAAAACAAGAATTAATCGACTATAGTGAAGTTATTACCCTGACGCAAACTTTTGTCCAAGGGGTCACTCCCGATGAGGGGATCCCGGCCCTTGCCTCGTCGAATGAGGTGCTGGGCATTCATAACCGAATACCTCGATGCAAAACAAAAGTGAACGTCATTGCAATAACAGCTTTTTTTGAAAAATTGTTCCAACAACGTCTTTTAGGTTTATTTTCTTGCATTAGTTCTTTTAATGCGTCCCATCATTTAAATCCTACCATTGCAGAAAACAACCAAAATATGACGTACGCTTATGCCATTCGCATTCGCCACGGGGCCCCGTCATCACCCGTTAGGTTACTTAACTAACGACAGAGTGGGGGCTGGGCTAGCGCGGCTGTAAAGCATAAGCAACGCCTAAATAGTTATTATATATAGATATATAGCAATGATAGCCAATCCAGATCACAGATGAACACTTTGGATATACTAGGAACCCGCGATTCGTTCGAGCCTGCAACGAAAAGCGGATTACACGGTCGCGATGAATAGCCAAAAACCCCATCCAAGACCCCTACGGGTGCGGCAAACTACCCGCTAAGTACCCGAAGCAAAGCAACCTCTCTCAACGCCGTGAGTAGGCCACTCGGCACTTCGAGATACCCGGTAGTTTGTGCACCCCCTCCATGGGTCTATCCTAAGAGCAAAAACAGTAAAAAGAATTATACAATGACGGCTACAACCCCGACCCGGTTGTGCGGTCATACAAATAATATTACATCAATTTACAAATTTATTACATGAATGAAAGAAAAAGAAACTCTCATCTCACATCCACCCCGGCTATTCATCCGCGACAATCCAACGAGTTCATATACACATACCATCAACAACACAGATCACAGATATGTATAACCCCCACTAATCGACGTATAGCGTTTAGTAGACGTTCAATACACATATAACATTACAGATATAACCATTAGCCAAAGTCTACAGAACATCGACCAAAAATACGGATTTTTAAGCCCCAAAAACAAATTTTGCTTTCTGGAAAATCTGGGCAAAAAAGTCATATTGTAAAAATCCCAAAACACCCAAATAAGAAAACTGCAGGAAAAAGATTTCCCAACTGAGCTAACTCGGCCGCGGAACCGCGGTGCTTTAGACGACTTGGGGGATCAAATTTCTCCAATTTTCTAACAAAAGCCTGAGCCGATTTTTAGTGTATGATTTATTAATTTTGGAACAGATCTGAAAATCGGCAGAAACTGAATTTTTCGAGGTGATTTTGCGGTTTTTCGTCCGGTCGATATTCTAAATACTTTGCTAACATGCTAGGGTGTGTTTAGTTAGGCTCTGATACCACTGTTAGGTCCGCGTTACCTCTCCCGGTACTTTCAGGGTTGCGGAAACGGTAAAACAATAATTTTTGTGGACTTGGTAACATGGACCGTAAAAGCCGGATCTTTACTAAACAACATACTAGCATCCTAACTAGAGATTTATCTACTCGGTTAGCGGTTATACCTAAACTTGATCTCCTTCTCTTCTTGTTGTTCTTCTCCTTGCTTGCTCCGAGGGTTGATCCAAACTTTGGTCACCTCCGCGGCCTCCTTGAGTCGAAGACGATCCACCCGAGAGATGTACACCGAGCTCCACCTCGAGCCGAGGTAACTAGGGCAAAGAGATTGCTAGTCTAGAAGCCCTAGGTTGTGTAGAGGAGATGTATGGATGTGTTTGTCTTTATGGGATCTTTTTCTCTCAACACATGAGATCAAAAGATGAGATTAAGAGGAGGAAGAAGAAGGAGAAACTTAGCACCATGGAGCTTTTTTTTTTCTTCTCACTTCAAGAGAGAGAATGAGAAGAGAATAATGAAAAGATTAAGCCAAAAGAAATGAACCATGGTTCCAATAATACACAAAATCATCATTACTAATCCTATCATGATAGAAGTTGATGGCACATTGAATTGACCATTATCATAACACAAGAAATAAAAAGAAAATGAAAGAAGAGTGTGGATCTCTCTTGAAGGTCAATGGTCAACACGGTCAACGGGTCAACAAAGTCAAGAGAGATCCAAGTGGTCAAATGGTCAATGCAATTAGCCGTCACAAATCTATCACTAAAAGGATTAGTAAACAATGTCTCCGGCTCATAACGGTTTTGCCCAAACGAACTGTCAAAACCCTAATGAGTGTGCCACATTACGGTTTTGGCCGAACCAACTGCCAAAACCCTAATGGGGCACCTCCTCCTTCATCACTCCTCAAAACTGTGCATACACACCCGCATCCACATTCCATAGAATGCGAATGCACAGAAGACAAATCAAATCCATCTGTGCAATACTAGGATCTGGCTTAAACCAAAGCCCCCACTAGTATTGCCTGCTCGAAAGCATACGCACACAAGTGCACGTAAGTGATCGTAGCCCTGCCGTAAAACCATACGGCCTCTACACGTTTCGCTCAATGCAGGGAAACTCTCTGTGTGGGACTCTAAAGACTCGACACTACGCTGGCAGTGGGTTTAACTACAGACCGCAAGCAGCACTAGCTGTACGTAACGGTCCCCAGGTAGATGTCGATAAGAAGGCCGATGAGGCAAAACCCATCCGAACTCCTACTGAGCCTGTATGTGACAATCTCCGTACAGTCCGGTCTGTTCGTCTGATACATCGCATGGCGGGCCTAGGGGGGCGGTGAACGTTAGTCCCCTAATAGCGGTACAAGTCATGTCGGAGTGAAGCCCATTACACCCTGAGATAACACTGGAAACCTACCAGTATATCTCGCTTGCCCTGGCCAGGGACTACTCGTGTAATGGCTCTCCTAAACACAGCGCGATGTCAACCCCCAATAACGGGAGAGACGAATCCTGTCTAACCGTCACTGCCTCCAAGTGCTTCGGGACTGCACCCAACTACTACCTGTTTGCACGACTCAGTAGAGCCGTGGTAGGGTAGTAATCAAAGAACAGTGGGAACACACTCGAGGCGAAGTGACAGTGTCAAGTCAGCGGACTAAGCTGTACTCATGTCACCTGGGAACTGATAACTGACGATAGGTATAATACCAACCATCAGTTCCCGACGAGTCCTGTCCAGTGTACTCGTAACCTAACGAGCACCCGCATACTATCTCAAGTACGACGTATTGACGGCTGTGGGACAGACCGTCTCCCGTGCTGGGATGAGAAGCGCATACGCTAGTCTACTCTGGAGTATCGATGCCCTGTCTCGATAATCCTACGACTAGGGACGTGTATAAGGATGTGCTTGTGGATTACCCAGCCCCCACGAATGTGATCACCATCACAACGCCGGTAATCAAGCAAAGATCCTAAGGGCTCTACTAATGCGTATAGGTGATATAAAAGAAACACACATGTACACATTAAAGCAGAGACAAACCAAGCAGCATACTACTATATTGAGCAAGATTGTTTATACAACTGTGAATATCCCAAGCTTCCATCAAGTAATATACGTACAAGTATGATACAGTAATGGCCTCTAGGGCATATACACTAACATGATAACCGTTCCCCGAAGGAGGCTGCCGTCATCAAATCCGTAGAACATTCACTTATGTTCTAAAACTGCTTTCGAATGTTTCTCCAGGATTGGATTAATATAAACTTATTGCATCTAGTGCAAAAACATCTGGTGTGGTACTTGATATCTCATGATCGACTCAATTGCCTAAGCAAGTGATATGCCAATCATGCACATCCCTCTCCCCTTTAGTCTGTAAGACACCTTTAGAGAGGGAGACTCCATCACCTGCAGGTATACCACCAGGCCAGGAGTCGTCCATTCTAAAACACCTCTAGAATACTGTCTAAGTACCCAGATTAGGAAACTACCGAAATCTAGATCTAAAACTATAGATCTAGTAACCAGAATGTCTGATATGTTAGTTGTATGTATGCCCTAGAGGCCAGTATTGTCAGATGATGTATATTATATTGGATGCTTGGACATATATAGAGATGACTTTCTTGCTCGATATGATAGTATGCTATCTGGTTACTCTTTATCTTAACATGTACACTTGTCTCTTTAAACTGTCTTATAGTTACATGTTGATAAAGCCCTTAGGATGTGTACTTGACTACCTGGCCTATGATGCAGATCATACTAGTGGGGACATGGTAGTCCATAAGTACATCCTTCATGGTCCCTAGTCGTGGGTGTATCGAGATAGGGCATCGATATACCAGTGTAGACTAGCGTATACGCTTCTCGACCCATGAGATGGGCGATGGATGATCCCATATCCATTGGTGTTTGACATCAGAGATGGTATACGGTTGCTCAGTGGAGACTGGGTACACTGGACGGACTCGCCGAGAACTCCCAGATGGTATTATACCTCACGTCAGATGGCAGTTCTCAGGTGACACTTGTACAGGTTAGTCTGTAGACCCGAGATCATCATAGAGTCTTGTGTGATTCCCACTGTGCTTTGATCTCCACCTTACCACGTCCATGAGGGCGTGCAAAACGGTGGTCTTTCGGTACAGTCCCGAGTCACATGGAGGCAATGAGCGATAGGAGGGGTTTCGTCTCTCCCGGTATTGGGGGTTGATGTTGCGCTGTGCTCGATTGGCCGTAACAGGGAAGTCCCTGGCCAGGGCTGATCAGAGATTTGCTGGTAAGTGTTACCAGTAGTTTCTCGACCCGTTATGAGCCTCACATCGGCACGACTTATCGGTTATTGGGGTCTGACGTATACCACCCCTAGACTTGATATGCGACATATCAGACGAACAGACCGGACTGTACGGTAAGTGTTACTGGTTGGATTCACAGGAGTGTGAGCGGGCTAGCTGTCGATCTTCTGATCGCTCAATACCCGGATGGCCGTTACGTTTAGCAGACCGCTTGCGGCTTGTGGATGTTTGATATGATCATCATCTGCTACCGGCGTATTGACGAGTCTTTAAAGTCCTACACAGAGGTTTCCTGGCTCAAGCGAAACGAAATAGGAGCGCATATGAGATATGTGCAGGACCGAGAATAATGCGTGTATGTGATACCGCATTTCATTCTCGCGATATATGTTTCGATTGGTTATATTTGATATGACCTAGTTATCGAATCATTGATTCGATAAGCCGATACATGGGATACTAGTCGGTTATATGCGATATGACCGGATCGTTAAATCAAGTGTTGATTTAATGATTTAATGTATAATTATATATTTGATATATTACTTTGCATTAACTAGTATTGGTTCACTTTAAATGGATTTTCTCACTTGATGTGCAAAAAGTATATGTGATATACTTTTGTGCACATTTTTGTATCATGTTTGATGATACTTGATAATGTGGTTAAGTGTAAAGGATTAAACCATGGTTAAGTGATGATTAGGGTTTTGGTTTTTCATTTATTTATTTGCTTATTTATTTGGAAAGGATTAAGTTAAGAATGGTGGCTTATTTTGGAGCTATGTTGAAGCTTCTTGAAGCTTTGACAAAGTCCACCATCCTTATCTCATCCTTAACCCTAACCATTCCAACTAACCTTAGTTTAATCTCTACACTTGACCATGGTCAAGATATGATAAGTATTCATATTATTTTCATTTTTAAATAGAACACTTATCATATTCTTTCTTCTTCTTCATCTTCATCTTCAAGAAAGAAACCTTGATGCCATCAATGGCAACTTGAGTTCTAGTGAGAGAAATCCAATTCTAAAGTGAACCCACCTTCTATTTCTTCACCCTCTACCTCTGGCCAAGTTGTTTTGGGTGTTTTCTTCACAAGTTTCACAACTTTGTGAAGTCGGAGCTTGAGCTTGTGCAACCTCGACGTAGATCGTCTTTGACACGAAGCCGACGACCTAGCTCGCCCGTTTCTCCGATGAAGCCGACGATTGAGTTCGGGATTCATGATGGACAGCGAGAGGACACCCACGTGGAGCTAAGGAAGTGGAGAACCGGATCTACAAAGGTTGTAGCATCTAACTTTTAGTTAAGTAGTTAACTAGATTAACTTTTCGCCTAGATTTCTAGTCAACGATCCGCATTAGGGTTTCTCGGCACCCATAATTTTTGAAATTGGCATGGTTGATGCCTTGTGAGACCTCTATAGTGTGCCTAGAAACCCTACAGTGGTATCAGAGCCTAGCTAGAGCCTTAGGCGAAGTCTAGACGGAGTTTGAAGTCCGAACGAATCCGAAACCCTAACCCGATAATGCTCTCTGGACTTTTTCCAAATTTGTGGTTTTTTGTCAATTAAAAATGCTTAAAAAATTCAGCAATGAAATCTAAGAATTACGGTGCAAAAAGTTACCCATGAACAATACTTTGTGCGGCGGAACCGCGGCAGAAGCCTAGCTTCTGCGGCGGTTCCGCGGCTATTTGGTGACGTCAGCCCTAAGTGTTTGCACAGTAATTCCTGATTAATTATTCTGAGTTTTCTGGGAATTTTTAAATTGGCTCTTAAGTTGAGTGTTCTGGGGTTAAATTGGGAAACGATGTTTCGATCGGATTATCGAACCTTGTCTAAGTGTTTTTCCGGATATTTTAAGAATATGTTAGAAAAAGTTCGACCGGATATAAATACCCAACTTTTCCCCTGTCGGGAAATTTCCAAGTGTTGGATTTTTCCGTAGTTTAAGGACGTTCTAAGTAGTGCAAGTAACGCGATGGACCCTCTAGAAGACAACAAATCTTAACTCGATTATGTGACCGTCTTGAACTGCCCTTTGAACTTCGGGTTTGGGGCAGTACGGCGTGCCACATGTGAGGCGTTGGCTTGACCCTTCTACAGCTGGACCGTTGGTACTGAGGCACGAACTGAATGTTGTTAGACTTATTTCATGTGTTGAGTTGTATCGGGAAAACTTGGGTATTTGACTGTTCGATCGGAAAGTTTAACATTTTCTGTTTATCTGGAATGTGATACAATAATTGGAATTCACAAACAGTTATGTGATAACTGAATGAATGTTATAAATCTAGCAGTTTAGTCCCACATGATATTGAAAAGAGTTTTCGATAATGAGACTAAAATGCGGGATTTATATCTGTTAGGCATGTGATGTCTAAGTATTTCATTTGATTAGGCATGTGATGTCTAAAGAGGTTGCGGATTCCAACTGTTGTAGTTTTACACTTTCTTTTCTGTGACCGTAAGTGTAATATGTGATATCGCCGGTTTCGTTGCTATATGTCAACGATAATTGGGATGGACATATTTACTTACGTTGATGACATGTGATGTTATGTGTTGCTGGTTATGTATATTGGATTGTCGTGTTTGAATAGCCGGGGGTTTTATATGAGATGAGTGTTTTTCATTTTCATTCATGTAAAAACTTGTATGTAATATTCTTTTATTGGGGCACTTCCAGGTTGCGGAAGTCGTCACCTTTTGTATATTATTTACTTTTCCGCATTAGGATAGACCCAAGGAGGGGAGCACAAGTAACCGGGTTCTGGGGTCCAGTGGGAGACCAACTCGAGGAGTCAAGTCCGGGTCTCCTAACCCTAGAATTGGCAGGGTTGCTTGCCGCTCTCGTAGGGGTCTAGGGGTGTGGGATTGGCTATTCATCACGACCGTGGAATCCGTGTTTTATACTGGCTCGTATTGAAAACACGGACGTCCTAGTATATCCAATATTTCATATGTTTCTTCTGCTGCGATATCTGTGATATGATCATGTGATGTTCTGTGATGGATACAGTATATAGTATATATGATATATTATATAGACGTTACTTATGTTTTACACCCGTACTAGCCCTGCCCCGCTCTGCCGTTAGTTACCTAACCTAACGGTGCACGAGGGGACATCGAGGCGAATGCGGATGGCATAAGTGTACGTCGTATTTATCTGTGATGTTTAGGTACTTAAATGATGGGACTTCATTAATGTGATTAATGAAAGAAAAGAAACCTAAGATGTTGTAGAATCAAATTTTAAACAAAACAGGTAGCTACAGTTCTTGCTTTGCATAGTGATATATATGATATATCCCGCACCTTATTCGATGAGGAAAGGACCGAGATCCCTTCACCGGGAGTGACTCCTTTAGCAATAACTGGCAGATGCTACACACTCGGTTTGACTTTTGATTGCTTCTATAGTTTCTGCTTTGCACAGTGATATATATGATATATCCTGCACCTCATTCGACGAGGAAAGGGCCGATGATCCCTTCACCGGGAGTGACCCCTTTAGCAAAACTATAAAAGCCTCAAAATCACTCCATTTCAAAACTTCATTCGATTCTACAACGATATAAAGTTCATTACGCTCATGGTTTTTTCTGAAAGAACCCGCGTAGCCCTCCGTCATTTCAGATAGATATTATTTAGTATTCGTGCTATGTTTGTTGACTTAGTCAAGGCATAGTGTATGGTAGCTAAATTATGTTTATCTGTAACAACATGAGATGTGATTGAATTAGAGCATTCGCACGGCCTTGTTGACTCAGTCAAGGGTCGTACGGGTGGGTTTAATTCAATCGGAAAATGTACGGGTTGAACTTGACTTGCGATTTATGGTTTGTTGACTTAGTCAAGGTCATAGATCGCTAAGGGCAAAAGCATTATCAGGAATTTCAAGTGTTGAAATTTGCAATGAGATTGCATACCTTCTATGAGATAGTTGGATCCCGATACCCACTGCGAGTAAGAGTTACTCCTGGGAGAGTTTTACACATTACAATTAGCCGATCAAGTAGGTGTCTAGAAAGGTGTTAACGAGGTTACGCCTCTGGGAAAACGAGGTTTACATTAATTAGGTTCGTGCGAAAGCACGGGGGACCTCCCTCAAAGTACCGACACTGGCCTGGCTGAAAGATTGGCGAACTTGTAGTGTGTAATTAATCCCGGCTAGTCTTTCCTTTTAGGGTTTGAAGGAAGATTTGATAAAAACAGTGGGAGCCATCCTGATTAGATATGATAATAACCAATCTGATCTTGCACGAGCATACGCTAAAGTGTTTTCTTCTCTCTCTCTCCAGGTAGCGACCATTTCATGCCCTAATAAAGATAATAATATGGATGTATTGACCGAACCCGCATGTTATACTGTGCAGGGGAAAGTTGGACCCGTTCTATCTTATAAATGTTATAAGACTGAACAGGAAACAGGAGAATATCTAGATTCTCAAGCCGCCCAAACGGAGAACGTGCATGTTGATACACCTTCTTCGGGTGTGTTTGTTATTGAGAACTGTTTCTCAGTTCACCCTACGTCCTGGGTATTAGATACCGGATCAGGATCCCACATATGTAAGCAGTTACATGGGCTACGGAAAGGTAGAGAACTGGGAAAAGGTGATCATTCCGTTCAAGTAGGGAATGGAGCAAATGTTGCAGCCAAAGCAGTTGGCATATATCACCTGGTATTACCAAATGGTAATACACTAGTCCTGAATGAGTGCTATTATATACCGAACATGATGTGCAACATTATATCAGTTTCTTTATTAAGTAAAGAAGGATATAATTTTGTAGTAAAGGATAATGTTATGAACATATTCCTGGATCAAAGGTTGATTGCATCAGGCTTGCTACATAATGGCATATTCATTCTCAATCAAAATACAGTCTTCAATATACAAAACACACACAAAAGGAAAAGCTCAGAAATGAACGAATCCTTCTTGTGGCACTGTAGACTTGGCCATATCGATGAGACACGACTAGCTAAGTTGCATAAGAATGGATATTTGAATTCATTCGAATTATCATCTTATGACACTTGCCATTCATGTCTCAAACGAAAAATGACCAAAACTCCGTTTACGGGACACGGAGAAAGAGTTACTGAACTCTTGGGACTGGTACATAGTGATGAATGCGGTCCAATGTCTACACACGCCAGAAATGGTTCTTCCTACTTCATTACATTCACTGACGATCTCTCTAGATACGGGCATGTGTTCCTGTTGAAACACAAGTCTGAAGCTTTTGAGAAATTCAAAGAATATAAGCACGAGGTAGAGAACCAAACGGGCAAAAGTATTAAGGTTCTTCGATCTGATCGAGGAGGTGAATACTTAAGCAGTGAATTCCTGGATTATCTAAAAGAGAATGGGATTCTCTCTCAGCTTACTCCTCCGTATACACCACAGCACAACGGTGTATCTGAACAGAGAAACCGCACCCTATTAGATATGGTGCGTTCAATGATGAGTAATGCTGAGTTACCTATTTCCTTTTGGGGGTATGCGCTTGAGACAGCCATATACCTATTGAATCTGGTTCCGTCTAAATCTGTACCTACCACACCATATGAGATATGGAGTGGGAAGAGACCATATTTTAAACGTATTAAGATATGGGGTTGTCCGGCCTATGTTAAAAAGCAAAATCCGGACAAACTCGAGGCACGGTCAGTCCTTTGCAAGTTTGTGGGATATCCTAAAAATTCTCAAGGATATTTTTCTACCAAGCTGAGGAACAAAGAGTGTTTGTTGCTCAACATGCCACCTTTTTGGAAAGGGAATTTCTTGCAAAAGAAATTAATGGCAAAGAGGTAGAGCTGGAAGAGGTTCCAGCACCACAAACTGCAACTAACGATTTAATAGAACCAGAGGATTCAGTGGTGTCCGACGTACCCCAGCCTCTCCGCCGATCTAGTAGGGTTTCTCGTCCACCTGAGAGATACTATGGTTTTCTCATTGATGGTGGCAGTGAGGATTGCATCATGGAGGATGATGACCCAACTAGCTTCGAGCAGACCATCACGAGTGGGGACTCAGTGAAATGGCTGGATGCTATGCGGTCCGAGATGGAATCCATCTACACCAACAAAGTATGGACTTTGGAAGTTGCTCCTGAAGGGGTAAAACCCATTGGGAGCAAATGGATCTTCAAGAAAAAACTTGGTGTAGATGGGAAAGTGGAGACTTTCAAAGCTAGACTTGTAGCAAAGGGTTTTCGTCAAAGACCAGGTGTGGACTATGACGAGACCTTTTCTCCAGTGGCTATGCTTAAATCCATCCGGATCATGCTTGCCATCGCTGCATATCATGACTACGAAATCTGGCAAATGGATGTTAAGACCGCCTTTCTAAATGGTGATTTAGAAGAGTGCGTGTACATGACTCAGCCAGAGGGCTTCGTAGACAGTGGGAGCAGCGGGAAGGTGTGCAAGCTGCTTAAATCCATTTATGGATTAAAGCAAGCATCGCGGAGTTGGAACATCTGCTTTGACGTCGTTATCAAAGAGTTTGATTTCGTCAAAAATCCAGATGAACCTTGTATCTACAAGAAGGTGGCAGAGAGTAAGGTTGTCTTCCTCGTATTGTACGTGGACGACATACTCTGGATAGGAAATGATATTCCTATGCTGCAATCGGTCAAGCTCTTCTTATCACAAAGATTCTCAATGAAAGATCTTGGTGATGCCTCCTGCATATTAGGAATTAGGATCTATAGAGATAGATCCAAATGGATATTGGGATTCTCCCAATCCAGGTACATTGACACCATACTAAAGAGGTTTAGTATGGAAGAATCCAAGCGTGGGAACTTGCCCACGATCTCTGGACTACTCTCTCTAAAGAGATGTCTCCCAAGACTGATTTGGAGAGAGCTCGCATGCAAGGGATACCCTATGCTTCGGCAGTAGGCTCTATCATGTATGCGATGCTATGTACCAGACCCGATGTTGCATACTCACTAAGTGTAGTGAGTCGGTATCAAGCAGATCCTGGAGAGAGTCACTGGACAGCTGTGAAGAACATTCTCAAGTACTTGCGAAGGACTAGAGATATGTTCTTGGTGTATGGTAACGGAGAACTCCAAGTGGAGTCCTTTACCGATTCGAGCTTCCAGAGTGATAAGGACGACTCTAAGTCGCAGTCGGGTTTTGTCTTTACCCTTTACGGAGGGGCGGTTAGCTGGAAGAGTTCCAAGCAGGAAACCGTGGCAGACTCGACGATGGAGGCTGAATACATCGCTGCCAACGATGCTGCTAAAGAAGCTGTCTGGATCAAGAAGTTCATTACTGAACTTGGAGTGGTTCCATCTATTGAGCATCCAATACCTTTGTATTGCGATAACAATGGAGCGGTGGCTTTGGCCAAGGAACCCAGGTCCCATCAGCGATCCAGGCATATTCTGAGGCGGTATCACCTGATCCGGGAGATAGTTGATCGCCGGGAGATCGAGGTCAGGAGGGTTGACACGAAGAACAACACGGCGGATCCACTCACGAAGGCCATTCCCCAGATACAGTTTGAGAGACTCTTCGGGATGCTCGGTATGCGATACTACAGCAGCTGGCCCTAGTGCAAGTGGGAGATTGTTAGTTGTATGTATGCCCTAGAGGCCAGTATTGTACAGATGATGTATATTATATTGGATGCTTGGACATATATAGAGATGACTTTCTTGCTCGATATGATAGTATGCTATCTGGTTACTCTTTATCTTAACATGTACACTAGTCTCTTTAAACTGTCTTATAGTTACATGTTGATAAAGCCCTTAGGATGTGTACTTGACTACCTGGACTATGATGCAGATCATACTAGTGGGGACATGGTAGTCCATAAGTACATCCTTCATGGTCCCTAGTCGTGGGTGTATCGAGATAGGGCATCGATATACCAGTGTAGACTAGCGTATACGCTTCTCGACCCATGAGATGGGCGATGGATGATCCCATATCCATTGGTGTTTGACATCAGAGATGGTATACGGGTGCTCAGTGGAGACTGGGTACACTGGACGGACTCGCCGAGAACTCCCAGATGGTATTATACCTCACGTCAGATGGCAGTTCTCAGGTGACACTTGTACAGGTTAGTCTGTAGACCCGAGATCGTCATAGAGTCTTGTGTGATTCCTACTGTGCTTTGATCTCCACCTTACCACGTCCATGAGGGCATGCAAAACGGTGGTCTTTGGGTACAGTCCCGAGTCACATGGAGGCAATGAGCGATAGGAGGGGTTTCGTCTCTCCCGGTATTGGGGGTTGATGTTGCGCTGTGCTCGATTGGCCGTAACAGGGAAGTCCCTGGCCAGGGCTGATCAGAGATTTGCTGGTAAGTGTTACCAGTAGTTTCTCGACCCGTTATGAGCCTCACATCGGCACGACTTATCGGTTATTAGGGTCTGACGTATACCACCCCTAGACTTGATATGCGACATATCAGACGAACAGACCGGACTGTACGGTAAGTGTTACTGGTTGGATTCACAGGAGTGTGAGCGGGCTAGCTCGTCAATCTTCTGATCGCTCAATACCCGGATGGCCGTTACGTTTAGTAGACCGCTTGCGGCTTGTGGATGCTTGATATGATCATCATCTGCTACCGGCGTATTGACGAGTCTTTAGAGTCCTACACAGAGGTTTCCTGGCTCAAGCGAAACGAAATAGGAGCGCATATGAGATATGTGCAGGACCGAGAATAATGCGTGTATGTGATACCGCATTTCATTCTCGCGATATAAGTTTCGATTGGTTATATTTGATATGGCCTAGTTATCGAATCATTGATTCGATAAGCCGATACATGGGATACTAGTCGGTTATATGCGATATGACCGGATCGTTAAATCAAGTGTTGATTTAATGATTTAATGTATAATTATATATTTGATATATTACTTTGCATTAACTAGTATTGGTTCACTTTAAATGGATTTTCTCACTTGATGTGCAAAAAGTATATGTGATATACTTTTGTGCACATTTTTGTATCATGTTTGATGATACTTGATAATGTGATTAAGTGTAAAGGATTAAACCATGGTTAAGTGATGATTAGGGTTTTGGTTTTTCATTTATTTATTTGCTTATTTATTTGGAAAGGATTAAGTTAAGAATGGTGGCTTATTTTGGAGCTATGTTGAAGCTTCTTGAAGCTTTGACAAAGTCCACCATCCTTATCTCATCCTTAACCCTAACCATTCCAACTAACCTTAGTTTAATCTCTACAGTTGACCATGGTCAAGATATGATAAGTATTCATATTAGTTTCATTTTTAAATAGAACACTTATCATATTCTTTCTTCTTCTTCATCTTCATCTTCAAGAAAGAAACCTTGATGCCATCAATGGTAACTTGAGTTCTAGTGAGAGAAATCCAATTCTAAAGTGAACCCACCTCCTATTTCTTCACCCTCTACCTCTTGCCAAGTTATTTTGGGTGTTTTCTTCACAAGTTTCACAACTTTGTGAAGTCGGAGCTTGAGCTTGTGCAACCTCGACGTAGATCGTCTTTGACACGAAGCCGACGACCTAGCTCGCCCGTTTCTCCGATGAAGCCGACGATTGAGTTCGGGATTCATGATGGATAGCGAGAGGACACCCACGTGGAGCTAAGGAAGTGGAGAACCGGATCTACAAAGGTTGTAGCATCTAACTTTTAGTTAAGTAGTTAACTAGATTAACTTTTCGCCTAGATTTCTAGTCAACGATCCGCATTAGGGTTTCTCGGCACCCATAATTTTTGAAATTGGCATGGTTGATGCCTTGTGAGACCTCTATAGTGTGCCTAGGAACCCTACATGATATTATATCCATATCCTGTGTGAAGAAACAACTGTGTGACAACCAAAGTATAACCGATCGTAGTATAGGAATTTTACTTCCTACTCTATGTATCTCATACAAATACCAGGACATCATACTCTACTACCTTCTTAACAGATCCATCCCCTATTCTGATGAAGTCAAAACCATGACTGTTATATCAAAAATAGATGATCTATCTCCGCTATATTTGTTTTAGTCTATAAATAGACATAAGCTACTTGTCCACTATGTAAGTGTATATGCCCTAGAGGCCATTACTGTATCATACTAGTTTGTATATTACTTGATGGAAGCTTGGGATATTCACAGTTGTATATACAATCTTGCTCAAAATGTTAGTATGCTACTTGGTTTGTCTCTGCTTTAATATGTGCATGTGTTTCTTTTAGCATATCGCTGATATACATATTAGTAGAGCCCTTAGGATCTTTACTTGATTACCAGCGTTGTGATGGCGCTCACACTCGTGGGAGCTGGGTAATCTATAAGCACATCCTTATACAGGTCCCTAGTCGTTGGACTATCGAGACAGGGCATCGATACTCCGGAGTAGACTAGCGTATGCGCTTCTCATCCCAGCGTAGGAGACGGTCTGTCCCACAGCCGTCAGTACGTCGTACTTGAGATAGTATGCGGGTGCTCGTTAGGTTACGAGTACACTGGACAGGACTCGTCGGGAACTGTTGGTTGGTATTATACCTATCATCAGTTATCAGTTCCCAGGTGACATGAGTACAGCTTAGTCCGCTGACTTGACACTGTCACTTCGCCTCGAGTGTGTTCCCACTGCACTTTGATTACTACCCTACCACGGCTCAAAGGAGTCATGCAAACAGGTAGTTTTTGGGTGCATTCCCGAAGCACTTGGAGGCAGTGACGGTTAGACAGGATTCGTCTCTCCCGGTATTGGGGGTTGACATCGCGCTATGTCCAGGAGAGCCATTACACGAGTAGTCCCTGGCCAGGGCAAGCGAGATATACTGGTAGGTTTCCAGTGTTATCTCAGGGTGTTCTGGGCTACACTCCGACATGACTTGTACCGCTATTAGGGGACTGACGTTCACCGCCCCCTAGGCCTGCCATGCGATGTATCAGACGAACAGACCGGACTGTACGGAGATTGTCACATACAGGCTCAGTAGGAGTTCAAATGGGGTTCACCTCGTCAGTCTTCTTGTCGACATCTACCTGGGGACCGTTACGTACAGCTAGTGCCGCTTGCGGTCTGTGGTTAAACCCACTACCAACGTAGTGTCGAGTCTTTAGAGTCCCCACACAGAGAGCTATTCGCCTTTAGGCAAAATGAGTACAGGTCGCATGGTTTTGCGACAGGGTTTGTTCACATCCGCGCACTTATGCACGTTTGCTGTCCGGACAGCTTATACTAGCGGGCTTTGGTTTAAGCCGGATTCTAGTATATGATTTGGGATTGGTTTTTCTCATTGTATTCGTGTTCCTCGGATCACGAATACGGGTGCGTATGCACAGTTGCTTGAGACAGAGGGAGAGGACTTTGATTAGGGTTAATGACTATTGTCATTTTATTAACCCTAATGCTTATGTGTGTATTATTGTTAATTGATATTAGTTTAATAATTGTGCATGGTTATCGTTGTTGACCATTTGACCTTCTTGACTTGTTGACCTTGGTTGACACTTTGACCATCATCATTTCATTTGGAAGATGCTCTTTGATCCTTGCAATTTGCATTAAAAATGAAATGATAATGGTCATGTCTTGATTTAGCCATGACAATTATCTCACTAATTATCTAATTACAATAATTCACATATATGAGAGAATGCTTCATATTATTCTCTCATTCTATTATTCACATTCTCTCTCTTGTTCTTCCTCTCCCTCAAGCTCTCCCCTCTCATGTGTTGAGAAACACTTGAGCTTGAGAAAAACCCTCTCTTGATAATCTCTACTCTCATCTAGGGTTCAAGTATTAGCACTTCTTGCACCCTAGTTACTTCTAGCTTGGAGTTGAAGCCAAAGGTCGAGGCTTTCGGGTGGATCTTTCTTCGACGTGAGAAGAGGACTAAGGTGACCTCCTTCCACCACTCCAAAGAGCAAGGAGAGAAGGACATAAAGCCCAAGGTATAACCTTTCTAGCACTTAGCTAGTTTCTAGTTAGCTTTAGCTTGTTTTTGTTTAGAAAAGATCCTTCTTTGTCTAGTCCATGTTGCCTAAGCTCATAAAAATTCGATTTTTATTCCGTTTTCCGCCTCCCCGCAAGTACCGGGGTGGGCAACGTGGACTTACACACTATGCTTCCGCTGCTCCCACTGACCACAATAACCCTCTGGCAGAATAATATATACGTGCACTTCTAAAACTAGTTTAGAACGACGCTATACTATCCTTCTGCTGGGTCTCATAGCCTAGAACAATAGTAGTGTCAAGTCTGGGCAAACAAGAACCTCCCTGTCACCATCCTTGAGGCTATCGGAGTACCTCTCGGGTGCCTGAGGTTACCCATCATATCTGCGGAGTGGCTAATGGAATGTCAAACCTAATTGAATCTTTGGGTCCTATTAAATTTTCAGTAATCGTTTGCGGTTCTGGAATCACTTCCAGTTCTACCATACTCCCACTACTGTTTTCTGAAAAAAATCTATTTTACTAAAACTGTGGCGAGTCAAGAACAATATCACTATTGATTTCCAGATGGTAGAATATCAACCCCCATCATAACCTGGGTCAACCCACAAACTGCCATTACAGAAACGTGCATTGAGTTATCCAGAGTCTGGTTTTAAGCATAAGCCGGACAACTCTCCGTACCTTAACGTCGTTAAGATACGAACCATTCTATATCCAATATAGAAACTTTGGCACTTATTTAATTGGAACCAGATTGAAATTATGCAGCTGTCTCCAGTGCATATCAACTTAATAGAAAGAGGCTAATCAGCATTACTCAACTTAGGAGTCCATCCAATTATGAGTAAGGTGAAAGAGAAACAAGTTTCTCAAAACCATTACTATCAACTGAATACCAATCACAAGTATCTACATCTTCGATCTCCTTGAAGAATCCCGATACTTGCGACATCCGGTTCTCTACTTTATTCTTATACCCACAACTTCTCAAAACTTAGACCTTGTATTTCTACGAAACACTTATCTAAAAACTAGAGAAGTCACAAGTAAACAGAACATAGTACGAGGACCAACCCCTTTGTCCTGATGGACACTGGACAACATACAATACTCTGTATAAGTCCGCTGAGTTGAATAACTCAAAACCTATGCATCGTAGGTTGAAAACTGTACTTATGGTTAAGAACTACTCCGCTGTTCAATGCTCCTTACCCAATCGTCAACTGATATAGGTAAATGTCACGGACATAATTTCAAAAAGTTATATCTTACTTTATAAAAATAAATGTACAGATATATCAGTTTGAAATTGGTGCACAACAACGGATACTCAAAACCACATACTTGCCGTCCGGCAAAAACCCAGGCGATTTCCTCAAATATCACCAATTACAACGAATTCCGATATAATGAGGATGATCACCAAATTCCCAATAACTTACTCCCACTCATCATCTGTAAAACCATACGGATGTGAGAATCATACCTGGTAAATACATACCCTGGAGTAAGTATCTAATCGGGAAAACAGTTTTCCTTTAACAACGCATAGTGAAACTGAAACATGAAAATGTTTCATAGGGGTATCCTGGTATTCCTAGTAATTCCTCTTCCATAATCCAATTCATGACTATAACCGTATATTTCTTTGTCATCTCTCCAAATCCCTTTATTTGTCTTTAGTCGTTACCTTCTGTACACCATCGTTAGGCTAAATGGCTTTCTTCCTTCCCTACCGTTCGGCACTAGCCTATGGTTTGGAAGAAGACTATCCAATAAGCGTAATAGGTGTATACTCCTAATCTTAGGAGTACTCGCAACTTGAGAGAAGGTGATGATAAAAGACAACTGAATAAAACCTTATTCTATTTCCCCTGAACTGGAGAAAAAGCAAATGTGAAGTATGAGTGGTGATGAACTACGCGGTTTGGTCGTGAATGATAGCAGTCGTAATTTACTTTGCCCTCTTTCTAATCTCTTTATTTTGTCTTTACTTATTACCTTCTGTACAACCTATTTAAGCTAATTGGTTTTCTTCATTCCCTACCTTTCGGCACCTGCCTATGGTATGGAAGAAGACTATCCAATAAGCGTAATAGGTGTACTCTCCTAAACCAAGGAGCCCTCGCAACCTAAGAGAAGGTGATGATAAAAGACAACTGAATAAACCAATTCAATTTCTCCTGATCCTGGACCCATCCTCGAAGAAGTTCCTTCGAGTTCATATATAACCATATGATGGGTTTATCCAATGGAAGAGGATGTTTGTAGTAATACGAGGTATTCTGGAGAAATGCAAAGGGTAAAAGAAGGATCGGCAATGATGTATGCAACTCAGAAAATCCAAAAGCCAGTATTTTAAGAAAGTTCGGTCAACTTGGTCACTGAGTCATAGTCTTGGGTCGGTCAATGGTCGCTGCCAAAGAGAGAGAGAAAAGAAACACTCTGCGTGCACTCTAAGCTAGATCAGAATGGTTATCATTTTATCTAATCAGGAAACCTCCCACTGTACCGTCAAATTCTCCTCCAAACCTGAAAGAAGAATTAGTCGGGATCACCCGAAGAGTAAACCAACTCATCAGTGAGAATCGGGATCCAACTCTCATCGCATGATAACGTGAAGGAATCCACTCACGTTATCATACTCCAGAAGGTATGCGCATGCCTGGTAAGTTTCAGTTTCTTTAGAAACTCCCGATGTGGATTTTTGCCCCCATACTCTTATGACCTTGACTAAGGGCCAACAAATCATAAGTCACATGTCAAGTTCTTCCCGTCATTATCCAGGTTGATTTGAACCCACCTGTACTTACTCTAGACTAAGGGCCAACAAAGTAATACAACTATCCCAAACCAACACATCTATCTATGCAACATGTGAACACCCCAGCAGCTACCAATCACTATGTCTTGACTAAGGGCCAAACAAATATAGCTTGAATACTACTGACCATTCATATGAAATGACGGAAGGCTACGGCTGGTCTTTGGCGAAAAACCTTTAACGTAATGAACTTGATCTCGCTGAAGGAACATGATAGATTTTTACAAAAATATAGTGGCGAAAACCTTTGCTAAAGAGGTCACTCCCGGTGAAGGGATTTCGGCTCTTTCCTCGTGGAATGAGGTGCAGGATATTCCAACTGAATACCGCGATGCAAAGCAACAAGTAATCGACTATAGTAAAGTTATTACCCTGACGCAAACTTCTGCCCAAGGGGTCACTCCCGGTGAAGGGATCTCGGCCCTTGCCTTGTCAAATGAGGTGCAGGATATTCCAACTGAATACCGCTGTGCAAAACAAAAGAAAACGTCTTTGTAATAACACCTTTTGAAAACTGTTCCAACAACGTCAAACAGATTTGTTTTCCTTGCATTGATCAAAATCAACGCAGCCCATCAATTAATCACACCAGAAAAGAACGAAAATAAAATGTACGTATATGCCATCCGCATTCGTCACTGGGTCCCGTCATCACCCGTTAGGTTACTTAACTAACAACAGAGCGGGGACTGGACTAGCGCGGGTGCAAAACATATACAACATCTACTAGTATATATACCAATATACAATAATCCCTCCAGACATGATAAATGCAACATCACAGAAAAGTAATAAGCAACACAAAACAATACAGATAATATGGGATCCCCGGGTTTCACAGAGCCGCTACTGAAACCCGACGTTCCCCTGGTCGTGTGGATAGCCTGGGCAATGAAACCTAGACCCCTACGAGTGCGGCAAGTTACCCGCCAAAACCTGAAGCGAGGCAGCCCCCTACAGCAAAGTGAATGGACCACCCAGCACTTCACGGAATCCGGTAACTTGGGCACTCTATCTTGGGTCAACCTGTACTCCTTATGAGTGCAGCGAATAGTCTGCCAATTCTAGAGTGAGGCCCCTTTAGCTCTCAAAGCCATGAGATGCAGACCCTTGCCCTCCAGAACCCGGCTATCCGTGCACTCCGTCGCAGGGTAAACCTAGTACAGAAATGAAAATATATACAACGGGTACATCGACCTCAACCCGGTCGTACCCCAAAAGAATAATATACAAATAGGCAGCGATGGCAGTGCACATGTTGGACGCTCGTCCCGCAATATCAAATGTACAAACAAATCCAAACTACACTACCATTGCATACAGCTATCCACCACGACAAATCCACAACATCATAGCACAACACAGAACATCAACGTGAATCTCACGTTCGCAAACCCGTCTAAAAGAGCTATAGCAATTAGACACGATTTACCGCTCGAATGACATTCACGGTCGGAGATATAATGTAAGTACTGTAAACTAACACATTTAAAATTCCGATCGACAAAACTTCCCGAAGTGGGCCCCAAGTACAACTCCAGTACTCAAACAAAATTTGGGTCCAAACAAAATATTCCAGAAACCACAATTCCACATGAAATACACCCAGAAGAAAAACGGTGCACTGAAGCCTCAAAACGGCGGCGGAACCGCAGCCAATACAAGATTTGTGCGGCGGTTCCGCGGCGGTCTTGATGGTTCAATCGACCAAATTTCTACAGTAGTCTTAGAAAAGCCTGCTCGATTTTCTGACATACCCAAAATAATTTTTAGACCAGTTTAAAAATTCGACAGAAACTTTAACATTGAAATCGCGGTTTTGGAAATTTCGTTCGATCGATATTTTAAACACGTTAGCTTAAGCTAGTAAAGGTTAATGGCGTAGCTCTGATACCATGTAAGTCTACGGTAGCGCCCCGGCCAATAATCTGAGGCCAAACGCAGAACAAAAACTTTTACAACTGGCGCTATCGCATACTATAACCCAGATCTTTCCATTAACGCTAAACTAACAAACTGTAAAGAGGTAGAAAGGCTATACCGATCAATTCGCGTCCTTCGGTCTTTAGCCATCATCCCACGCTCCTCGCGGCATCTCCGATCTCTTGTCTCCTCGTCGAGGTGGCACCACATCATCGATTCTTTATACGGGCTCCCGCCTCTATACCGAGGCAACTCGGACATCAAGTCTGCTAAAAGAGATGATCAAGATAAAGTAGAGAATGAGTGGAATAGTTTGTCTCAAACACCCTAGGGTTCTCATCACATGAGAGGGTTAGGGTGGAGATTGAAGAAGATGCAAAGAGGGATGAAAAGTGTGAGCTCAAGATAAATCAAGTGAGCAAAAAACAAAACCCCAAAACTTAAGTTGGCTGCCCACTTCTCTTGTGTGTGATATATATAAAGTTTAGTGTTGGAGAAATAAAGAAAATATCTTACCAAAATATCTCCAACTCAACCCTAAAATATCTCACCCAAAAGAAACATCATTAATTCTTTAATGACTCACTAGATGACTCATTACATGAGCCATTAGTGAACATTCTAGAATTAATGAGTCACACCAATGAGTCACACTTTCCAAAATCCATTTAATCATTTAAACTAAAATGATTAACCAAAAAGAAATGCATCTTCTAAAGTATTCTCGTAACGGATTACGAGAATACCCCTCACCTGTATATACATACCTGTATCCATATTCCGACCGAATACGAATACGAGAGACAAAAATATTCCGACTCAATATAATACTTGGATCCGGCTTAAACCAAAGCCCACCAGTATTATCTGTCCGAAATATGACGCGTGCACAAATGCACGTGCATGTTCGAACCCTACCATAAAACCATACGGCCTCTACAACGTTTCGCCCGAACTTGGGAAACTATCTGTGGGGGACTCTAAAGACTCGTCAGTACCCTGGCAGTGGGTTTAACCACAAGCATGTCAACGGCACTAGCTGTACGTAACGGCTGCCCATGTACTGACCGAAAGGGAAGCCGATGAGCGAACTCATCCTGGAACCCTACTGAGCCTATCAGTGACAATATCCGTACAGTCCGGTCCGTTCGTCTATGAGCATCGCATATCTGGCCTAGGGGGCTGGTAACGTCAGACCCCAATAGCTGTATAAGTCGTGTCGGAGGGTAGCCCCGAACACCCTGAGAAACTACTGGAATACCTACCAGTAATTCTCACCTGCCTTGGCCAAGGACTTGGTGTAATGGCTCTCCTAGACACAGCGCGATCTCACCCCCAATACCGAGAGAGACGAATCCCCTGCCGATCCGCTCACTGCCTCTATGTGGCTCGGAACTATACCCAACTAAAACCTGTTTGCACGACCCCTTTGAGCCGTAGTAAGGTAGTAATCTAAGCACAGTGGGAACTCACACGAGACAAATGACGACTTCAGGTCGATGAACTAACCTGTACACATGTCACCAGGGAACTGCTATCTGACGCTAGGTATAATACCAACTAGCAGGTTCCCGGCGAGTCCTGTCCGGTGTACTCATAACCCAATGAGCACCTGTATACATCTTAGGTGATCCAACAGACACCAATGGCTTGTGAGACCGGCCACCGTCCCTCGTCAGGGTCTCGACTGTATACACTAGTCTACTCCGGAGTATCGATGCCCTGTCTCGAAACTCCCATGACCAGGGACCACTTTTAAGGATGTGCTTATAGACTACCCAACTCTCACATATATGATCGCCATCATACTGTTGGTAGTCAAGCAGGATCCTAAGGGCTCTATCAACGTGTAATAGTGAACAGTAATGTCACCTAAAGCTGTACACGATGATAAAGGCAAACCAGATAGCATACCATCATCTTGAGTAAGACTGTCCTACCGGTATAGGTCCTCCTCAATTATTGCAATCACGTGCCTGCGATCCAATAATTGACTTTGAGGGCACTACAACCAACACTAAGGGCGGCAAGAATCCTGAATCGGTCCATTTGTTCTGCCAAAGAGGGAAACAGGCTTGACTCAGAAGAAGGAGGAGGAGGAGCAGAAGATAAAGAGGAAGAATCTACGGGGGGCTCTCTATAGACTCTACCCGATCTATTTTTTATAGACTCATCACAAAAGAATCTAACCTGATGGAGAGGACCTCTCGGACGAGAAAACGCAGAGATCCGATCTAAAAAGGAGAGCGCCGAGCTAACGAGACTCTGGACGAGGAAATTATGAAGAAGTAAGGGCCCTAATGAGGACCCCACCTCTACTTATAACTGCTGGCGTACAAATCCAATGGCGACAATCATCTTCCGCTGAAACGACTCATTGCATTCGACGGCAACCATCGCTCCACCTGTAGCACGCGCATTGGTCGTACCCTATCGGACGCCGGAAATCTGCGGCCCGTCGCGTCAACCAACCAGCGCCAGACACGTAGGCTGACGCTTCGTTGAACGTACGCACGACCCGGCACATCCTCCTTAATGCAAGATATGGCCCCTGATCCGCTGACGTCATCAAGAAAATACAGCCGATTGCCCGGAAATGCACGCTTACGATATCTACGAAAAGGAGCTCACCTCGGGTGACCCGGCAGACCACTCTCGACCCGACCCGTGAGCAGGTCGGGACGAGAGTGGGGGGCTAATGATGATGCTCGATATCGGTGATCTCCCAGATCGTGATACGTGTCCCGAAGCTTGCAAGAAAGGACCTACAGTGGCCGACCAGACCACTCCTATGCCTGTCCTACAAACAACCTTTGGCTCGTCTTCGAGCCCCCTGCACAAGTGGCCTCCTCAGCCCTCTCAGCTCGTCTCCAGGCTACCGCAGAACCAAGATACCTCGGCCGCCCGCTCGTCCCCAAGCCTCCCGCCGAGCTCGTATTCATCGGTCTCATCGACCAACCAACGGCACCCGTCACAGGCGCAACCGCCTCACCTCCGCGAATCTCGCCATACGCGAGATATCCGCCAGCCACGTCCCGCGTTCCACGCCATCACGATCCCCCATTAACGAGCATGTCTCGTCATTAATGGGAGATCCTGCCCATCACATGAGCGTGACGCCGGGAGCGTAACTGCCGGCGTGATTCTCACGCCTACCTGCCTGCCTGCCGTCACCACTATATAAACTCCTCTTTCAGACGGTTCAAGTAAGTCATTTTCTCCTCACTAGGCCGTTACTCTGCTCAAACATCTGGTCTAACTTGATCGTCGGAGGGTCCTCGGTGGTACCACCATCCCGGGACTTCCTTGCAGGTAGCTCGGCCTCAACAACCTCAAACCCATTGAGATCCACACGCTTCAGGAGTCGACCTCCAACCCAATCTCAGTCGTCCATGATCTACGGAAGGTAACATCTTGACGTGATCAGACATCCGTCACCAAGTTAGGCATCAAAGAAAACAATCATATAACATGGAGCTTAAAACAGCCTGCATATTAGAGTTGCAGGCACAAGCAAATAATTACAACGATGAGAAAAATACACACAACTGCAACCTTTGTTTAAAAAAAGCTAGAATAAGAATTAATCCATATATCAAAACCTTCACTTCAGAGCATCCTTTCATAATATTTATGATCAAAATCTACACAGATATGTTTATAATTTTGCATCATGTGAAAAATGTAGGATTAGCAATAGAGAAGGAAAAATATTTATGCTTTATTACTCCCTCTTCACATCAATACATCCCTACCTTTTACCTGTACAAGATCTAATTCTCTAAAACTAGGTGAATGCAGGAAATGCTTGTTCCACGGAAACAAACTGACATGGAGACAATTGCTCACAAACAACACTACTATTATTCCAGTAATGTACTCTCTTGTTTGGCTGCAGCAACATGAGCTCATCCATCGCTCCAAACGATAGTGTTCTTTTTATCGAATTAAGCATCGAAGAAATGAGTTGTGATGGTGGGGCCTCATCAGCAGCAAATTCATTAGAAGCTATGTCCACGCTCGATTTGTCGCTTCCACTATCGCTTCCGTCTGTAGAATTAAGGAGTTGTGCCATAAGCTTGTCCTCGCTCCAATTGGAGCAGCAGTTAGTGTTATTATTCTTTTCTTTATTTTCTTTAGTGTTTGAATTTGCTGACGGGTTAGTGCTCAGCACCGAGCTTTCAGATTTCTCTTCTGTTTGCGTGGGTGTGCTGCCTTTGTGTCGCACTCGACACAGAACCCAGTCATCCAACTGAAACAAACAAAGTATAAAGCATTAATTCATTAGCCAGGGAGAAAGGAGAAATTTATGTAGATACGGGAATAGAGGAAAAAAAATGTTAGAGAGACAACACAAAACAACTTCAGTCCTGTGCTCGATCGCTAGTTAGGGTCAAAGACCACTAAGTTAACTTCCAAAATTGTTTAAGATGCCAACTTTTTTTCTTTTTTCCTCTTTATAGCTTCTCAACACCATTATTTAAGGCTAAATGATACGAAACCACTGGATTTTTATGTTTACTAAATAAAGACATTGAACTTCATAAATTACAAATAACACCATTGAACTGCGACTTTCCTTTCATTTTAATTGTATTATCTGAAACTTTGTGTGGTAGTTTAGAGTGATATCTGCAATTTATAATGTTTAACAGAGTCATCAGACAAAATACTGAATGTTTATAGGGGGTTAGTATAATTTTCACTTAAATTTAAGAGAATAATGGAGGAAAGATGCCATAGGAGATCGAAAAACACCCCCTCCCTAGTTTTTTCCGACGATCGGCACCCACCATCTTCATCGTCATCATCTAAGATGTGGGTACGCCAAATTTCATGTGATTCTACAACTTTTTCACCGATGATTTAGCAATGTAAAAAGTTCTATTATCGGTAAACCGTTAATTTTGAACCCACTAAATCAACAGTGAAAAAGTTGTAGAATCACATGAAATTTGGTGTACCCACATCTTAGATGATGACGATGAAGATGGTGGGTGCCGATCGTCGAAAAAACCTAGGGAGAGGGTATTTTTTCGACGCCATAGGAGGGAATCCCCTCCTATGGGCTCTTTCCTCCATTAATCTCTAAATTTAAATACATAAACTACTGATCCAGGTGGGCCGCCTGCCTAAGCTAGCCCTCCCTAAATCCACAACTAAAGAGAAAATGTCGGGGCTTACTCGCATAGAACCCCTGTGTTTGGGCAATGAAGAAGGGTTGGCTTCACTAAGGTGGCGATACTCATGCATGATCCAGTCAGTCTTGATTCCCTTTGGTGGACGGCCTTTGTAGAAAACAAGGGCCTTCTTCACGCCTAGGCACTGGGACCCACTGCTTGCAAGTATCGGCTTGTCTGTACCAGTTGCCTTCCAGTATCCGGATGCTGCTGCCCTATTGGGTCGTGATCCGTTTGGATATTTTCGATCTCTTGGGGTGAAGAAGAACCATTCGCCTTCCCCAAAGAATGCTTTGTCTGATACAAAAAAGGGACGACAGACAATGTTAGCAACAAATACTGAATCAGCATGCATCTCTTCTACTGTGAAGAAGGCTAAGTTACACTTGAGTTTCTCACTAAACTGCCTTAAAGTTTTTTTAAATCACAATAAGCTCCATTAAGGTGCTACATCTAAAGGGTATTTTAGCGGAAACAAACTCCCTTACAACAATAATTTAAAATTTTACTATAATAAATAACTTTAAGGCGGTTAGGGGAGTTTAATGGAAAAACAGTGATAGTTGCAGGTAGTTTAGTGTTATTTAGCCTGTAATGAATGGTTCAAGTAGCTTGAAATGCAGTACTAGTGCTAAAAGTCTGATGACATCACATTATATTAAATCTTTTCACGGTGCTTCCTACTATTTTCTGATGCTTACTTTTATACTATAAACATGCCTTTCACCCTCATCATCGTATATGCTTCCAAATAGAATTTGACAAAGATACCTAACAAGCATCAACATATATTGTTACACATAGCTTTCGTGGATTGTCCAGCACGAGTTCTTTAATCAAACTAATGCCCCACCACTGGTTTATTTTTTTTAAAAATCAATTAATTTCTGACCGAAAGAGCTTAAATCAAGCAAGTTGATTTCAATAGAGATGAAAGACAGGATAGGATAAAGTTAATTACCGGGAAGTTCCCACGGATCGAACTTGTAGATGTCGACATCAGCAATTATACAAGTCACCGGAGACAACGAAGAGGTAACCTTGTTTTTTACGTAATGGATGATGAGTTCTTGGTCCGTTGGATGAAATCGAAACCCTGGAGGGAATTGAGAACCACTTGTAACTATGCTTCCCATTCAAAGAAATTAAGAATAATAAGATAAAGAAGGTAAAAGTGAAGAAGTGGAGAATTAAGTTGTAGTATGGTATCTGAAGACTGAGGAGCCTTTTATAGAGAAAGCTGTCGGGTAAATAGTGGCAAGGTGTGTTGGGAGAAATTGTGACAACGATAATTTCTCGGGGAACTTTTTTTAAGTGCCTTGAATTTGGAGAAAACAAAGAGGAGCCGAATGCAAATGGACACAAATGCAAAGCATTTGAATCTTCTGATACGGCAATTATTGTCGACTTATACGGTACAGTTATCCTCTAATCCAAGGAAATATTTATTTAACTTTATATTGGATAGGATATGATAACAACATAATGTAGGCCATGTTATTTTTTAGTCTTATTTAACTGGACTATTTATCCTACCCAATCAGATAGCAGGATGAGGTCTGAATTATAGGCTTACAAGGTTGTCCAGATATGGGAGACCAAGTCTTTGTTTTAAATTTAGGAACCAAATTGCATATCAGTGTGAAACTGAATTCCATATCTGATCACAACAAAGACCAAGACCAATCATGAAGCAGGTCGGTTCTTGCTATATATGGACTCTACCAGCAGCTGTGCAAACAGTATCATAAAAAGGAATGAATATAGGGGGGGCCATTAAAAAAAATAGTTGTAATGAATGGTAGATGTACACTTTTCATCCTAACAAAAACTTTTGAACAAAGAGATTCCATATAAGGGTGTCTTTAAGCAATTACACCCTATGGACCTTTCTACGAGACTACCAGTATACCAAAGCATCTCCTTGTATTTCACATAACCAAATTAGAAATCAAAGTCAAATTCATATTGGACAGTATTGATTGTGCTGACAGGTACAAATATAGAACATGGCATGCTTTGCTGTAAATTGTCCCAGGCTCTTTGTTGTCTAGGGGGGCGTCATGTTCAAGGCAAAACTCTATGTACACGACTGAACAATAAATACACCATATATAAAGCAACACCTGATATATATATATATATATATATATATATATATATATATATATATATATATATAATAAACATATGTCCCGCATGATCTTGATTATCTACGGATAATTAACATCAGTTTTCAACAGTAAAGTATGTTGAATTATCATAAACATTGATACTCTTGTGCTAAAGAAGAGGAACAAGAGCATATGCTCCCCAAACCCGACATTATCGTGTGGAGAGGAGTCCATTTCAAGCAGCTCAATGGCTCCAAAGGGATAAGATGCCAGAAAATATCTACCATTAATAATTTCATGAGGATATTTTAAGGCTGATCTGATCACTATAAGAGATCTTCTCGGCCGGCAAATTAGCTTGTTTACAAAAAGAAATATAGGTTTTAATTACAAGACTATTTTAGAGTAGGACGTTGCATCGGATGACCATATATTATATGAAATTACTAGCTTTGGCAGTTTGTAGAAGAACTGTGTTTCCCATACACCAACATATCCTTTGCTTTTATGTCAAAAACGTATCCTTTTGTTTCTGTGTTAGGATATAGGGAACAAGGTTCCCTTAATACCAACATCCACTACCTTTTCTTAAAAACAAACTAATGGAACAATATTATACAGCATTATTGTTATTGTGTGATGATGAGAACCACCCGGTGAGAGATCATTAAATATTGGAGAGGGGATGCAAGAAAAAATAATATTTGAATATAGAACCGTGTCTGTGTACACGTGCACAGGGGCATATTTAATATATACATGACAAGCAAGCAGAGACCATGTAATGTCAGCCCGACGATCAAGGTTGTAAAGAAGTACTAGGAGTCTAACTGTTGCCTGCGAATTTTTCCAAACTATATATATATATATATATATATATATATATATATATATATGAGGTTAACGGAGGAAAGAGGCCATAGGAGGGATTTCCTCCTATGGCGTCGAAAAAATACAACCTCCACCATTTTTTCTGACGATCGACATCCATCATCATCATCGTTATCATCTAAGATGTGCATTCACCAAATTTTATGTGATTCCACTCCTTTTCACCGTTGAATTAGCAATGTAAAAAGTTCTATTGTCGTTAAACCATTAATTTTGCACCAACTGAATCAACGGTGAAAAAATGGTATAATCATATGAAATTTGATGTATCCACATTTTGGATGATAAAGATGGAGGTGATATATACCGATCGTCGAAAAAAATCATGGAAGGTGCATTTTTCCGACGCCTAGGAAGAAATTCCCTTCTATGGCACCTTTCCTCCATTAGCCTCTATATATAGAGAGAGATAGAATAATGAAGAAAAGAGGCCCTAGAAGGCTTTTTCGTTAGGTGACGTCAAAAATCTGTATTCTCCACCATTTTATTCGACGATCGGCACACACAATCTTCATCTTTACCATCGAAGATGTGGATACGCCAAATTTCATGTAATTCTATCACTTTTGCACCGTTAAATTAGCAATGTAAAAAGTTCTATTGTTGGTAAACCATTAATTTTGCACCCGCTAAATCAACGGTGCAAAATTGATGGAATCACATGAAATTTGGTGTATCCACATCTTAAATGATATAGATGGAAATGATGGATGCCGGTCGTCAAAAAAATCATAAAGAGTATTTTTTCAACGTCGTAGAAGGAAATTCCCTTTATGGCCCCTTTCCTTATATATATATAGAGAGAGAGAGAAAGAGAGAGAGATGATCCTAAGAGGCCGATTCTCATTTCTTATTTTGAGGCCAAACATTTAAATACACAACCCCGTGTTTTTCACCGTTCATACAGGTCACTTTGATCTACTTGAATCAGATATGTTATGTATAAAGTTTTATTATATTCGGAGACTTCTAATACATCCATCAAGCGATCTTGTTTTTCATGCATCGTAAAGTCGTCAATTTTTTAGTATATTTGATGGATTAGTTAGAGCTCTTCAAATCTGATAAGATTTGATACATAACTTATCTAACATGTGCAAATCATGATGATCAATGCGGATCGGTGAAAAACACGATGTATTGTATGTTTGAAAAATGGATCTCAAAATAAAAAAAATAAGGCCGGACCTTATAGGATCATATCTCTCTCTCTCTCTCTCTCTCTCTATATATATATATATATATATATATATAAACAAAACTTAGTAAATATACATGACATTGGTTGGACAATTATGAACTCATGCCTTCTTTAGAGAAAGAGAGGAAAAGTGGAAGCACATATGACAAAAAGGAAGACAATTGTGATGCTTATTTTCCATTTATATAGGCCGACACCCTTTTTAAGAACTGGGTGAGGCTCTATAATCGTTTAATTCCATTAGGATGGTATGAGATTGCTTCCACTAGGCAATAAGGTTGTGTATGGGTCTGGTTGAGCGGGTTTTGGCTCATAAATAAACCCAAACACGGTAAGACGGGCAAGTTTTCCATCTATTTTAAACCCGACCATTGTAATGGGTAGATAAACTCGAACCCGGACACAACTGGTTCGGGCAGGTTTCGGGCCGTGGTTCGGGTTTAATTAGTTCGGACGGGGTTAAACATGGTTTCGAGTAATAGCAGGTTTCACATATTAAATTTAATGTTTAATTTATATGATATAAAACAATGAACCATAAAATCCTAACTTTCTCTCATCTCTTTATCTTGGAATCCAAAGTTATCTACCATCTCTTGATCTTATAAATTGAAATCCTAGCTTTCTCTACAGGATCCCATAACCGAGAACTAAAAAGTTTGGTATTTAATATAAAAGGATGAAAAGAGAAGACTAGAAAAGAATACGGCTCAATTAAACTTTAGGCTTGAAAAGTGAGAATAGGTTTATATAATTTATACAAGTATAGGATTTTAATCTTAGCCGTAGAGTTAAATCTATCAACGGCTTAAGTGTTTATTAAGTGGGCGGGTCGGATCGGTTGCGGGCCTGTATGAGTTGCGAGCGGGTGTGGGTTCGAAAACGCCCGGCCTTATTCAAATGCGGGCTGGTTCAGGTTTTAAACCCACCAACTGTTGGATATGTATGCCCTAGAGGCCTTCATTATATAGGATGTTAAGGATATATATATACAGGACAATCTTACTTGATATGATAGTATGCTATTTGGTTTGTCTTTATCTTAACATGTGATGTGTTTTACTTTATATTTCATATCTTGTATACATGTTGATAAAGCCTGTAGGATCTTTGCCTGACTACCTCCGTTGTGATAGCGATCATACTAATGGGAGCTGGGTAGTCAATAGGCACATCCTTTAATGCATCCCTAGTCGTACGAGTATCGAAACTGGACATCGTTACTTCAGAGTAGACTAGTGTATACATATCTAGACCCTGATGATGGATTGGTCCCGCAACCATTGGTGAGGTGCATCTAAGATTGTATACAGATGCTCACTGGGAGTGAGTACACCGGACAAGACTCGCCGAGAACTGACTAAATGGTATTATACCTAGCATCAGATAGCAGTTTTCTGGTGAAATGAGTGCAGATAATCTGTCAACCTGAGGTCGTCATTTGTCTTGTGTGAGTTCTTACTGTGCTTTGATTATTAATCTACCACGGCTCAAAGGAGTCATGCAAATAGGTTTTAGTTAGGTACAGTCCCGAGCCACATGGAGGCAGTGAGCGACTGTTAGGGATTCGTCTCTCCCGGTATAGGGAGTCGATGTCGCGCTGTGATTGGTTGGTCATTACTATAAGTCCCTGGCTAGGACGGATTGAGAATTACTGGTGGTCGGACCAGTAGATTCTCGGATGGTCTTGAGCCACACCGACACGACTTGTTTGGTTATTAGGGGTCTGACGCTCTCCACCCTCCTAGACCTCACATGCGATACTCTCAGACGAACAGACCGGACTGCACGGAGATTGTCACGGACAGACTTGGTAGGAGTTCAGATGAGTTCGCTCGTCGGCCTTCTTTTCGACATGTACCTGGGTTGTCATTACGTATAGCTAGTGTCACTGACGGACTTGTAGTTAAACCCGCTGCCAGCGTACTGTCGAGTGTTTAGAGTTCCACACAGAGAGTTTCCATGGATCAGGCGATTCGATATAGAGGTCGTATGGTCTTACGGCAGGGTTTCGATCATATACGTATACTGGCTATACATATGATGTTCGGACGGACAATACCAGTGGGCTTTGGTTTAAGCCGGATCCTAGTATTGTATTATTGGATTTTTATCGTCTCAGTATATCCGTATTTTTCGGAATACGGATACGAGTATGTATATACGGTGAGAGCATTCTTGTAATTTTACGAGAATGAGCTTCTAGAAGGAGACGCCTCATTATTAGTTTTTTTTTTTTTTGGAAAAGGATTAATGAGGTAGAAATTAGGAGACACTTGAGGAATGGGTTGAAAGCATGGCTTTGTTAATTGTTTATTCATTTGGAGTTCCTATTCAAGCATGGTTAATTATTTTGAGACTAAAATAATCCATGCTTGAATAATTGTTACAATACTTAGCCATTCTCTCATCTCATTCTCTACATCATTATCACTCTCTCATTCTCTCTCCTAGGTTTTGCTCTCCTTCTCCCTCAAGTTCATCACTTCATATGTGTTGTGATCCATCGAGCTTTCGAGACTAAATAATCCATAGATCACACTCTACATCTACTTAGTAATCTTATCTAGCACATTAGATCACTAAGTTACCTCACTTGAGATTGGAGCTTAACCATAGGCTCTTGGGTGGATCTTCTATTACCTAAAGGAGACCGGCAACCGAGTTCGTTGGAAGCTTCGGAGGAGCCAAAGAAAGGAGTTCAAACTTGAAGCTCGATCCAAGGATCAAAGAACCACTTGAAGACCCGAAAGACTTGACACGAGGGTATAATACTTTAACCGAGTAGTTAACGCCCTCTTGTAGTTTAGTTTTTGCTAGTTAAGGTTTAATCAAAATCCTAAGTTGATAAAGTCTATGTTGCAATGCAAACTTGATGTTTGAACAAAAGAAAAAATCGTTTTTCATGTATTCCACCTCCCCGTGAACTCGCGGGGTGTGCGACATAGACTTACACTAGTATCAGAGCCACTTAAACCTAAACTAGCTTGTTAGCAAATAGTTAGAAGCTCGATCGAAAGAATTTTCCCCGAAATCAAATCCCATGACCTAGCTTGCTGTCGATTTTTAAACGAGTTCAAAAAATTATTTCAGGGGTCCTAAAAATACATGCAGGCTTTTCTAAGAACACAAAAGAAATTTGAGCACGAGATCGGCCAAGACCGCCGCAGAATGGCCGCGAAACTCACTGTTTCTCCGTGGAACCACGGCCGAGTCGTGGTCGAGTCGTGCGAAATTTCTTCTGTGGATCGTTTTGTATGGAATATGATTTCTGGAATATTTTGTTTTCTGCCCAAAGTTAATTGTATTCTGGATTGTTCATGAGGTGGATACAAATTTGTTATTCGATCGAGATTCTAAATTATTGGGCTAGTCGGGTTTTCTATGTTCGTATAAATGTGTTTCGAAACATCCGCTAATTGTTATATGTCGATTTGCGGGGGTTGCATATTTCTGTGACTGTGATGGTTTGTGTATATGGATTGATTGTATCGTCGTGAATGAATAGTCGGGGATATGAGAAGAGTGTTTTTCTTTTCTTCATTCATGTACAATTTGTAAAGTGATGTAATATTATTTTGCGGGGCACATCCGGATTGAGGTTGTAACCACCGTTGTACTATTTTTCTCTTACTGTTTTTGCTCCTAGGATAGACCCAAGGTGGGGTGCACAAACTACCGGGTTCTTTGAAGTGCCGAGTGGCCTACTCACTTTGTTGAGGGAGATTGCTTCACTTCGGGAATTTGGCGGGTAGTTTGCCGCACCCGTAGGGGTCTAAGGTGGGGTTTTTGGCTATTCATCACAACCGTGGAATCCGTGTTTCGTTACAGGCTTAAACGAAGCATGAAAATCCTAGTATATCCAATGTTTCCATCTGTGATTCTGTTATCAGGAATGCTTATTATTGCGTGAGACGAATGTATATATCTATATATGATATTTAGTAGGCGTTGCTTATGTTTTGCACCCGCGCTAGTCCAGCTCCCGCTCTGTCGTTAGTTAAGTAATATAACGGGTGATGACGGGGCCCCATGGCGAATGCGGATGGCACAAGCATACGTTGTATTTTCGTTTCTTTTACTACAATGATAAGGTTAATAGATGGGACCGCATTAATTCTAATTAATGTAAGAAAATAAACCTAAAATCTGATGTCGTTGGAACAATTACAAAACACTCGGTTTTCTTCAAAAAGCATTTTTTAAAGAGGGAGCTTAAAGCACTCCTTTTCAAAAGCTATCAGGTTTCTTTGACTATATCAAGTTCAATACGTTAAACGGTTTTTTCGCCAGAAAATCAGCCGTAGCCCTCCGTAATTTCAGATACGTATCTACTAGTATTCATTCTATGTGTTTTGACTTTCGCCAAGGCATAGTGTTTGGTAGCTAGTGGTGCTTATCTGTGGCATAGATAGATGCATTAATGTAGGACAGGTGTACAGCTGTTTTGGCCTTCTTCAAGGGCTTGTACGAATGGGTCTAGGTTAATCTGGATAATGACGGGTAGAACTTGACTTGCGGCTTATAATATTTTGGCCTTCGTCAAGGTTATAAGCGCACGGGGCAAAAATAACATCGGGGGTTTCAAACATAAAGAAAACTTGCTAGTGTTGCATACCTTCTTGAGTGTGGTGTTTTTGGTAGGCTTCCTTCAAATTCATCACACAATGATAGTTGGGTCCTAATCCTACTGTGAGTATATGCTACTCTTCGGGAAACAATTTCACTTAACAATTAATGCTATAAACCAAGTAGATATCTAGAACAGTGTTAGCGGGGCTACGCCTTCAGGGAAAAGAGTTATATAATTAAGGAACTTCACGAAAGCATTGGAAAACCTCCCTCGAAATACCGACACTAGCCTGGCTGAAAGGTTGAGCAAGTATTGTGACGTGCGATTAATCCTGACCAATTCTTAAGGATTCGAGTAAACAGTGGAAGCCATCCTGTTTAGATAAACTAAAAATCAATCTAAACTTACAAGAGCATATGCTGAGTGTTTCTTTTCTCCTATCCTAATTGCAGCGACCATGACGGAACTTAAGCTCATATTAGATAAAAACAAACTCGCTGGGCCAAACTATAAAGACTGGCTGAGGAATGTCCATATGACCCTTACATATGATAAAGTCGCATACGTCCTCACGGCGAAAGCTCCCCCTGTTCCCAGTCCAGCATCCTCAGTCGCGGACATTAAGGTCCGTAAGACCGAGGATCTTGATTGCACGAAGGCCAAGTGCCTCGTGCTGGCCTCCATGGACAGTGAGCATCAGAGGCGGCACGAGAAGATGGACCTTGCTTCCATCTTCCTCCATACCAAGAAATTATATGGAGAGCAATCTCGTATCGAATGATACGAGATCTCGAAGAAACTTTTTCAAGCGAAGTTGGCCATCGGATCGTCTGTCGGGGACAACGTCCTGAAGACGATTTCTCTCATTGAAGAGCTTGCGGACCTCGGAACCACGTTGGAAAATGGGTTGTATACCAACTTGATCATCCAGTCTCTTCCCTCCACCTATGCCCAGTTCATAATGTACTTCAATATGAACGGTATGGAAGTCACGTTTCCTGAACTCCTCAACATGTTGAGGATGACGGAGGGCGCCTTGCAAAAGGGTAAGGAAACACCCGCTCTGTTAGTTGGTAGATCTTCTGCTAAATCCAAAGCTAAGACCAAGGGGAAGAAGAAGAAAGCCCCTACCAAATCGAGAGGTGTACAGAAGGTGGCGGGAAAGGGAAAAGAGAAAATGGGAAGGACAGCCATAAAGGAAGAATGCTTCTATTGTCGGAAGAAGAGTCATTGGCGGAAGGACTGCAGGGCCCTAAAGGCCAAGAATCAGGATACGAAGCAAGTTGTGGCTTCGGTTTCAGGTGTGTTCATGATTGAATCCATAAACTCTACTTCCTGGGTATTTGATACCGGATCAGGATCTCACATCTATAATTCTTTGCAGACGCTGAGAAACCGTAGGGTTTTGAGGAAAGGTGATATGACCCTCAGGATTCGCAACGGAGCCAGTGTGGACACGGTTGCAGTAGGGGATTATCATCTTGGATTGGCAAGTGGACATATTTTGATGTTGCATAACTGTTTTTGTATACCCAGTATGGTGTGTAATATTATATCGGTGTCTTTATTATCAAATGAAGGGTATAATTTTGCACTTGTAAGCAATGTTATCAACATTCACCTAAATCAGGAAATGGTTGGGTCGGGTACACTTAGCAACGGAATATACATTCTCAATCAACATCAAGTTTTCAACGTCCAAAACACACTGAAAAGAAAAGCTCCAGAATCGAACCAAGCTTTTCTATGACATTGTAGACTCGGTCATATCAATGAAACCCGACTAAGTTACATAAAGAAGATACTTAGATCCGTTTGAGTATCAATCATATGCAACTTGTCAATCATGTATCATTGGAAAGATGACAAAAACACCGTGTCCGTTCACTGGACACGGAGAAAGAGCCACAGGGCTCCTGAGACTCGTACACAGCGACATGTGTAGGCCGATATTTACACATGCACGAAGTGGCTATTCCTACTTCATTACTTTCACAAATGATTTCTCTAGGTATGGACATATTTTCCTAATGAAACATAAATCCGAAACCTTTGAGAAATTTCAAGAGGATAAGAATGAAGCAGAAAAGCAAACCGGCAAAAGTATCAAGATGCTCTGTTCCGATAAGGGCGGAGAATACTCAAGTGCCGAGTTGCTGGAATACCTAAAAGAGAATGGAATTCTCTCAGCTTACTCCTCCAAACACACCACAACACAACGGTGTATCAGAAAGACAGAATCGCACCTTAGTAGATATGGTGCGTTCCATGATGAGTAATGCTGAGTTGATGCCATCCTTCTGGGGGTATGGACTGGAATCTGCTGCATACCTATTGAACAAGATTCCTACTAAGTCTGTGCCTACCACTCCATATGAAATATGGAGTGGGAAGAAACCATGTCTTAAGTATTTAAAGATATAGGATTGTCCTGCATTTGTCAAAAAGGTGCATCCGGACAAACTCGAGGCACGTTCAGAACTGTGTAAGTTTGTGGGATACCCTAAGAATTTAAGAGGGTATTATTCTATCACGCTGAGGAACAAAAGATCTTTGTTTCTCATCATGCCCGCTTCATGGAAACTCAATTTCTTGAAAAAGAGATAAGTGGGAGCGCGATAGAGCTGGAAGAAATTCCAGAACCACAAACTATTACTGAAAATTTAGTAGAATTTGAGACTTCAATGGAACAGGACATACCCACGCCGCTCCGCAGATCTAGTAGGCCATCTAATCCACCCAGAGATACTACGGTTTTCTCGTAGACGGGGATCGAGAGGATTGCATCATCTACGATGATGAGCCGACTAGTTTTCAGCAAGCCATCACGAGTAAAGACTCGGTGAAGTAATGGATGCTATGCGATCCGAAATGGAATTCATGTACACAAAAAAAGTTTGGACTTTGGATTTTGCTCCTACTGAGGTAAAACTCGTAGGTTGCAAATGGATCTTCAAAAAAAAGATTGGTGTAGATGGTCAGGTAGAAACCTACAAAGCTAGACTTGTTGCTAATGATTTTCGTCAAAGACCAGGATTGGACTATGACGAAACTTTTTCACCAGTGGCTATGCTTAAATCCATTCGGATCCTACTTATCATTGCTGCCTTCCATGACTATAAGATCTAGCAGATGGATGTTAAAACCGTCTTTCTAAATGGAAGTTTAGAAGAGTGTGTTTTCATGGATCAACCAGAGGGCTTCGTAGACAGTGGGAGCAGTGGAAAGGTGTGCAAGTTGCTTAAATCCATTTATGGATTAAAACAGGCATCGCGGAGTTGGAACATCTGCCTTGATGAGACGGTCAGAGAATTTGACTTTATCAAAAATGTGGATGAACCATATATTTATAAGAAGATTGTAGAGAGAACTGTGGTATTCCTCGTTTTATACGTTGATGACATTCTCCTAATAGGAAATGACGTTCCTATGCTACAATCGGCCAAGCTGTGCTTATCACAGAAGTTCTCTATGAAAGACCTGGGTGATGCCTCGTACATTCTGAAGATTAAGATCTATCGTAACAGATTTAAAAGAATGTTAGGACTTTCACAGTCGAGATACATTGACACCGTACTAAAGATGTTTAGTATGGAAGATTCTAAGCGCGGCAACTTGCTCGCTTGTCACGGAATCACCCTCTCCAAAGACATGTCTCCCAAGACTAACGAGGAGAGGGATCGCATGAGCATAATACCCTACGCTTCGACAGTAGGGTCAATAATGTATGTGATGTTATGTACCAGACTAGATGTAGCTTACGCACTTAGCGTGGTAAGTAGGAATCAGTCTGACTCAGGTAAGAAACATTGGATAGCAGTTAAGAACATTCTTAAGTACTTAAGAAGGACTAAAGAGATGTTCCTGATATACGGTAATGGAGACCTCCAGATCGAGGCTTTTACCGATTCTGGCTTCCAAAGTGACAAGGATGACTCTAAATTTGTCTCGGGTTATGTGTTTACCCTCAACAAAGGGACGCTCTGTTGGAAGAGCTCCAAACAGGACACCGTAGCAGACTCGACGATGGAGGCTGAGTACATCGCTGCTTGCGATACCGCAAAAGAAGCTGTCTGGATCAGGAAGTTCATTACTGAACTTCAGGTAGTTCCATCCATTGCTAGTCCAATACCTTTGTATTGCGATAACAATAGAGCCATGGCTTTGGCAAAGGAACCACGGTCCCATCAGATATCCAGACATATCTTAAGGCGGTATCACCTGATCAGGGAGATCGTGGATCGACAGAAGATCGAGGTTCGGAGAGTGGACACAAAAGACAACACGGCAAATCCATTCACCAAGGTCATCCCTCAAGTCTAGTTCGAGAGACTGTTCGAGATGTTGGGCATGCGGTACACCAGCTATTGGGTCTAGTACAGACAGTGGGTACTCATTGCGCCAATTACAAGCCTTAATGCAAATGGGAGATTGTTGGATATGTATGCCCTAGATGCCTTCATTGTATAGGATGTTAAGGGATATATATGTACAGGACAATCTTGCTTGATATGATAGTATATTATTTGGTTTGTCTTTATCTTAACATGTGATGGGTTTTACTTTGTATTTCATATCTCGTATACATGTTGATAAAGCACGTAGGATCTTTGCCTGACTACCTCCGTTGTGATGGCAATCATACTAGTAGGAGCTAGATAGTCAATAGGCATATCCTTAAATACGTCCCTAGTCGTAGGAGTATCGAGACTGGGCATCGTTACTCCAGAGTAGACTAGTGTATACATATTTAGACCCTGACAAGGGGCGATGGATTGGTCCCGCAACCATTGGTGAGGTGCACCTAAGATTGTATACAGATGCTCACTGGTAGTGAGTACACCGGACAAGACTCACCGAGAACTAGATGGTATTATACCTAGCATCAGATAGCAGTTCTCTGGTGACATGAGTGCAGATAGTCTGTCAACCTGAGGTCGTCATTTGTCTCGTGTGAGTTCCCACTGTGCTTTGATTATTACCCTATGTAACATTTTCAGAAAATATAAAATATTATTTTTGGAATTTAATATTAAAATAATATATTTCCCGAAAACTGCCCGATTTGTGAAATTGGGGTTTTCGAAAAAGGGTATAAATATATACCAATAATTATGAAGTAAATGAAAATTAAAATGATTTATTCATTTAATAATATATTTAAAGGATTTGGCATTTTTAAAATTTATTATATGCAGTTTGGATAAAAACCCGATTAGTGCACTGCTAATCGCGATTAAGCCAAATCCGCATTTCTACAGTTTTTCGTGGCTAGTGCACCATGTCATGTTATATTTTGATTACATGTTGTGTTCTTGTGTTATTTTGGGTATTATGTGATTTGGGTTTTAAATAAAAAAGAAAAGGTTAAAAAGAGAAAGGGTAAAAGGGTAATATTGTGAGAGAGTTAGAATAAGAGAGAAGAGAGAGGGGGCTGACATATCCTCACCCCATGTTATTTCTTCATCTCGTTCTTCTTCCCCATCTCCCTCCACTTCAACCCATGAAATCATCTAAAAAGCTTCGTTAAAACCCTAAACCCCTTTCTTTAAAATTGATCCCCTCTTCACCCTCTACATTTTGGACCAAGAAAAATTTGATTTTGATGACTTGGAGAAGCTAGGGTTTTTCTTGGGTTGCACAAATGAGCTAATTTCATCACCATTAGCATAGTATTTCATTCACATTAGTGTCTATGCATGTTTAGAAGTGATTAAGTGATGTTTATGGAGGTTTGGAAAATTCAAGTTAGGGTTTTGGGGAATTATTGAATTCAAAGATGAAATTGAGATTAGTAGAGACATAATAAACCCTCTAGAGTTAGTTTCATGGACTGAAGCCAAGTATAGAACCCCAAACTTAGAAACCCGACGTCGGAAAATTGTGAGAATTGTTATAGTATTTTGGAATCTGCTAACACTCAAGGACCTGGAAAATTATTTAGCGAACACAGTGATACATGCAGGCACCCAGGAAGCTACCACAGAGACCCGAGACCCCAACTCCACCTTTTGGCCGCAGTTTTATTCATTCTGGCCGCAAATTGCGGCCAGACTAGCGACTTGTGGGCTCGTGTTTGTTTCATGGCTCCAGTATCTGTAATTTAGACCCTCTACATATGCAAAATTGGCTGATTTGACCTGGGGTAAAATCTGGGAGCATATTGAGGTGTTTTTGGCTATGTTTTCCGTATTTTGGGATGCTTGGTTTAGATATTGGGATTTGTATTTGGTCGTGTGGCGTTTGAACGTCAACGACTAGGATTTTTAGTCGTGTTTTGCACGCGAAGCTATAGGTTTTAACCTATGGGCGAAACTTGTGTCGTTTTGGTTTTCAGAACTCGACTTTAATAGCGTTGCGATATGTGTTATTATTGTTGGTACCTTCACGTAGATTCCAAAACGATGGAGCGTGGCGTCATCGAGTTCGACAAGCAAGAACTAATGTGAGTGGATCTATATCCACGGGGGAAGTCGGGTGGATGGCGTATAACACCCCGCACACTTTGATGGAAACCGATTTATATATAGTTTATGGTTAATGAAACCTTTAATAGAAAACTATAGATAGAGTACAAAAGTAGTTAGAGGATCATATTAGAAACTAAGGATAGTTGAAAGTAATATGATACGGCTAATATGTGATGACGGGACTTGGGGATGAGATTTGATGATATTGCCGTTTAGGGTACTATAGAATAGATAGTCGACGTAGATGTGTCATCCGAACCATACATATTTCCAAACTAAGGAATCGTATGCATCTTTTAAACAGATACCTTGAGGGACGTTACGAATTTTCAAAAGATATCTTTTCCTTAAAAACACCGTAGCCCCTACTTTCAAAACTACGATTCTCATCTTTCAAAAACTGTTTGTATGGTTCGGGTGTGTATGTTAGATTAGATACTTACGCTTTTAGTAAAGGTAGAATGTATATGTAAAATTTACTTGATGTGGGATATAAATGCAATGAAAAGAATACATGACACGATATGATGATTTGGTGATATGTTGGTATACAGATGCGAGTCGATTGAGATGATTTATACCCTGCCGGTCTCCTGATATGAGATTGTTGCGGATGTGATCTGGGACATAGGTATATAGAGATATTTATATGTGTTGTGAATCGTGAGTGTTAGCCTTACGTGATGTTAGGTCCGTACCCTCCTCGTCTTATAAGTTGATAGGATCCCTGATAGTTTAATGCCGCCGTACGATGATTTTCCGTGCGTGATGAGTTTGACTTGATGATTGATCCATACCCTTGACTTGAGGTTGCCATACGATGGATTATACCGTACGCGATGTTAGGCTGAATGCCGATTGATAGATTCACCGACTCGATCATGTTAGATATGTATACCTTATAGCCTTTATCTAACTATTTACCTTATGATGCATTCATGTTATTCGCATTGCATTACTTATACCTGTGCTAGTACACTTACACCATTATCGATGATGCGTATATTACACGTACACAGATTTGCCGGCCCACACTTCATCATCGATAATTGCCATGCCACTACACAGTAGGGTTGCTGCATCATGACATACATATTGTACACCATACTTGCGCACATACCTATTGTACACCATACTTGCGTACATACATATTGTATACCATACTTGGGCATATACATATTGTACACCATACTTGCGTACCTACATATTGTACAACATACTTGCGCACATATATATTGTACACCATACTTGCGGACATACACATTTGTACGTCCATACTTGTGTATATACACATATGCACCTTTATACAGTATTGCATTCGATTTTGGAGATTTGGGAACCGCGTGATATATTTTAAATATGGATTCATTTAAAAGAACGGTTTTCCCTCAAATATGTCATATCACCGTTCCATATTGCATGATATACGGATATGCTTACATTTCTATCATCATGCTTTATGATTTTACGCATTGAGATATACTGTTTTCATGAGATTTCTGGATTTGAGAACCGTGGCTATTTCAAAAGAAATCATGTACTGTTTTAAAAACCCGGTTTCTCTTGATATGATATTTCAGTGCGTCCACCATGCGTTTTCTCAGTTCTAAGACGTGTGATATGTGAAACCCGATTCGAGGAGGCGGATGATTCCGTTTGCGGGTACATGGTGGACCCGGTATGGTACCCCGAGGTGAGAGATTTCGTGTGGATGATGATGAGCCTGGCAGAGCGACTACTACCTACCGGTAGTAGTATTTGGGCTCGAAGGATATCTTGAGGATACCGACCGGAGTTGAGAGATGATATGGGCCGATCCGGACTGACGGAGCTTGAGATATGAGGATTTACGTGTCGATGCTGGACACGGGTTTCATGATGTTTTCGGGTGTCGATGTTGGGCACCCAGATTCTATGATTTTGATGTGTCGCGAGAGACACCGTTGATTTATATCCTCATACTTTCATGCACACTCCTTTATGATATTTACATGCATACAGACATTGATTATATGGTTGGACGAGATCCACATGCATACATACATTGATTATATGGTTGGACGAGATCCACGTGCATATAGACATTGATTATATGGTTGGACGAGATCCACATGCATACATACATTGATTATATGGTTGGACGAGATCCACATACATACAGACATTGGTTATACTGTTGGATATTATCCGCATGCTTATAGGCATTGACTACCTCGTTGGCACATATACAGATGCGGTCACCTTAGATATCATAGTATTACCTTTATGATATAGTTGACCTAGGAGTCGTTATTTATTCGATTTCTATATGTTGATATTTTTCTACTCACGAGTTGGTAATTCGCTCCCGTTGTGCCACAGTTCTTGCAGGTTGACCGCTTGGATCAGTAGCGGCTTCGCTGGCACACAGTTGCATTCGGACGTTTTGCATTGGTAGGTGGGGCATTGTATCGTACCCACTCTTGTATCTATATTTCATATTGTATCTAATTAACTCCATCAATCAAAATTAGTAAATTGTATAAGTAATGAGACTTAGTGAGATTGTGGTTGCGAGACTTAGAGCGAGGGGTTTTCCGCTACTTGTGGTTTTTATGTCTTGCTTTTTCTTTATCTTTGTGGTGATCTTCGCCGTTGGGCGTCGTATATTTACATATACTGTCTTGCGTGGTTGTGATCCGCCGTTTGGTGAAGAGCTAGCTCCCGTTTGGGGATGCCTTTATTCTTGTTATGTATTTGTGGTTTTGGATCAAAATATACAAAGGAGGTGCTGCCCAAATTTTTAAAAGACGAAACACGTTTTCAAACTAGTAAGTTTCACTTGCATTTTTATGTTCCTTTTCTATATATTAAGAAAACTTGATTTCATTATACCATTATTTTAAAACTTCGCCTCCTTTATTTTCTTAAAAAGATTTAGATTTTTGGGTTTCAGCTTACTTGAATTACGTTACGTCTCTAGACGTTGCGTGATTTAAGTGCTGCTCACGAGTTAATACTTCGGATCGTGACACCCTACCACGACTTAAAGGAGTCATGCAAACAGGTTTTAGTTGGGTATAGTCCCGAGCCACGTGGAGGCAGTGAGCGACTGTTGGGGACTCGTCTCTCCCGGTATAGGGAGTCGATGTCGCGCTGTGATCGGTTAGTCATTACCATAAGTCCCTGAGCAGGACGGATTGAGAATTACTGGTGGCCGGACCAGTAGATTCTCGGATGGTCTTGAGCCATACCGACACGACTTGTTTGGTTATTAGGAGTCTGACGTTCTCCACCCTCATAGATCTTATATGCGATACTCTCAGACGAACAGACCGGACTGCACGAAGATTGTCACTGACAGTCTCGGTAGGGGTTTCGGATGAGTTCGCTCGTCGGCCTCCTTTTCGACATGTACCTGGGTTGCCGTTACGTACAGCTAGTGCTACTGACAGACTTGTGGTTAAAACCACTGCCAGCGTACTGTCAAGTCTTTAGAGTCCCACACAGAGGGTTTCCCTGGATCAGGCGATTCGATGTAGAGGCCATATGGTCTTACGGTAGGGTTTCGATCACATACGTATACTGGCTATACGTATGATGTTAGGACGGACAATACTAGTGGGCTTTGGTTTAAGCCGAATCCTAGTATTGTATTATTGGATTTTTATCATCTCAGTGTATCCGTATTTTTTGAAATACGGATACGGATATGTATATACGGTGAGGGCATTCTTGTAATTTTACAAGAATGATCTTCTAGAAAGAGACACCTCATTATTAGTTTTATCCTTTTTTGGAAAAGGATTAATGAGGTGGAAATTAGGAGGCACTTGAGGAATGGGTTGAAATCATGGCTTTGTTAATCGTTTATTCATTTGGAGTTCCTATTCAAGCATGGTTGATATTTTGAGACTAAAATAATTCATGCTTGAATTATTGTCACAATACTTAGCCATTCTCTACATCATTATCACACTCTCATTCTCTCTCCTAGGTTTTGCTCTTCTTCTCCCTCAAGCTCTTCCCTTCACATGTGTTGTGATCCATTGAGTTTTGAAACTAAATAATCCATAGACCACACTCTACATCTATTTAGTAATCTCATCTAGCACATTAGATCACTAAGTTACACCACTTGAGGTTGGAGCTTGACCATAGGCTCTCAGGTGGATCTTCTATTACCTAAAGGAGATCGGCAACCAAGTTCGTTGAAAGCTTCGGAGGAGCAAAAGAAAGAAGTTCAAACTTGAAGCTCGATCCAAAGAGCAAAGAACCACTTGAAGACCCGAAGAACTTGACACGAGCGTATAATACTTTAACCGAGTAGTTAACGCCCTCTTGTAGTTTAGTTTTTGCTAGTTAAGGTTTAATCAAGATCCTAAGTTGATAAAGTCTATGTCGCAATGCAAACTTGATGTTTGAACAAAAGAAAAAATCGTTTTTCATATATTCCGCCTCCCCGCGAACTCGCGGGGTGTGCGACATAGACTTACACCAACTTCGGGCAGATTTATAACGATCATTTTACCCGTCTAAAACGGGCGAATCCAAACAGACCCGACGAAATTGTGTAGATAACTTTAATAAGAGTGTGTGTGTGTCATGCAGTTCATGTATAGATCTGAAAAGTCGGTAGGAGTTGATTATGTGTGAACATAATCCTAAAACCACTATATTACAATAACCATGAAGCATCAACACTTCTATCATACCGGAGGCGCACCTCTAAAACGCCGTCCGGCTCCGTGTTTGATAGGTCTGTACGTTTGGGCTGTGTTGGCCTAAATTGGACATGAGCGACACTTATACTTAGAATTGGGTTAAAAAAAGAATGTTGGAGATAGGTATAAGCAACTTTGATGCCTTCGCATACATGAGAATATTAAATATTTCAAATCCCTCTCTTGATGGACTAGAGCTAGGAATAAAGTTTCAAATTAATGCAAATGATGAAGTCAGGTCTATGAAAGTTGGCTCTAATTAAGAAGGGTTAACATTTTGTTTGTTTGTGTATACTTTTAGTTTCATAAATCAAATATTCATAATATCTGTGTACTCAAAAACTCTTAAGGTTATAGATAAAACTTGAAGCCTTGATTTTATTGTAATTATTTTAAGTTACATGATTCTTCTCGTAGTTTACTATATTATGTTTAATATAAAATTAAGTATATAAATATATAATATAATTGTGTGCCTATGCCCTACTTTTCTCAAATTTTTCATGTCTCACGTTTGTGTCTGTATCCTATCCATGTCTGTCGATTTCCCATGCTTCATAGATTATGAATAAAAGCCTAATCCGAAAAATTGTAGCTATTATAGTGCTTTAAATTCATAGATCTCTTCAAAAAAGAATTATAGATCTGCCAATCCATGTTATCATGTTTTCTCTTGAGCAGTAAGCACCAATTTTGTCTCCCAAAATGAGGAAACCAACTAAAGATAATTTGGATATGTATAACTGAGACTAATAAATGCAACAGTTAGGAGAAGCAATAAAATATAGTAATGGTGCAACGAGGTCTAGAGATAAACTTAAACTGACATGGATAGAAACAGTAAAACAGATATATCCATTGTCAGTTTAATCAAGAATTTGTACAATGGTGCTAACAAATGGCTCTTAAATCTAACAACAATATCAATCAAACCTAAGCAACTTGAAAAGTGTTCACAGGAAAGAATATAAACATAAATAGAGGATATTGAAGGGGAATAAGTTGGCGGTATGGTGGAAGCCCGAAGATTGTAAAACTTTGTCAAACTAATGGAGCTCTATTGAGGATTATATAATGACGACGGAATGAACAATAATAAAATGCTAAGGGTGTAGTGGCAACGAAATCTGGAACAACTGTGAAGCACATATACAGTTTGACTCATAACTAATCAGAAAGAATCAACAAACAAAATGTAGTCATGTCGATTTATGCAGACATGAACAGAACTCGCATAAGATTACAATCAACCAACAATATTTGCTAACAAAATATTTCTGGTATGGCAGAAAAAAAATTATGGCATAATTAGCAGGAGCCATGGATGATCGATAATTGTGTAAACAAAATTTTCCATCATGATCAGATATATCTCAGAAGACACCTGATCAATCGAAAACAAACTAGATTGTAATAGTAGCTCACAATTGCTAGGGGTATAGTATAGGGCAGGAGCTCATCTAGTGCACCAAAGGATGGTGTTCGTCTCATTGAATCAAACATCGACAAAACCATCTATGGTGATTGTGTCATATCAACAATGGCATCATCGCTAAAGCATTTGGGAGAGTCCAAAGATTCCTCAAATGTACTAGTTCCACCTCGGGAACTCAGCAGGTAATCCAGCAGTTGGCTTTCACTCCACTCAATTAAGTTCTTATTCCTTCCTCCCAAATTTCTGTATGTTTTTCGTTTTTCTTCGTTGAGGGATACATTACTTCAAGCTGAGCTTCATATTTGCCTTCGGTTTCGGAATGTTTGTTGGTGCCCTTTTGCTGGGCTCGAGAAAGAACCCACCTGACTGAAACAAATAGAAATACAGAGGCTTTAATTACTAGGGAAAAAGATTATAAGTTAAGAACCAAGAGTGGTAAAAAGACGACAAGGGGTTTTACTCACATGGATCCTTTTGCTCGAAGGCTGCAGCATGAAGTCGTCCAGTGCTCCAAGGGATAGCATCTTTTTTATTGAATCAAGCATCAACGAAACAAACGATTGTGATTGTGTTATCAGATTTTGATGGCGAGGATTCCTCAAATGTACTTAGTTTCTTCTTCTTCCCCTTGGGAACCTAGTAAGTACTCTAGAAGTTGGTATTCACTACATTCATATATGTTGTTACTCCCGTCCCCCCAAAGTTCCATTTACCTCTGAGGTTCTGTTAGGGGACTTGTCGCACACGCTTGACATTTCGTGGCGACCATCTATTTTGGAAGGTGAAATTCCTTTTTGCCGGACTCAGCAAAGAACCCAATCATCCAACTGAGAAAAATAGATTTATAAAGGTTTAGTAGTGAGAAAAATAAGCAAGAAACTCACACACTTCATACTAACTTTAAAAACAGCTAGAAATTCCTTTTTCCACTTATTTTATACCAAAAGCACACTCGATGACAATATTAAATATGCAATATCAGTAAAACAAATTGGCAGAGAATCAGGGATAATTTGGGAAGAAAAGGTGCCAAAACCAAAATTTCCGTTGGCTGATATAGTCGAAAATAAAGTGCAGGTTTCTAAAAGTCAGGCTTTCTTGCAATTTAGCCATGAAATGGAGAAAGAGGGCAAACGAGACTTGCTCGCATGGAACCCCTATGCTTATGGTTTTCATCAAGGAGGCGGTATTCATGCACGACCCACTCAGTCTTGATCCGCTTTGGTGGCTGTCCTATGTAGAACACAAGTGCCTTCTTTACACCAAGGCAACGGAACCAACCAGCTGCGAGTATTGGCTTTGTCTGTAGGCTGCATGGACACGGATACAATACGGCGACACAAAAAAATCTCAAAATATAGGATATGGGGACACGGCTATATATATATATATATATATATATATATATATAAAGGCATCAAACTATTATGACAACATTAAACAAGGAAAAATTAACAAGTCTAACACGTTATACGCTGATAACATACTAAAAATATGTTTATACACATTGACACGCATAGAACACATTATACGTATAAGACATATATATAACGCGTCCAATACGCGCCGTGCAAGTGTCATGTCGGATACAGATATGGCAACCCGTTGGAAGTGTCCATGAAACCTTAGTCTGTACCTGTCATTCCAATACCCTGACCTTGCCGCCCTATTCGGTCATGATTCATTTGGATATTTTCAATTTCTTGGACTGAAGAAGAAACATTCACCTTCCCCAAAGAAGGCCTTGCCTGATCAAAGACAACAATTTTAGCAACAACAATAGCTAATTGCCGACAGAACTAGTTAAATCATACAACTAATGATCGACTATTAGCCCGGAAAGCAAGATGCCAAAAGAATGACAACTTGATAACATTCTAGAAACCAGTTCAGCTTTGCCGATGCCATGCTTGTTTGTTTCCTTAAATTGTACTAGAAACACATCTATATTTAACATTAATGTGGCAAGAAATGTAAGATAACATCAACATATGACAATATTTATGGGCGGCTTTCATCAATCATCCACACATCCACCACCTGTTGTTTTCTAAAAAATGATTCCCCATCATCACTTGGCAATTTAAAAGTATCCAAGTAATTTCTTGTTAATATTTCCATGTTACATCTATTGATCTTTTTTTTTCCAATATAGAGTGATGCGGGATGGAAAGGTTAGGGCTAAACTAAACGCGTGTGTGGATGCATGCATGATGAAGGGAGCAAGCTATGATGCGTATGCAATGGAAATTAACACATGCAAAGCCTAATCTAGATGAGCAACACACAGAAGAGATCCGATTTCAATGATAGCGATAAATAACCGATATAAACAGTAGGCATTACGATCACAATTGAAGCCCAGAAATTTAAAGCTATCGAATTGATGTGATAATCGGTAAGTTCGTTAGTAGTAAATGAGTTGACAAATTATGTAGAAATCCTCGGGTTTACCATGACTATTTTTGTATCGGTTAAATAGATGCAAGGTATAGAACACTTCAGATTTAGAAATAAAACAGCTCAGTTGTCTGTCCACGGCTGAAACGGTGTTGTTTTGAGCTGAAACTGCTTGATGAGGGGCTGTTGGAAAAGGTTAAGAGCTGATGACTTCGTTTCTGTCGTAAAATGGCTCTGATTCATGCAGAATTTGGACTGGAATTTGACAAGCTTCGGAACTGAATTATTTGTTGATGATCTTGATGTTTTTGTCGTTTAATACGCGTGAAACTTTGATGGACTGCTGCTGTTTTTGAGTTCTGGATTGATGTTGGGATGATAAAGTTGAAGAAGCAATGAACACCGAATGGTAGAATGGAGAGAAATTGATTGACCAAAACCAATCACTTCGACGGCAGCCGATAAGTGGCTTGACCGCGGCTGAAGTCAAGAAAACTCCGCAGAGTTCAAATCACAAATCACAAAGATGCAAGATTTGTCAAAATATATCATATATCATATCAAGGTCTGCTTTTCACAAAGAAAACCATCATATATATAAGCTTTTACATGACTTTTACACTTCATAACCTCTACTTGAATACATGTAACTTCTCACATTCATAACTCTTAACAATTAAAAGCATAATTATTGAATTTTAAAACTAAAATTAAAATTAACTCTTAGCATTCAAACTCCTAATTAAAATGCTACCACTTTGCACTTCATACTTATGCATAACACTTTTGTCCCTCATCATAATGTCTATAGATTAGATATTTTATAGGGTTTATTGTAGTGACAGATTGTAGGTGATGATTTAATTCACTGCTTAAATCGAAGAATTATGATTTTCTCTTTCCTTAAGTGAATATTTGCACCCTATACTGCAAAGGGTATCCGCAAACTCGCATCCCAAGATAATTCAAGCCTAGATTTTACTCGGTATGTTGAAAGTAGTTTGCAGTCTTATTTTCAACCCGAACTCACACACCAACACAAGAGAGGAATTTGGAATGAATGGAACAAAAAAAGTCCACTTCTTTTATAAGAAGCGAAGGGTCTTGAAACCCTTTCATGAAGAGTTGCATTTACAACCTCTCATAATAAAAGATTGCAACCTTTTGTGTAAATTCACAACTCTTCATTTAAATTATATCTCTTCATTCAAATTCATAACCCTTTATGAAATGAAAGGTTAGGAGCCCTTTCATTTAACTTCATAATCTTTCATGAATGAATGCAACATTGACTTGCAACTCTTCATTTAAATTTGCAAGATCATAACTTTTCAAATAATGTGGCATTAAAACTTTACATATGTAATTTCTATTAATTTAGAAAATCCTAAAATATCCCAACAATTCCCCCATTTTCGAAATTATAAAAATGTATTAAAGCTCTTGTGCTCCTTAGGAATTTATGCATAATAAGATGGGCATAGCATTGAATCTTATTTTAACTTTATATCAAAGTTTATCGTAGCATTGAATCTTATTTTAACTTTATATCAAAATTTATCAAAGTGCGCAGTAGCCGTAGCCTTGAACTAAGCACTTTATAATGATAAATCGGACATGTAGTTACATATACAAATTATCTACTGTGAGTTTGTAAAAGACCCGCACATTTATGGCCTTATGTATCTATCTTGGTTTCATAAATGTATTTGAGATAAAGCCTTTAATCTCGTAGAAGCGGACACACTTCATGCACTTATATAGGTGACTCCATAAGATGCATTTGTATGATTTGCATCTTCCTATGGGCTTGGATTTCATTAAGAGAAACTTCTCATTCTCTGTGTGGTTTCCTTACAAGTATGCATCATCTTAAATGGATATAGAATAAATTCTATATTGTGAGATGCATCACCGGTTAAAACTATATGTGATTCAATTTTGAACCAGTAGACCAAATGTTACTTTAGTGGCCGATAGAGTACACACATAGGTTACCTATCAATTTATATGCTTTAAACCCATCTTTCTTGAAATCCTTGTTACCACATCCCTGCTCAGGCCTTTAGTAAAGGGATCAGCCAAATTTTACTTTGACTTAACATAACTAAGAGTTACTCTTTTATGAAATTGTTCTCTAACATAGCTATATTTGATACTGATAAGCCTAGACTTCCCATTATATACTTTGTTGTATGTTCTTGACAATGTTGCCTCATTGTCGCAAAGTATTGAAATAACAGACATTGGTTTAGACCATGTTGGAATTTTCAATAATAAATCCCTAAGTCATTATGCTTTCTTTAATTGCGGTCGCTATTGCTATGAATTCAGATTCCATATTGGAGTGTGAAATCAAAGTTTGTTTTTTTAACTCCAAGAAACCGCTCCTCCAAAGTGAAAATCCATCCACTTGTCGATTTTAATTCGTCAGAATTTGTAATCCAATTAGCATCCGTATACCCTTCCAATACAGGAGAAAATCTTTGTAACATAATGCATAGTCTTTTTTCCTTCTAAGATATTTCAAAATTCTTGAAATATCATCCCAATATTGTTGACTACGGTTTTGAGTGAATCTACTCGATATTCTTACTGTGAATGCTATATCAGGACTTGCATACATCAAGCTTTCAATTACGCTAAAGTATTTAAGTTGATACAATTCTACATTTGTTCTTAAATAATTTAATAGAAGGATCATATCGGGTAAAAACACCGATTCAATCCTCATGTTTGAATTTCTTCAAAATCTTCTCGCTATAATGAGACTGTCAATGATATTGACTCCGGTGATTTAACAATTTTAAGACCTAAAATTAAATTTGCTTTTTTCATATCTTTCATATCAAAACATGAAGATAGAAATTGTTTTGTTTCATTTACAATACATTCATCGGTACCAAATATTAATATATCATCTACATATAAACAGACTATAACACCTTTACCTTTATTAAATTTAGAATAAACATATTTGTCAGATTCATTTATTCTAAATCCATTTGACACAATCTTTTGGTCAAATTTAGGTGCTTATTTTAGGCCATATAAAGATATAATAAGTTTGCAAACTTTATTTTCCTGACCTTTCAGAACAAACCCTTCAGATTGTTTCATGTAAACTTTCTTCTCTAATTCACAATTTAGATAAGCAGTCTTGACATTCATTTGATATATAATGAGTTTATTTATAGAAACTAATGCAATCAATATCCTTATGGTACTTATCCTAGCAACTGAGGTATATGTGTCAAAGTAGTCTATACCTTCTTTTTGTGTAAAACCTTTATCAACTAATCTTGCTTTAAATTTATCAATGGATCTATCGTACTTAATCTTTCGCTTAAATATCCATATAAAGTTGATAGGTTTACTTCCTGGAGGTAGGTATACTAAAATCCATGTTTTGTTTGCCATGATTGATTCCATTTTATCGTTAATTGCCTCTTGCCAAAAGGCAGTCCCTAAATGTCAGCCTTTTTAAAAGTTAAAGGATCATTCTCAACATTGTATAAATTGATACAATTATGCTCTAAGTGACATTCAGAAAAAGACGAGATATTGGATCTATCTCCTACTAAATAAAACACAAAATCCGGACCAAAAGATTTTTCTGTTCTAAATTTTTTGCTTCTTACCTCTTATTCTTTATTTAAACTTTCAGGAATTTGCATAGGATTGAATAGATTTCTGATCTCCAATTCCCGTGTCTTTATATTTTCTTTTTCCCAAGAATGTGTTTTCAAAGAATTATGCATTTCTAGATTCCAAAATAATATTTTTATCTGTTGAATTCAAAGATTCCATAGTTAAAAATCTATAAGCATTACTATTTTGCGCATATCCTATAAAGACAGATTTACTTGCCCTAAGTCCTATTTTAAGCTTTTTAGGCTCAAGTAATCTTACTAATACTTTGCATCCCCATATTTTTAAATGTTCAAGAGAAGGTTCTCTCTTTTTCATATATTCATAAGAAGAAACATTAGTTTTCTTATGAGGTATTTTATTTAATATATAACTAGCTGTCATTAATACTTCACCCTATAAATTTCTATTCAAACCAGAAGATATTAATAAAGAGTAAGTTCTATTCTTTTTTTCGGAAATACCATTTTGTTGTGGACTATAAGGAGCAATGATTAGATGGATTATATCATGACTTTCACAAAAGTCACTGAAATCATTAGACATGTATTCACCTCCTCTAGCGAATCTGAAAATCTTTATTTTACACTCTAATTGATTTTCCATCTCTGTTTTATAGGCTTTGGATTTATCTAATACCTCATCCTTAGTTTTTAATAAATATACTTGAGCATATCTAGAGAAATCATCTATAGATGTGATGAAATATCTTTTTCACCTCTAGTTAGAATTCCATTTAATTCACAAATATCGGAATGTATTTATTCTAAAAGATTCGAATTTCTTTCAACTTTGTTAAAAGTTTTCTGGTAATTTTGGCTTGTATTCAAATAAAACATTTTTCAGTATTATTATTAATGCATTCTGGAATATAACCTAATTTAACCATATTACGCATGTATTTATAGTTAACATGTTCTAATTTAGAATGCCAAACACTAGGTTGCGCGGATACTTCCAATGGGTTGTCGAATATGTGTCCGACACGTATCGAACACCGATACTTGCAAGATACTTGCACGACACGTATCAGAAGCGTTGCATATATATGTATAATATGTGTTCTGTATGTCATGTGTATAAACATATTTTTAGTATGTTATTAGCGTATAACATGTCTTCCTTGTTATTTCCCTGTTTAATATTGACATAATAGTTTGATATCTTATTTATCTTTAGGAGATTATATATATAGTCGTGTCCATGTATCCTATATTTTAGGATTTTGTCGTATAGTTATATCGCATAGTGTCGTATCCGTATCCCCGTATTGGTGTCCTTGCAACCTTGGTCAAACATCAAAAGGATAAGCAATATAAATAGAAACATTATCTTTATTAATCAAATTAAACTTGTACATCCCATTGGTTACATAGCCTTTACTGATATATACGCCACCCTTAGACAGAATTGTGTTGTCACTTTCAAACAACACTTTAAAACCATACTTATTTAGAAGACTCAAGGATACAAGTTCTTTTCTAATATCCGGAACATGAAGTACATCATTCAAAGTCAAATTCTTTCCCGATGAGAGACGGAGAATAACCTTTCCTTTCCTTTTGACTTTGGCTGTGGATGAATTTCCTATATATAGTTCTTCACCACTGTCGAAATCTTCATGTCTTTAAGAGATTCTGCTTCGAGCAATGTGTCTCGTAGGACCTGAGTTATCCACTATTCGGTACGTCCCTAACTACATTTTCTTCATAAACTACTGCTGTAAAATCCCCGCTGGATGCCAAATTGATCTCTTTTTGTTGTTTTTCCTTCAAATACATTTTGCATTGTTTCTTAAAATGACCACTCTTTCCGCATTTCCAGTAAGATCCTTTAGAATTTCCTTGCTTATGCTTTTTATTATTATTTTCAGAATTGTCATTTTTCTTTCTCTTTTGGCCTTTATCATTAGAGGCATTTTCTATAATAAGAGCCTTTGGATTTCTTGTTTCCATTTCTAGTTTATCCAAGTTTCGAGAATTTTCCTTAACTTAGAGAAATTTAACCAGATATTGCATAATCATGACTTTCCTCTTTTATTTGAGTTCCTTTCGACAACTTCGCAATAATAGAAGAGACTTGCAAAGACTCGTCGAGAGGATGATCCTCAGAGATTATTTGATGCATAAGTAATCGAAGTTCATTAACTTAGAACATAATGGATTTATTATCTACCATTCAATAATCAAATAATTTTTCAATAAGAAAGTTTTTGTTACCGTCCTCGGTTTGCATTTGTCGAGATCGTCTGAAATTTCATTTGCTATAGCCTCCAAGAACTTGCACTGATACACATCGTACAGCTCGTTGGAGAGACCATTCAAAATATGGCCTTTGCAGAGAAAATCTTCTTGCTCCCACTTCTATAGCAAGGTTAATATCCTCCACGGTTTCATCTTCAGTTGATTTAAGCTTTCTTTTAAAACATGCGCTGACTTCAGTACCACTAAAAAGAAATAGATCTTTCCTTTCCATCGTCGGAAGTGAACGTCGTCGAATTTGTCGAGTTTGGAAATTTCTGCCGCTGGTATGAACTTTGCCGAACTATCCGCTATCGAATATTGTCTTAAGATTGTTAGATATTTTGTAGGGTTTATTGTAGTGATAGTTTGTGGGTAATGATTGAATTCACTGCTTGAATCGAGGAATTATGATTTTCTCTTTCCTTAAGACAATATTTGCATCCTATACTGCAAAGGGTATCCACAAACTCGCCTTCCAAGATAATTCAAGACCATATTTTACTCTGTATGTTGAAAACAGTTTGCAGTCTTACTTTCAACCTGAACTCACACACCAATACAAGAGGGAGGAATTTGGAATGAAGTCCACAAAGAAAGTCCACTTCTTTTATAAGAAGCGAAAGGTCTTGAAACCCTTTCATGAAGAGTTGTATTTATAATCTTTCATAATAAAGGGTTGCAACCTTTTGTGTAAATTCATAACTCTTCATTTAAATTATATCTCTTCATCAAATTCATAACCCTTCATTCAGAAACCCTTTCATTTAATTTCATAACCTTTCATGAATGAATGCAACATTTACTTGCAACTCTTCATTCAAATTTGCAAGGTCGTGACTTTTCAAATAATATGGGATTAAAACTTTACATAGGTAATTTCTATTAATTTAGAAAATCCTAAAATATCCCAACATCTACTAGGATTCGGCCTTATGACAAATAGTTAAAAAACTGTCCGGCAAATTGAAGTCCATTTTGGATATCTGGTAATAAGATCAGATATATCAGACTTTGAATACAATAAAGATTACTAGACTTCTGTATTTATCGAAAATAAAGAACTACGAAGTAAGACTTACTAGGAAGATCCCAGAAATTGAATTTGTATAAGTCAACATCGACGATTATAGATGTTGCCGGAGTTAAAGAACCTTCTTTGTCAAATAGTGTATGATGAGCTCTTGGTTTGCTGGGTGAAATCGGAATCCTGGAGGCAATTGAAAATTTGGCAAACCAAAATCGTCCATTAAATTCCAATCGAACGATTCAAACTAATCTCCTTTTTCCGGAGAAGAAGAAGGGTAAATCAGCAAGGAGGCTGAGGAGTTTAAAATTAGAGAAAATGGAATTTGGGAGACTATCAGATTCCCTTTATAGGGAAAGTTGGTCTCTTTGATTCTAGACATGAGATGTTGGGAGAAGTTGGGACAACCTTAATTTCTCTGCTACCTCCCAAGTTTATTATTGTATTCTAGTTAAACCCAGGATGTACTATTGGTCTTGGAATCATAAGCATAGAAAGGAACCAAATGTGGATGTAAGGCAGCTTGTGTGCTACAACTAGACAAATAATGACAAATATACAACACTGATGCAACAGCCGTGAACAATATGTTTACCATATAAAACACTCAACTGTTTCCAGGAGTGTGTTTACAAGATGAGTAATGCAAGGTGGCTTATAAGAAAGCACTTCCCTAATGTTTAGAGTATTGACAATATATTTATTAGCGAAGTATGCGAGGATTTTTAGTAAAAAGCCCTAACTAAAAACATTCAAAATAAATAAAATTTCTCCTAAAAGATCTTTATTAGATATTTTGATTATGCGTATAATGACATTGGGATCACAAAAGTCGTGTGAAGGTTGCTATAATTTTTGCGTCTTAGAGCTTTAATATGACATTGGGATCACAATGATCATGTTCTGAGCTCAATGATTTTTTTCATTTTGAATTTCTTTGTTAATCACTCAATCTATGAAAACTCTTTTTTTTTAAATAATAATTTTCTTTTTGGTACAAAAAAAATCTTTGAAAACAAGTATTATGAATAAAGCCATTGCGCTTGCGCAAGGGTACATTCTAGATTGATATATAGCCACCCACATCCGCGCTTGTGAAGGGAAAGTTCTTCGGTTGTCCTAGAATGCAAAAATACTATATTGCTTTTGGAAGAGAACATTCAACGACAACCTCCTTCATCTGGCTAGTGCGGACACATATAGCCTACCATCAAAACTTTCATAGGAAAGGTTGATTATTAAATACAGTTTGTCTTATGATTACGAAACGCTTGTGTATATAATGTTTGTATATTCATAGCAACTCTTAGCCTAAATTATATAACAATAAATTGAAGAAAGATTGAAAAGAAATCCGAGCATGACTTAAAGAACGTAGGAAGATAGTGCTGGCTTAAAAATATAATATAATGAAAAATAAAGTAAGCTACTTGCTACATATCTATAACCATAAATGCTGAATCTTTTTTGAATAAAATCAGAAAAAATAAAATTTCATTAACCAACCTGATGAATTGCACACATGTGTTCGTTGGAAGTAAGATTAGGTTACTAAGATGCCAACAAATTTCATTGATAGGAATCCAGCTGTTGTTTGCAAACTTTATGTATCTGTGTGCATTGTTGTAACACCTTAGAATGCGATCAGGATTAATTAAGCGATAATACGGGTTTTCAATAAAAAGTTAACCAAAATAGTTTTAACATATTTTATAAAAATTAATTAATATTTTATTATTATTTGTTTTGGCTTGCACACACTTGTGCATGTTAACTTGGGGGTTATAGAGGTGTTGACCATACTTAAGTAGCCATAGCACCTAAACCAATTTCAAGCCATGTTAACCCTTTTCTCTTAATATTTAGTAAGAGTTTATTCTTTGACTTGAGAGAAAGAGTTGACAATGAAGGTTGATGAGGCATGGGCAAGCATGGGAGTATTAATGAGGAGAGAGAAGGGCATGACTCACTCCTAACCTCATACCCTCATTTCCCTCATCCCTCACTCATCCACTCCCTCCATCTCATCCACTCTCTCATTCTCAATCATTCTCCTTCTCATTCCCTTCCCCAGACTGAAACCTACCCAGTTTCATCACTAAACCAAGCCAAATCTTCACTAAACTTCATTAAAACCCTCACAAAGTCAAGTTAAGCCTCTAGAAATGACTTGGAGCATGGAAAGCTAGGGGTTTTGAGCAAGTTTGGTAAGGTAGTGATCTCTAACTGTTAACTAGGCCTTGAAGATGTTGTGTTGCTTATTAGTTGCTGTTTAGAATACTAAAGTTATAGTTTTTATGCAATAGCGTATTTTTGGTGATATATTGGTGTCTCTGTGGTTTGCTATCACTACGATAGGTTACTGTAAAATCTAGAAATGTAGTAGTATTGTGTTAGAATCCCTGAGTGTTCACCTGAAACCCAGACCCGACCCGACCTAGTTGACCCAGCGAGATTTGATGAAAGCCCGGCGCCGCCGGATTTTTAAAGGCCTGGGGAGTTATGGTTTTGAGGGTAGTTGTCTGTAGGTTATCCTGGATGTTTGGTACTGCTTGATTTTCCTATATTGACTGTAGGCAAAATCTGGGACCACTTTGCTAGTTTCTAGTGTTTCGGCAACGCGCGATACGGTATCCGACACGGTGTGCGTACTTTGTGTAGCTTGCTGCATTTAGGTTGGGTTTAGAATGTCGCTACACGCGTTAGCCACTAAGCTAACACTTGAGAGTTTTAGGAGTCGATGCGTTGATCTAAACGTAGTTTGTATGTATTATTGGACGGCTTCTAAGTTGCACTTGTTATGTTTTGTGTGATTTTAGGATCGATTGCGGGGACTTCGGACGCTACAAGGAAGGGAAAGCAGGTAGTTGGATTTACCTAGCTCGAGATCATCGGTGAGTATATTTAACATCTACGGGGGAATCGCCCGTATGGCGTTAAGCGTCGAGGGCTAGATATGATGTTATAGCCACATGTTATATGCATATGCGTTGATTGTGCATGAGCATAATTTGCATACCATTACTTGTTGTAGCTTGACTTAGTACCTATTGGACAATGCACCATTACTGACGGTTCATGTTGCACGAGCACTAAATTGTATGCCACACATACCGTTGGTAATTACTATAACATGCACAACATATACATATATATGGTACTGTATTCGTTATTGACATTGAGGCTGCTGTTCTTGTACCACCTTACTAGGGGAATATGTATCGTATCGCTTTCATTATTATCAATAGTTAGACGTTGATTCTTGTTCTATTGCGCATATGAAATGCATCATGCATACATACCTACATGCATACACACATACCTTGCTATACCTACATATACACCTTTATATGATGTTGCATTTGACTTTGGGGAATTTGGGAAGCGCATGATATCTTTAAAAACTTGATTCATTTAAAAGAGCAGTTTTCCCTTGATATGCTCATATTACTGTTCTATGTTGCATACATCATATTTCATGGATTTACGCATTGAGATACTGATTTCATGTGATTTATGGATTTGAGAACCGTGGTTATATTTAAAGAAAGTATGTATTGTTTTGAAAACCCGGTTTCTCTTGATATGATATTTCGATGCGTCCACCATGAGTTTTCTCGATTCTGAGATTGGTTTTCGAAACCCGATCTGAGGAAAAGGATAATCCGTTTGCGGGTTCATGGTGGACCCGGTATGGTATCCCGGGACAAGAAAGGTATGTTGTGCAGTAGACGATGAGCCTGGCAGAGGGACTACTACCTACCGGTGATAGTTTGGACCCGGCAGTTATCCGGAGGATACCGACCGGAGTCGTGAGATAGATATGGGCCAATCCGGACTGACGGAGCCCGTAGGCCGATCCGGACTGACAGAGCCCGAATTATGTGGATTTACGTGTCGATGTTGGACACGGGTTTTCATGATGTTTCGAGTGTCAATATTGGGCACTCAGGTTCTATGAGATTTACGGATATGAGGGCCGATCAGAGTGACGACGCCTGAGGTATTGGGATTTGGGGTGTCGCTCATGGACACCGGGTTTTTTCACGATGATGATTCATTGATGATGATTATGTTTTATCCCCCACTCAGGATTATTTGATATGCATAATTTCATGCATTTGTAGTACCTTGATGGTGTATCTTAATCATGATTGTTGCATATCCATATTCCCATACTTATGCTATCAGATTGCATGTTTTAGATTATCGATGTTCGTGCATACCTGCGATTATTTGTATGATGTTACTTGCTATTCACGAGTTGGCAACTCACCTCCGTTGGGCCACAGTGTTTTGCAGGCTTGACCCTCAGAGTAGTCGCGGCAGGGCTTCTTATTGTATCTGTTTCTGCAGATACCACTACGGTTGGTTGTGAGGCCTTTTTGGTGTAGGTGGGTTTGCGGTTATCCAAACACATCTATTGTATATTTCATTATATCTAGTACTCTCCATCTACCACTTTCATGTATTGACTTAGAGACGAGTTTGTGAGCATCGATATTGTATATTTTGTGACTCTGGGTGTCGTGCTCATGTGAGCCGGCCTTTCTTATGTAGCTTTATCTCTTTTATGCTGTTTTCATTTTTATTGTCTATTTCTTCGCTACGGCGTCGTATATATGCTTGCGATGATTGTTTTCCTCCTTTGGACGTGATTTGCTCCCGTTTGGGAATGCTTTATTTATATCATGTGTTTGTACCCGTTTCGGCGCTAGTTTTACAAAGGAGATGCTGCCAAAATTTTTAAGAAAATAAACTTAAGGTTTAAGATTTTTACTTGAGATTTCCAAATGTTTTAACAATGTTTTATCACTTACTTCTTTTTATGGTTTAGATTTCTGGGTTTTCGGCTTACTTAAATTGCGTTACGCCGGTTGACGCCGCATGGTTTAAGTGCCGGTCACGTTCCTAAAATTGGGTCGTGACAATTGTCCATTACTATCAGTCCAATACTATCAGTAAGAAATGATCATAAAGGAGAAGAACGAAAAATAATTTAACTTCGAAGGTTGTCAGAAATGATAATAAAATTGTTTTTATAGTATTACGATTCTCTAAATTAAAAAAATACTACTGTTAAATGAATCAATGATGTAGGCATATTCTCATATTTCACAAAGCTGTGACTATTTTTTCTGATACCAAAACTCCTTTAGATTGAAAGTAGTGTAAGCAAAGAACTAAATTATAAACTGTAATAAAATATAACTACAAATATATATAGAGAGGACTATAAAGAACTTTTATCGAGATATCATATAGTGGTTTTAGCTCTCATGAGTCAGAAATAATTTTGACTGAAGCTACTTAATAAAGCAAACGACAATCTTAGTAAGATGGGTGATGAGGGCAACATTTAATTAATCTACTAAAATGCAGAATCATAAATTCCCCCTTATGCCGTCATTTAACCTTGTATAGACCACATATTTCAAGCTTATCCTTTTTGTTAGGAACCATCAAATATATAGCTATAGTGCTTTTAAACAATAGAAAGTGAGCCATCTAAAGACCATTGATTATTATCAAGAACATTCTTCTTATTGGAAACCAATATTAGGAGATGCAAAACGTGGATCATAAATAAAACAGTATCGACACTCTAAATTTAATTGATTCATTATGAAACATCAGTAAATCTCAGCTTAATTTTTTCCGGCATTAGTATTCTATAAGTAAAGCTCATGGGGAATTTCAGCAAACATCATCAATCAGTGTTTTAAAAGCAAAAGACGAAATCAAGACGACGAAGTTTGCCTATCGACTGAGGCGAGAGACGATAAAAAGGTGACCGTCTCGGCGAAATAAGGCGTCAAACATTTAAACCACTTACAGAATTTTGCTAGGTCGGTTTGAGAACAAGCAAAGAATGTAAAAGAAAGGAATAAAAAAAACATTTCTATTTAGAATTAAAACCTAGTTTTTTGTCATTTTTTGTTCAATTCTTTTATCATTGAAGACTTTCTTTATGATTAAAGAGAAAGCTAGTACACAAAAACAAAAATAATTGTGAAATAATATGAAATTTAATTTATTTATATTTTTTAAATAAAAATCACTCAGACACAAGCCTCAAAACTTCGCCTTGGACCTCTGAGGCGAGCGCCTAGGAATTGAGGCGATTGCAGCTTAGATCGCCTCGCCCAGGCGCCTGAGGCGCCGCTCTTTTAAAACACTGCCATCGATGCTTAAAAAAAAGAACCAATGACGAAGAACCCAAACAAAAAGAAGCCGAAACCCTGAACAGAAATCCGTCAATCATCAATCCCTGATACCTGAGATAAGGAGCGGTCGTTGATGAAATACATGACAACGAAAACCTAAGAAACTATAAATTGAAGAAACTGCTATATAATTTCTTGTGTTCAGATAAATTAAATAATAAAATTCATCAAAAAAATAATTCCCGTGCTAATTTCTGTTTGTCAAATGGTAAAATCCTTGAAGATAGTATTGAGAAAGAACAAAAGCATATGAGATTGCAAGAAAATTTAATACCTTGAAGTTCTTCTGTTGGTAATCTTAGAAGTAGAAGGATATCTATCTTGTAAAATGGAAGAAGGAAGAAGGGAGGAGATGGAAAGGAATAATGCAGATTATAAAAGAGAGAAAAAAGGCGGAGACTATCTTTGCCATGTTGAATAACATAGGCTTCGCCAATCATAAGAGCTGCTACCTCATCTCCAGTTGGTTTATTGTAACAATGATTTCCTGGTTTCGTGTTTCGGACAATTGAAAGTCTAGCATTCTCACATTTGTTCTCTTCATATCAATCTTTTACTTTTCTAAATTCTTTCACGTATTTGTTCTCTCGATCTAACATGTTTTCTATTTCTTTAATGATATTTTCATCAAGCATTTTCTCTTTCTCAGATTCATTCGACAAATATTTGATAGATTTGTACCTATTCGACAATTCATGCTCATTGTCGTAAATGTAAAGTTGTGCATAACTAGGAGGCATTTCTTTTTTTGGTAGGAGGGATCCAATTCCATGATAATTTTTTCCATGCATTCGAAATGTGTATAGACCAGGACCACGCATGATATTATAATCTACACGAGCACCTAATGAAGTGAACGCAAACATAGAGTTGAAAGACCTTATATTTTGACGGAATCTCTTCGAACATGGATTTGTTGACGATGGATTAAGTGATTGTTGTAATTCAGGAGGAGATTCTTCTAGAGTTGGAAGCATCACCTTTCCATTATTACAACAGAGATTATAGTTGAGATCTGCTCCTGCATGTTGCTTTTGTCATTTTCTTTCATGTAATAGCTTTACAATTTGGACATTCTTCGTATAGTGAAGATATCGTGTATTTAGATCTCCTAGGTATCTACGCGATATCTGAAAGTAATTCTTAGTCACATGGAATCGGGTGTTCATCATTATCTTGCATTCTTATGTCTTCTAGTTGAATAAGATTGGAAGCTTCATTTGTTATCTTGATTTGTTTTGATGGAATATCAATCAATGGTTCCTCATTTATTCTCTTTTTGCTCTTTTTGTAATATTTTGATTGCTCCGATTATTGTTTATTGTTTATCGTGTTTCCATTGGATGACGATGATGATGCAATATAATTTTGTTTCCTTTTTCCATAATGCTTTTTGTTGTATAATTTTTTCCTATATATATTTTTTTTTTGGCAGAGCACATTTGCCTTGTCATCCCTCTGTTGTGGTCTTGCATCAAAGCTTTCACATTGAAGGACAAAAGCAAAAATAAATTATCATGTTCCTTTAAAAATTTGGAAACGTGGCATTTGTGATATAAACAGATATAGATAGACAATCCAAGCTAACTCTGTATTGTATCTGTATATAAATCCGTATATGGTTTTTATCAAATACAAATAGTGCATGGTAAATGTTTACATGATCATGTAAATGAGAGGCAAGTTGAATAAGATATTTTACAGCAGTAGGAAATTAGTAATAAATTGTTGGCAATACTAAGAAAGTTGTAGGTGCATGAAGTAAGCAAAAATAGAGTACGTTGCCTTCGGAAGCCTTAAAAATTAATCTGGGGTGGGATGTCTAGGGAGTAAGATATACCTCGATATACTGATTCGAAATCAATTCCTTATCTTCTGTTATTAGCAACTTATACTTAGGTTCCGAGGAATTCCTTACTTCATATTCAAGCTGCTCACAGATCTGGAAGAACAAAATTAACCAAAAAGGTTTCTTAGGAATTTTAGGCTTTAACCATTAGAAATTCCAAGTCAAAATAGACTCAAAAGGGAAAGAATATACAATGTGCAATGAGCTTGTTCTATTAACGTACTGCAATTAGATAGTGGAATACAAGTAACAGAAGCAAGAAAATAATGGAAATTTTAACGCAATGGTTCAGTATCACTGTATGTCTGAATTTACGTATGACTACAAGTTTCAGAGCATAAATAAAGTTACACCTAACATGTCACGGAAGAATATACAGGCATAATAATTGTACTGAAGGAAGCAAGAAAAGATAAAAGACATGATGTCATTAACTCGTATATGTCAAAATATTTAGGTGCATTCAAATTATAAAACTAAAATATAATATAAACACATACATGGCACCCTGAATTGAACGACCCTTCCTGCTAAGAAGCACATATACACACACAGCCTCATCAGCCTCATCATCATCATGTAGAAAACCACATAACTGGGGTCTTAGAAGTGATTGTGACTTTTTTTTATATGGCGTCTAACAAATGTATATATGTGAATGAAATGGAAGGAAAAGGAAGGGACCTTCTTATGTGGGGTGGACGGGTGGAATTGACAAGATCTTGAAGGCATCGTGAAGGTCTTGCAGGTCGCTGAGGCTGAACATCCCATTCTTTTAATTCATGTTTTGACGATGAAGAAGAGGAAGACAGTGGTAGCGCTCTGGGAAAAGAGGGCAGGTATATTAGAAATGGACCTCTAGGACCGTGTAACTACAGACATGAAGCATCTCTGAAGCAACAACCGACGCACAAGTAGGGTACTCATCTCCAAGTGCAACCAGTCGACCACCCATGCCTCCACGTTCTTCTTCAAACTCGCCATCTCTTCTCTTCTCCACCCAACCAAATTTACTTAGGGCCAAGGTTTTAAATATCGGATATTGGAATCGTATCGGATGGGTGTTTTCTTATATCGGATAGCGGTATCGGACGATATATCGCCGATATGAGATATATATCGGACGTTCATATCGGGTATATCGGTATTGGTATCGGGTATATCGGATATCAATATCGGAAACTTCACCATACATATTGGACATATTGGTCTACTATATAACCGAACATTATACATATTTATTTTAATAAATTTTATAAATATAAAATCTATGAGAAAATCTCAAGATGGGAATATAAGATCAGGTTCAAATATTTTAGTTTGTGTTTTTGGATTCTAAATAGGTTTCGGATATGGGATTGAAACCCAAAAGGATATAAACCTAGATCATTTCTTAAATTAACACAATATCAACAATATTTAAACCGATATATCGGCCGATATTAGGTTAAAATGATAAACCTCCTTGTCGATACAAAATTTATCGGTACATGGCCAATACCGATATATCGGTGCATGGCCAATACCGATATATCGGCCGATACAACCGATATTTGTTCTGCTTAGGGCTCAATCAATCTCTTTTCATTCAAGAGCATCCCTTCTCTCCAAATAATACCAGGTTGCTTGGAATCTTTCATATACCTCACCACCCTTCATTCATGCTTGTTTCAAACCCACACCACATGTCATTTATGTTAAATATCACTCAATCTTCAAACTTACCAGCAAATCTTCATAATTAAAGCCGTACTTATTGAACAAAATGGATAGGATTAGTGATATAGATGAGAAAGAATAATAAATTGATATAAAGCAAGGCAAATTCATGAAATGTTTAAAGAAATATATTTCAAATGTATAATTTTAAAAAAGATGGAATAGATGATATTAAAAAAGAAGAGGATATAACCCGATTGAAAAGTTTGTGAGAAAATAACCGTTCTTTTAAATTGTGTGAACTTTTATGGGACCTTCCACATTAGCAAGCGTCTTGTCATCAATAAACCCACACATTTTTTTTTCATTACTACTTCTATAATCTACATCTTTCCATACTACCGAATGTCAATATACAAATTGGATGCACTTTTGATATTGCAGGGTTCTATACAATTTGCTCTGCTTTCTAATAGGACATACACCTGGTTGTTGGTCTGTTAGATCATATGGTAACAGGTTCTATTGTTAGACCCGCTTACCAATTCATGTGATATGTCAAATATGAAGTTAATTTAGGAAAAACAAATGCGGTGAAGCAGCATTTAAAATATCAAATCTGCATGGCATTATGTAAAATGCAATGACATTTCTTTCTGTATATAATTTACAGGCATTTCTTACTGCATATAATAGTCTTCTATTTGCTGCTCGTATTGAAAAATCCACAGAAATTTCCTTATAAGTATTAGAGGCCATCTCAAAGTATTAAATATGTAGAGAAAAGATGGAAAATATCAGAGAAAAATTAGGTGTGGTAAAGAGTATATAGATCAGTAGGTGAAGAAATAAAACTATATAGGATAATTACCAGACCATTGTTGCTCTGTTGTCGGGCCTGAAGATCTGGCCGAAGGGGCCGGATCTGATGGAATCCATGGTGCCGGGCTCGAGATCCATGAGCACCGCCCTGGGGACGTAGCGGCCGCCGCTGGACCACTTGTAGCAGACGTTGATGCGCTCCAGCTGCAGTTCCGAGTCGCCGTTGTACTTGCCGCCGTGGTCGATGCCGTGCTCGTCGCAGATCACCTCCCAGAACTTGGCCCCGATCTGGTTCCCGCATTGCCCGCCTTGAATGTGGAGGATCTCTCTCTTCCCCTTCCCCTTCCCCTTCTCCTGCTTCCTCGATCTGTGATTGAACCGAGTTAGGGTTTGATGTTTGAGAGAGAGAGAGAGAGAGGGACGGGGGGAAGATGGAAGGGGTCGTTGTAATGAGGAGGGGGTTTTATACCGGATGTGGGGTGTGCTCACCGTATTAATGGATCCATGTGGAGTTAGTTGTTCTTGGGCCAGGCCCAATCGTCTCCCAACAGGAATCAAAGGTGTTAGTTTGATGGGGCCTTATTTAAAACACATCTCCTCCATTCCCTAACCCGCTTCTTCCCCAAATTCGATTTCAGGGTTTTTGCTCTCTCAAATCGAAATCCAAAGTTCGAGGATTTCGGTGCCCTTTAAAGAATTCTGCATGAATTCATCTTCGAGCTTCCCTTCCTTAGGCCTGGAGCCTACAAATTCTTGCTTTTGTGGCGCTCCTCTTTCCTGACGTATCTGTCGCAAAGCCGCCAAACGTCGGCGGGAAGTTCTTTGGCTGTCGTCTTTATCGTGGTCCAAATGATTCTAGGTGTGGCTTTATTGTCTCGGAGAAGGAGCTTGCCAATATGGGTTCTGAGGTGAGGACGAACAACAATTTTATGGCCATGAATTCAAGAATTGAAGAGGGATTTTCACATGCTCAGACATAAAGTTGAAGAATTGTGGAAGAAATTAGAAGCTGTAAATGGCAATTGGCAAGAGAATGGAAAAATCAGACGTTTGCTGGGATTTTTGTAGTTGCATTTTGTTCTCATGTGTGTGTTGGTGTGTTCAAGTTGTATGCTTGAAATTAGGAGCATTGGAGTAAATCTGTATTTTTTGATGAAGTTGAAATGGAAATGGAATTGAATCTGTGTTTTATGCAGTTTGTAAAAAAAATTAGTGTTGTTCAATGCGCAATTTGAGAATCTAAAATGCTCTATGCACTAACCTTAATGTTGTTTGCTACTTCTTGTTGATGCTGCCTTGTATGAGCTGCTGTTGAGGCTGCTTGCTGCTGATGTATGCTCAAATAAAATACAAGATTTTGCAATCTAAAACAAATAAAATACAAGATTTTGGGACAGAATCATACAGTAAAAGAGAAGACAGAAAATAAGCAAAACAGAACAAAAAATATACAGGATTATGGGACAAAGAACAACATAAACATAACACACCATGATTTCAAGATAAAAACACAAACAACATACCAAGACAATGATAGCTTTAAATCAACATAAACAAACACACCATGACAATCATGATACAAGATAAAAATAAAAAAAAAACACAACATCATAGCTTTAAAATTCTGCTAATTAAAATAGTCATGCATTACATGCATGATATAGGCTGCCAAATCAACACACACTGATAGTGCTCAATATTGGCGATCCCCAAGATCATGACGCGTGGCAGGTGACGTGTCCCAGAACTCATAAGAAAGGACCCACAGGGGCCGACCAGGCAATCCCGTGCCCGATCTGCAAGCACGAGCTGGCCCTCCTCGAGGCCCCTGCAAATTGGCCTCCTCGGCCCCTCAGCTTGCCCCGAGCTGCCACCAGACCAAGACCCCTCGGCCTCCTCGCTTGTCCCCGATCTCCCGGCCGAGGCCGTCTTCCTCGGCCCTCCGACCAGCTCCACCGCTCACAGGCGTAACCCCCGCTCCGCGAATCTCGCCATGCGCAGATTTTACGCCAGCAACATCCCACGTTCCATGCCATCAATCCCCATTAACGGGCGATCCGCTTTCTACGCGGGCGTGACGTCGGGAGGCACAACCGCCGGCGAGATTCTCGCCCCCGCTGCTGCGTGCTCCACCGCTATATAAACCCCCATCACAGAGGGGTCAAGTAAGCCATTCTTTATACTTTTACGCCGTTACTCTGCTCGGATTTCATCACTAACTTGAGCGTCGGAGGGTCCTTGGTGGTACCGAACCACCTCGGTACTTCTTTATAGGTACTCGGCCATAACTCCCTCACCTCACCTCTTCCTCCAAAAACCCATTGAGACCCGCACGCGAAGGAAGATAATCAACTAAGTCCACCGCGAGATCAACGGAAGACAACATCTGACGGAGGCCCGAAAAGGAGCTCTATCAGTTGGCGCCGTCTGTGGAAAGAATAACTCCACAAAATACAAAGTTGGCCTTCCGATCTCCGCCCACATGACAACCGATTCCCTTAAAGATCCAAACGCCCGCTGTCGCCTCCCTCGCAACGGAGACGCGGGCGAACCCTCGCCTAAGGTCTTCGGTCTCCCCGCTGGCTGCCGCCTCACAGGCTCCGGCGGCCGCCCGAGCAAAAGGGCTAGGGGCCGAGAGCCCATCACCTTTGGCGACGAGGATCTCCACGGCATATCTGTGCCCCATAGCGACCCTCTGGTGATCGTAGCACAAATTCACCGATACGAGGTCCACCGAATACTCATCGATTCGGGCAGCTCGGCAGACATCCTCTTCCACGACTGCTTTTTGTGTATGGGATTGTCCCCAGCAGACTTGAAACCAACCTCCCACGTCCTCTCGGGGTTCTCCAACCACTCCATCCCGGCACAAGGGGTGGTCACCCTGCAGTTCACGATCAGGGAGCCCGGCCGCACACGCACACTGCCTGTGGACTTCATTGTGGCTAGGGTCCCATCGGCCTACAACGTCCTCCTCGGTCGGCCGACGCTGAACTCCCTCCAGGCCTAGATCTCGACATACCACCTGGCGATAAAGTTCCCCCTCGATCAGGGTGGGGTGGGCCGGGCATACGGGAGCCAGCGGGTCGCGGAGGTAGGCCTGACAGAGGCATCTTCCCCCGAGCAGCACGCTGATAGCGCCGATGCATGCGGCGATATTAAAGGGTCCCTGGACACCCGGGACGAGCGGAAGGAGGTCCGTGGAGCACCGGTCGAGCCTCTGACCGAGGTGCCCTTAGCGGAAGGGGACCCAGGAAAGACCGTCCAGGTCGGGTCACTCCTGACGGGAATTCAATGGGATGACCTGATCGAGTTCCTCCGAAGCAATTCCGACGTCTTCGCCTGGGCACCGGTAGACATGCCTGGGATCGACCCTAAAATCATCTCCCACAAGTTCGGAGTTGATCATACGGCCCGACCCGTCAGGCAGAAGAAAAGAAGCTTCGCCTCGGACAAACAGAAGGCCATCGAAGAGGAGGTTGACCGGCTCCTCGCCGCCAACTTCATCAGGAATGTGCCCTACTCGGAGTGGCTGGCAAACGTGGTCCTGGTCAAGAAGTCGAGTGGGAAGTGACGTATGTGCATCGACTTCACCGACCTCAACAAGGCCTGCCCCAAGGACAACTTCCCGCTCCCCCGCATAGACCAGCTCGTCGACAGCTCAGCCGGGGCACGAGCTTCTGAGCTTCATGGACGTTTTTTCCGGCTACAACCAAATCCGCATGAATCTTGATGACGAAGATATGACCGCATTCACAACGGACCGGGGGATGTACTGCTACAGAGTGATGCCCTTCGGTCTCAAGAATGCCGGGGCCAGATACCAGAGGCTGGTCAACCGCATGTTCAAGCCACAGATCGGCAGGAACATGGAAGTCTACGTTGACGACATGCTCGTCAAGTCCATCTCGTCGGCCGACCATGTCAAGGACCTGGGCGAGGCGTTTGGGGTGCTCCGCAAATTCAACATGAAGCTGAACCCCTCCAAGTGTGCGTTCGGAGTCACCGGAGGGAAATTCCTCGGGTTCATGGTCACTCACCGCGGAATTGAAGCTAACCCAGAAAAGATCGACGCCATCCTGAGCATGACCGCACCCAAGACCAACGTCGAGATCATGCGGCTCACAGGGTGGGTCGCCGCTCTGAGCCGTTTCATGTCCAGGTCAGGGGAGAAGTGCATCCCGTTCTTCAAGGCGCTGAGGAAAATTCCGAGGTTCGAGTGGTCGGAAGATTGCCAAGCCGTCTTCGACCAACTGAAGAGGCACCTCGCAACACCGCCCCTGCTCACCCGGCCCGTGGAAGGGGACGAGCTGTCGCTGTACCTGGCAGTATCCGACCAAGCAGTAGGCTTGGTGCTCATCCGAGAGGCCGAGGGGGCACAAAAGCCAGTGTACTATGTAAGCCATGTGTTCAAGGACGCGGGGACGAGATACCCCGCCATAGAGAAGATTGTCCTGGCCCTCGTAGTAACCTTGCGGAAACTGCGGCACTACTTCCAAGCACACACAATCATCGTCCTCACTGAGCGCCCATTGAGGGCTATCCTGGCATCGCCAGAATCCTTAAGCCGTCTAGAGAAATGGAGATGGGAGATATCTCAATTCGACATAAGGTATCGCCCGAGGCAAGCCATCAACGCACAGGCCCTGGCCGATTTCATCTTAGCAGGAAGCCGGATTCCGTGCCGCCCTTCACAGCCCGGCATCCCGTCCAGGAAGGCCCTAGCTCAGCTCCGGAGTGGGTCATCTACGTTGACGGGTCTTCTACCGAGGAAGGCTACGGTGCCGGCCTCATTATCCGGGGCCCAAACAAAGCCGAGATAGAGTATTCCTTGAGGCTCGGTTTCAAAGCATCGAACAACGCGGCAGAGTACGAAGCCTTCCTAGCCGGACTGGGCATGGCCATCGGGCTGGGGCTGAAGATCATCCGAGTCCGCAGCGACTCGGCCCTAGTTGTCGGCCAAGTGACTGGCTGCTTCGAGGCTCGAGAGCCCCTGATGATGAAGTACCTAGACGAGGTGAGGAAGCTCCGAAAAAACTTCGACGAAGTCCAAGTGGAACAAATACCCAGGCAAATGAATGCTCAAGCAGACGCCCTGAACAAGCTGGCTTCATCATACTCGGCCAACAACAAGAGGTCGATACTCTTCGAAACCTTGACCCGACCCAGCGTGGGAGACGAGGCGGCGACACTTCAAGTGTACACGGCGCAGGAGAACGACCGGGATTGGAGGAAGCCCCTCGTGGAATTCCTGAAGGATGGTACGCTCCCGGAGGACAGAGCGGCCACCCGCCGCCTCCGGGCCAGAGCCACCCACTTCGTCTGGAGCAACGGGAACCTCTATAAGAAGGCCTTCACCCAGCCCCTGCCCCGGTGCGTTGACCCCCACGAGGCCGACTACGTCCTGCGGGAAATCCATAAAGGGGTGGGCGGCGCACACCAGGGGGCTCGAACCTTGATCCAAAAGGCACTACTCCAGGGGTACTACTGGCCCACCATGCACGAGGACGCTCTGAAGCTGGTCAGGAGGTGCAAGAGCTGCCAACTCCACGGCAGTATTCCCCGCCTCCCGGCTACCGAGCTAACTGCCCTGACGTCCCCGTGGCCATTCGCCCAGTGGGGATTGGATATGATCGGCCAGTTCCCCACCGGAACTGGCGGACATAAATACGTCCTCGTCGCGGTAGACTACTTCACCAAGTAGGTCGAGGCCATTCCCATCAGGAAACCGGACGCCGCCACAACCATCAAGTTCCTCCAAAACAACCTGATACACCGGTTCGGGATCCCGAGGTGCATTTGTTGGATATAGTGCCCTCAGAGTCAATTATTGGATCACAGGCACGTGATTGCAATGATTGAGGGAGGACCTATACCGGTAGGACAGTCTTACTCGAGATGATAGTATACTATTTGGTTTATCTTTATCATCGTGTACTGCTTTAGGTGACCTTACAGGTCGCTATTACACGTTGATAGAGCCCCTAGGATTCTTGCTTGACTACCAGCAGTATGAGGGCGATCATATACGTGGGAGCTGGGGTCTATAAGCACATCCTTAAATGGTCCCTAGTCGTGGGAGTTTCGAGACAGGGCATCGATTCTCCAGAGTAGACTAGTGTATACAATCGAGACCCCGACGAGGGGCGGTGGCCGGTCTCACAAGCCACTGGTGTCAGTTGGTTCACCTAAGATGTATACAGGTGCTCATTGGGTTATGAGTACACCGGACAGGACTCGCCGGGAACCTGCTAGTTGGGATTATACCAGATGTCAGATAGCAGTTCCCTGGTGACATGTGTACAGGTTAGTTCATCGACCTGAGATCGTCATTTGTCTCGTGTGAGTTCCCACTGTATTTAGATTACTACCCTACCACGCTCAAAGGAGACGTGCAAACAGGTTTTAGTTGGGTACAGTCCCGAGCCACATGGAGGCAGTGAGCGGATCGGCAGGGGTTCGTCTCTCCTGGTATTGGGGGTGAGGTCGTGCTGTGTCTACGAGAGCCATTACACAAAGCCCTCGGCCGAGGCAGGAGATTTACTGGTAGGTATTCCAGTAGTATCTCAGGGTGTTCTGGGCTACACTCCGACACGACTTGTACCGCTATTGGGGGTCTGACTTTTACCAACCCCCTAGGCCCGCCATGCGATACTCATAGACGAACGGACCGGACTGTACGGATATTGTCACTGACAGGCTCAGTAGGGTGTCAGGATGAGTTCGCTCACAGATGTCCATTTTGGTCAATAGCTGGTGGCCCGTCACGTATGGCTAATACCTCTGACGTGCTAGTGGTTAAATCCACAGCCATAGTATTGACGAGTCTTTAGAGTCCCCCACACACAGTTACTCAAGTTTCGGGCGAAACGCTGTAGAGGCCGTATGGAGATATGGCAGGGTTCGATCAGATACGTGCGGTATTGCACGGATCGTGATCGGACGGATTTTACTAGCCGGCTTTGGTTTAAGCCGGATCCTAGTATTAGACAGTGTAGTTTTGTCTCTTTGCATTTGTGTTCAGTGGGAATACTAATGCGGGCATGTATATACAGTCGCGGGGTTTTTCCTGTAATTTATTACGGGATCGGTTTTCTGAAGTTGCCAGTTTGTATTCCGTTCCGGCCGATTTTCCTTTGCTTCTTCACGGCCGGACTTTTCAATGGAAGGGGGTTATTTGCAAGTTTGCAAATAACTTATTGTAGAGGGGGTCCTTTGTAAAATGGAAGCATCATGATGAGATTCCATTTTAATCTCATCCTTTGCATTTATGAGAATAGAAATGGTTTTGACCTTGGTGTGACTATTTTCTCTTTTATTATACATTCTCCTCTTGCTTTATTCTTGACTTATTATTCCCTCCACCATTTTGAAGATGAGGCCGGCCACTTTTGAGAGAGGAGGAGAGAGGATTCTTTTTGAGTGGGTGAAATTTTGTATCTCACATTTTTGATTCATGCAAAAAGGCTAGCACCATTTCATTTGCTCATTTCATCTCCTCAATCCAAAGGCAACTTCACTACCCCAAATGAGACAATGGTTACTACACTACACCTACAGCACTCTTGGACGCGTCGGCTTGCCAACTTCGCGCCCGAGTTGCCTCGGTCCAGAGGTGGGAGCCCGTAAAAGAACCCGGCTACGTGGTGCTCTTTCCAACGAGGAGGTGACGGACGGAGATTCCGCGGGAGATCGGAGTGGAGACGAAGACCGAAGGACACGGATCGCTCGGTATATCTCTTCACCCATCTTTTAGTTTGCTAGTAGCTAGGTTAATGGCCCGATCCGGGTTGATAGTGCGCGGTGGTGCCGGTTTGCAAGTTTCGCAAAGTTTTTCGTTTCCGCGTTTCCGGCGTCGGATTGACGGCCGGGGCGCCGCCGTGCACTTACATTGGTATCAGAGCCATGCCATTAACCTAGCCTAGCTTGCTCTAACGTGTTTAGAACTTGATCGAACAATAAAACCCCAAAAACCGTATTTTCTTGTGCATTGGGTTTCTGTCGAAATTTTTTTGGCTCCAAAAATTTTTCAGGTTGTTGAAGAAATATGTGCAGGGAATTCTAAGAACACTGTAAAAATTTGGTGCCCTAATCCCTCAAGAGAGCCGCGGAACCGCGGCCATAACCCCACTTTGGCCGCGGTTCCGCCGCATGAATATAGCTTCATTGCACCAATTTTTTTCAGTGGGTCCTAGTCTGTGAAATAGGGGTTTTGGGATATTCTTTCTGGGCCCAGATTTTCTGTGAGAGCTACAGTAGTGCTTGGGGCCCACTTTGATAAATTTGTTCGATCGGATAATTTAAACATGCTAGTTCACAGTATTTACATTATATCTGCGACCGTGAATGTCATTTGATCGGTAAATCATGTCTAACTGCTATAGCCCTTTTAGACGGATTTGCGAACGTGACATTCACGTCGATGTTCTGTGTTGTGCTGTGATGTTGTGGATTGGTCATGGGGATAGCCTGAATGCAATATTAGTACAGTTTTGTTTTATATGTACATTTGATATTGCGGGGCGAGCGTCCGACATGTGGACTGCCGTCACAGCCTGTTTGTATTATTCTTTTGGGGCATGACCTGGTCGAGGTCGATGTACCCGTTGTATGTATATTTTACTTTCTGTACTAGGATTACCCAGCGGAGGGGTGCACGGATAGCCGGGTTCTAGAGGGCAACGGGCCCGCATCTCATGGCATTGAGACGGAGGGGGCTTCACTCTAGAATTGGCGGGCTATTCGCCGCACTCGTAGGGGGTATAGGTTGACCCAGGAGGGGTGTCCAAGTTACCGGATTCCGTGAAGTGCTGGGTGTTAGTTATATGTATGCCCTAGAGGCCATTGCTATACATAGGATGTATATTGTAGTGGATGCTGGGACATATATAGGGAGGACTTTCTTGCTCGACATGATAGTATGCTATCTGGTTACTCTTTATCTTAACGTGTATACTGATTGTCTCTCTGTTACATGTTGGTAAAGCCCTTAGGATGTGTACTTGACTACCTGAACTATGATGCGGATCATACTAATGGGGACATGGTAGTCCATAAGTACATCCTTTAAACTCCCTAGTCGTGGGTATATCGAGACGGGGCATCGATATACCAGAGTAGACTAGCATATACCTTCTCGACCCATACAGATAGGCGATGGATGATCCCATATCCATTGGTGTTTGACATCGGAGATGATATACGGGTGCTCAGTGGAGACTGGGTACACTGGACGGACTCGCCGAGAACTCCCAGATGGTATTATACCTTACGTCAGATGGCAGTTCTCTGGTGACACTGGTACAGAGTAGTCTATTGACCCGAGATCGTCATAGAGTCTTGTGTGGTTCCCACTGTGCTTTGATTTCCACCTTACCACGTCCAAGAGGGCGTGCAAAACGGTGGTTTTTGGGTACAGTCCCGAATCACATGGAGGCAATGAGCGATAGGAGGGGATTCGTCTCTCCCGGTATAGGGAGTTGATGTTGCGCTGTGTTCGATTGGCTATAACCGGAAATCCCTGGCCAGGGTTGCTGAGATTTACTGGTAAGTGTTACCAGTAGTTTCTCGAACTATTATAGACCTCATATCGACACGACTTATCGAGCTATTGGGGTCTGACGTTTACCACCCCTAGGCGAGATATGCGACATATCAGACGACGAGACCGGACTGTACGGTAAGTGTTACTGGTTGGATTCACAGGAGTGTGAGCGGGCTTGCTCGTCGATCTTCTGATCGCTCAATACCCGGATGGCCGTTACGTTTAGCAGACCGCTTGCGGCTTGTGGGTGTTTGATATGATCATCACCTGCTGTCGGCGTATTGACGAGTCTTTAGAGTCCTACACAGAGGTTTCCTGGCTCAAGCGAAACGAAATAGGAGCGCATATGAGATATGTGCAGGATCGAGAATAATGCGTGTATGTGATACCGTATTCCATTCTCGCGATGAATGTATCGATTGGTTGTATGCGATATAACCTAGTTATCGAATCGAGGATTGATTCGATAAGCCGATACATTGGATATTAGTCGGTTATATGCGATATGACCGGATCGTTAAATCAAGTATTGATTTAATGATTTAATGCATAATTATATATTTGATATATTACTTTGCATTAACTAGTATTGGTTCACTTAAATTGGATTTTCTCACTTGATGTACACAAGTTGTATATGTGATATACTTTTGTGCACTTGTTTGTATCATGTTTGATGATACATGCAAACTTGGGTTTGTGTAAAGAATTAAACCATGGTTATGTTAATGGTTAGGGTTTTGATTTACTTACTTATTCATTTATTTATTTATTCATTAATTCATTTTGGGCAAAAATGAAATGGTGGCTTAGTTTGTTTTGTTGTTGAAGCTTTATGAAGCTTTGACTAAGTGACCATTTTGTCTTCATGTCCTAATCCTAACCATTCAACTAAACCCTAGTTAATTCTCTACACTAAACCATAGTTGAGATTATGATAAGTATCATTTTGTTTTCTATTTTAAACCAATACTCATCATATTCTGTAACGTTTTGAAAATCGTTTCGATGAAATTTCGAAAAAATCGGTAAAATAAGGGGGTTTTCTGTAAAAAGTCAAAATATAAATATCTTATTATAAAAATTAAATATACATATTCTAGCTATGAAATTGCTATTATTTGGTGTTTATTGAGCCGCGGGTGAAATTTCAAATTTTCTGAAAAAAATATTATTTTATTATTATTTTAAGCCGTCACTAATACATTTAATTAGGGAAAATTACAAATTGGAATGAGTTGAAACAAATTTTGTGCATCATAAAACATTAAATAAAATTTTATCATGTGATTTTTGGAACGAAATCATTTGCCAAAACGGTTTAGAAATTATTGAAGAAAAAAGGCTTTTTTTTAGCGTAAATGGATGTTTGGGGTATTGTATTTATCATTTTTCATCATCCCACACCCGTACCCACACCCACACACCCCCATTCACTTATCCCCTTGAAGAATTCAGCAGCCCCCTCTTTTGTCCCCACTTGGATTTCAAAGGAAATAAAATGAAAGAAAAGAAAAGAAAAGAGTAGAAAATGATATAATTTGAGTTGACTTTGACTTGAACTAACTTTCTCCACCTCACTCTCTCTCCTCCCTCACCCAAACCCCCTACAATCTGGCCGAAACCAGCAACCCCCAACAGCCCCCTTTTTCCTCTTCTCCTCTCTTTGTTCCATCAAAGAAAATCCAAAGAAAAATCCACTAAAAATCAAGCAAAAATCCAAATCAAAATCCGACTCCTACCCATTTTAGCTTAGCCCGTATAGCATGGATTTTGATGACAAGGGAGCATTTTGGAGGGCTATGTGTGCTTGTGGGATCTTCAATTTGTTTGGGTAAATTCTAACCCTTTTGCTTAAATTGTTGTTAATTGCTTGTAGTTAGCTTAATTAAGTGTTAATTTGGTTTTATGTGGGTTCAATTGTATGATTAAGGAATTCTAGTTAGGGTTTTGTTTTGAAATTGGATTGTGATCACTTGTGCATGGTTTGTGATGTGAGCTAACATCTTGAAAAAATTGTTAAAATTTATCTAGTTGCATATTACAAGTTGTTACTTGAAAAATGTACAAATTAAGCTTTTTGTGCAAACTAGGGTTTTATGAAATGCATTTATATGTGAGATTAAAAATATGGTTAGGGTTTTTATCATATTATTAACTTTATTAAGTGTAGTTTAACACTTTAGTTCATGGAAATCCAACCTAAATTGTAGTTTGCGCATTTTTTTGCTACGAAATTGTTAAAAAAAAGGGTATTTTGTAAACTAGAATATTAAGGTTTTTGGAATTTAATGAGATTAAATTCCGGAAATTGTTTCTATGAATTATTTAAGATATTTAATAAATATATTGGCCATTACATTCATTTAAACATCCTGTTTTTTACAAAAACGGCGAATTGTGCTTGCTAGATTTTCGGAAAAGTGACTTTTAAGTAAAGTTGGGGTTTTTGTGAGTTTTAACCTAGTTTATATTAAAATTAGTGTTCGTGAATGTGCAAATGAGTGTGATTGGATTTTTCTCGATGGTTTGACGTTTGTACATCGACATCGAGGGTTGGTTTGACTATTCTTGCATGCGTAGGCGATAGGTTTGGACCTATGCGTGATACGCGTGCCGATTTGATTTTCGTATGCCGTTTCGATTTCGAATTTAGTTTTAATGCGATACGGTGCGTTATGATATGTAGGTACCCCATGCGGACTTCGAGACGACAAGCAAGCGCGTGGCGACGTCGGCACCGGCGAGCGAGGACCAGGTGAGTAGATTTCTATCTACGGGGAGAAGTCGGGTGGATGGCGTATAGCACCCCCGCAGTCCGTGATGGTGTATACGGATGCGTATACACACCAACAATTATTATATGTTATTTGGGATTAATAACGTTGCTTAGGATGGATATTGGTGTGTTGGATTACCTTAGTGTTGCGAATCCTAGGGTAGTGTTGCACTACACATACACACATACATACTTGCATACATTCCTATTGATATGTGCTCATGGGATTCTTTATAGTTATGGGTTCACATGGGTATGGGACTATGTGTTCACATACGGATTTGAGGATGATACTTGGAATTGAGCTGAGTCGATGAGATTTGATTTGAGGCCGTGAGATCGGTGATATAGCAGGGTTCGTATTTGAGATACGACATGACGTTGTAGCGGGTCCTTGACGTAGTGTTTCACACACGTCCATGCATACGAAGGCGGTATCAGTATGGTACTAGACGTAGATCAGTACCCCGGTCATGATAATTGATAAAGAGGATACCAGGTGAATAGTATGATGAATGTGATATTGACCCGTACCCAGATTGGGATGCCGTACGACGGATTTACGTACGAGCTATATTGATGATTGATCCCCACTCTTGACTTGGGATGCCTGATTATAGATATGGTATCGGATATGATATTATTGAGGCGGGATCACCGACTATACATGCACAGGTACGTATATGTATCGACTCAGATGATAGGCGGTTCCCTTACCTGTAGTTCAGCTTGTTAGTTCAGCCGTATAGTTTAGTGTAGTTGTTAGATTAAATTAGACTTCTTACCTATTTCAAAAACCAACGAATCGTGGGCATTCTTAAAGACAGCCCAAGGGATCCTACGGATATTTCAAAAGACGTATCTTTTCATAAAAACACCGTAGTCCCTATTTTCAAAACCCATGATTCGTGTTATTTCAAAAGGCACCATTTGTAGGACTTATATTAGATTAATGCAGATTGTTATAGTTGCGTCTAGTTTTCATCTCCCGCTCATTTTTGTGGTCCGCTTCGCATCGCATGCTTATTTTATGTTTCATACTCCATTAGTGATATCATGCTGTTAGGACACCAGCACCATTACCGATGATGCGTAGGTACCACGTACACTTAATTGCCGGCTCACACACATCTTCATCGGTAATTGCCATGTCACGTACACCTTAGAAAATATTATTGCTTAACTTAGCTAGATAGCTAGTAGTTTGACATAATATTAGTGTACTTACCTTATATGCCAGCTTAGATATTGTAGTTATTACTTGTCACTTCATGCATACTGTTATTCATCGTTATGCCGCAGTCATGGATTCTCATGCATATATTCACTATTTTACGTGTTATTGAGGTTTTGGATTCGGATTTCCATGAGATTTTCTGGATTTGGAGGAAAACCGCAAAAACATAAATAAACCTCTTCTCTCTTTTAAAATAAAAAGTGCGGTTTTCCTATGATGTATGAGTCGTCCACCATGAGTTTGCTGATGGATTTCGAGACCCGATTCGAGGAGTGGAGGAACCGTTTCGGGTGCATGGTGGGCCCGGTGCGGTACCCTGGGGTAAGAGGAATGTGGTGTTGACGTTGAGCCCGGCAGGGGAGCACTACCGACCGGTGATATTACCCGACGCGTCGGATATCCGGAGGATACCGTCGTAGTCTTGAGATGGATGGTAGGGGCCGGTCTGGACTGACGGCGCCCTAGATATTGAGATTGAGACATTGATATTTTGAGACATTGAGATTTATGTTTTGTGTCGATACTAGACACTGTTGATACTGATTTCATTTATGATACCTCAGTTTAAAAATACAAAGGAAATCTCACTAATTGATGAAAACAGTTCTTCATTTACATGTATTCTGTTTTCATGCATTCATACCTCATTCATATGATATATATTGCTACCTGAGGCACTGACACGGGCACATGAGATTACACTCGGGTTAGATTTTTACCCTAGCCTTGTTATAGGCTACGTGTTATTCATATATTTGAGGACATATTATGATCATTGACCTAGGTTGCGTTATTTATACGATTTCTGTGCGTAGATATTTTTCTATTCACGAGTTGGCAACTCACCCCGTTGTGCCCCAGTTTCTTGCAGGTTTGCCGTACAGGTTTCATTACGGCTTTGCGGGCTCAGTTTCATTCGGGTGACTTGCTAGTAGGTGGGTTTTTCTTGTATCGTACCCATCATATTACCTTGTATAATATTATTCCGTTGTATCTAGTAAATTCCATCAACCAAACATGTATTTATTGAGATAGAGAACAGTGTTGTTTATTCTTTCGACCTTAGAGTCGCTCGTCATATTTCTGGTGGTTTTGAGTTTCCTTTTGAGTTTTGATCCTCGCCGTTGGCGTTGTATATTATATTGCTTGTGTGGTTGTGACCGTCGATTGACGAAGAGCTAGCTCCCGCTTGGGGATGCCTTTTTATTGATTCCGTATACTATTCATGTTGTATCCCGTTTGGGAGCCAGTATTTACAAAGGAAACTCTGCCGAAATTTTCAGTAAATTTTGATGTTCTTAAAAACCGCATAATTCGGCTTATGCTATTAAAACTACTTGTTTTAAATTGGTTTTCTTTCACTCTACTTCTTTTCTTGGTTTGGATTTCTGGGTTTTCGGTTTACTTAGATTACGTACGCCTCGAGACGTTTCGTAGTTTAAGTGCCGGTCATGTTCCGTACTTTCGGGACGTGACAAAGTTGGTATCAGAGCGTTAGGTTTTAACCTTCGGAGCGTAGGATGACCCTTGGTTGATGGAATAGGTGACTAAAGTAGAGTGACGTACCGTTGATATGTTCCGCGGCATATTTACGACACGCCACTCCACTTATGAAGCCTTATGATGTACATTTCCTTGTTCAGTATTATATTCCTTCCTGATCTAGCCTCATCGGTACCAGTTTGGTTTTGCTGCTACGGTTACGGCAGGGTGAGCTACGGCTAGAGTTGCGGTCAGCATGAGCTCGTTACGAACGAGGACTGACCATGGCGTGATTCGGGCGACACACGATTGTAGAGATGTGTCTTTTGGATTGTGTTTTTGCACCACGAGCGTTGGATGGATCGCTGTATGAGGTTACTCGGAGGTGCTGATCGACACTAGAGAATTGAGCCAATGATGGAGGCCAGCCAGATTTTGATGACCGTTGGTGTGTTGCTTACTCCTGATGATTGAGGCACGGTTCAGCATACAGACGAGTAAGCCAGTTATTGCTGCGAACGACGAGATATCGCCCCAGATGTTGGAGCTATTGCAGTATAAGTTGTACTAAGAGATGATAGAAGGTCGCTAGTCACCCGATGATGAATGACTAGGACAGGTGGTTCGTTCGCTTACCCCGATGCGAGGTCATCAGATAGATTGATTCCAGCTAGAGACGACTTCACGCAGAGACGTGAGGGTCGACAGAGACGATCGAATGTCGGAAACCTATTATTCCAAGTTTAAAGTAGTCGGAAAGACATGCAGGCAATTCTATGGTCCCTCTAGAAGAATGAAACCCTAACTCGACTTAATGACCGTGTGAAAGCCTTTGAACCTTCGGGTTTGCGGCAGTTCTACGGCGCCATTAGTGAGGCTTGGGTTTGCCCTTCTACGGCTGGACCACCGATGCTGTGGTATGTACTCGGTACTATTAAACTGTAGCAAGATGTTGAGCCCTTGGGGGATTATGAGGTTTTGACAATCGATTGGATGGTTCGACTTAATTCGGATGCTAGGTGGTGAGATGCATTTCTTGGGAGACTCCCGATACGAGGATAGCTGTTGGAGCTCAGTCCATGCAGCCGGGACGAGACGAGTCCAAAGCAGACGACATTAGAAAAAAGTGGAGTAAGAGGTTCGCACCAGATCTAGATGAGATGACGTTCCACTCCGCCGACATCAGAGAGGCGATGCGCATGCCGAGGCATGGTACTTGGACTTACCTTCCAGAAGGAGTCGCGATGAGTATGCAGTCGTTCCAGAGCAAGATGCAGATATAGGAAAGGACAATGACTTCCGGACAGTTGGCAGAGACGAGACATGGAAGAGACCGTGAGCAGGATTCCTTTCAGGACACTGCTGCAATGATACTTGCATCCAGGATCAGATGTGTTACGTATATTCAGAGAACCAGAGGCCGACGCCATTGATATGCTGTCTTATGAGTGGTCGCGATGATTGACCGGGAGATGACAAGAGATGTGCGAGAACGGGATCATCCCCGTTAGCACACCTGACAGGGCCGATGAGCCAATGGACCGAGAGATTGGTAATTCACAGTGAAGACCTTGACCCAGGAGTGGTCATTGTTATGCACACCAGCAGGCCAGAGTTCATGATCATCGACGAGACATCCCACTAGTGACCGCGACAGTTGGCCCAAGATTCTTAGAGGATGCGCTTGAGCGGTACTATTCCGCCATTATTGATTTCGATGTTTTGGGTGATTTATTCGCATGATTTGATTTTGATGATTGATGATTTACGATCTTTACACAGTGTTGCACTTGATATCGTTTTCGTGCTTTGGTTTCACATGTTTGTGATTTTACGGTTTTAGACATTTGAGTTGATTTCGTGCGTATGCACGCACACGAATTGGTTCCTGCACTCTGTATAGTTATTATATGCTTGCAGTGTGCACTGGACTTCGATTTCGATTGTGATACTCGATATTTGTTTTGTGCACCTTGTGCACCTGATTGATTTTGCGCACGTTCGGCGCTTGATATTGGATTTCATGATTTCGTGCACGATGAATGCACCTGATTTGGATTTTCGCGCATGTTGAGCGCATGTCTTGAGATGCGATTTTGGTGCACACCAGATGCACTAAATCGAGATTTTTCGTGCATGTCAGATGCACCTGATTTTGCTGTCAGGCACACATGTTGCCTACGACAGATGTTTTGTGCACACCCGATGCACTTAGATGTTGTTTCTGTGCGCATGTATGGCACATTCATGGATTTTGATTTCCGTGCGCACCAGACGCACGTAGCATTCATGTGCATATTTTGGGGATTGATTTCGTATAGAGCAGTACATTTTTATGATGATTGCTATATGTTTTTATACTGAGCAGGACTAGTCAGAGGACAGTACCTGAGTATATTTTGCATGCATTGATAGTTATCGAAGGGATTACCAAAAGCGAGCTATAGTCTCAGTATTTACCTACGCGTCTGATAAGACACGAAACGTTTAAAACAAGGAGACCCTTCTAAATTGTTTTCAAAACGGCGGAACGTGCATATTAAACAAAAGGTACACATGTATATGGTTATTTTCTTATAAGAGACGTCCGCCACTGTGCAGTGTTATGCGTATTGCACAACGACTTTAAAAGATTTGGCATGCATTTCCTTTAGAAACTTACATGTATAGATTTGATATCTACATGTATAGTTCTGATTTATATCATATTGGTTTTGCTTTGGATTTGGCATTCGTGTCTTTACCATGACTCCGATGATTGCGGGATGCTTGACGGAGTTTTGATTTGAGTTATATACTCATTTTTCAAGCGCATGCGCTGCGCTACGATTTGTTTTATGTATTTACAATTTCGGAGCCCCGACGACTTGATGGGTTTTCTTAGATGTTTTAGTATTTGGGGGAGTTTGAATTTAAATTCGAGGACCGAATTTCTTTAAGGGGGGAAGATTGTAACGTTTTGAAAATCGTTTTGATGAAATTTCGAAAAAATCGGTAAAATAAGGGGGTTTTCTGTAAAAAGTCAAAATACAAACATCTTATTATAAAAATTAAATATACATATTCTAGCTATGAAATTGCTATTATTTGGTGTTTATTGAGCCGCGGGTGAAATTTCAAATTTTCTGAAAAAAATATTATTTTATTATTATTTTAAGCCGTCACTAATACATTTAATTAGGGAAAATTACAAATTGGAATGAGTTGAAACAAATTTTGTGCATCATAAAACATTAAATAAAATTTTATCATATGGTTTTTGGAACGAAATCATTTGCCAAAACGGTTTAGAAATTATTGAAGAAAAAAGGCTTTTTTTTAGCGTAAATGGATGTTTGGGGTATTGTATTTATCATTTTTCATCACCCCACACCCGTACCCACACCCACACACCCCCATTCACTTATCCCCTTGAAGAATTCAGCAGCCCCCTCTTTTGTCCCCACTTGGATTTCAAAGGAAATGAAATGAAAGAAAAGAAAAGAAAAGAAAAGAGTAGAAAATGATATAATTTGAGTTGACTTTGACTTGAACTAACTTTCTTCACCTCACTCTCTCTCCTCCCTCACCCAAACCCCCCACAATCTGGCCGAAACCAGCAACCCCCAACAGCCCCCTTTTTCCTCTTCTTCTCTCTTTGTTCCATCAAAGAAAATCCAAAGAAAAATCCACTAAAAATCAAGCAAAAATCCAAATCAAAATCCGACTCCTACCCATTTTAGCTTAGCCCGTATAGCATGGATTTTGGTGACAAGGGAGCATTTTGGAGGGCTATGTGTGCTTGTGGGATCTTCAATTTGTTTGGGTAAATTCTAACCCTTTTGCTTAAATTGTTGTTAATTGCTTGTAGTTAGCTTAATTAAGTGTTAATTTGGTTTTATGTGGGTTCAATTGTATGATTAAGGAATTCTAGTTAGGGTTTTGTTTTGAAATTGGGTTGTGATCACTTGTGCATGGTTTGTGATGTGAGCTAACATCTTGAAAAAAAAATTTAAAATTTATCTAGTTGCATATTACAAGTTGTTACTTGAAAAATGTACAAATTAAGCTTTTTTGTGCAAACTAGGGTTTTATGAAATGCATTTATATGTGAGATTAAAAATATGGTTAGGGTTTTTATCATATTATTAACTTTATTAAGTGTAGTTTAACACTTTAGTTCATGAAAATCCAACCTAAATTGTAGTTTGCGCATTTTTTTGCTACGAAATTGTTAAAAAAAAGGGTATTTTGTAAACTAGAATATTAGGGTTTTTGGAATTTAATGAGATTAAATTCCGGAAATTGTTTCTATGACTTATTTAAGATATTTAATAAATATATTGGCCACTACATTCATTTAAACATCCTGTTTTGTACAAAAACGGCGAATTGTGCTTGCTAGATTTTCGGAAAAGTGACTTTTTAAGTAAAGTTGGGGTTTTTGTGAGTTTTAACCTAGTTTATATTAAAATTAGTGTTCGTGAATGTGCAAATGAGTGTGGTTGGATTTTTCTCGATGGTTTGACGTTTGTACATCGACATCGAGGGTTGGTTTGACTATTCTTGCATACGTAGGCGATAGGTTTGGACCTATGCGTGATACGCGTGCCGATTTGATTTTCGTATGCCGTTTCGATTTCGAATTTAGTTTTAATGCGATACGGTGCGTTATGATATGTAGGTACCCCATGCGGACTTCGAGACGACAAGCAAGCGCGTGGCGACGTCGGCACCGGCGAGCGAGGACCAGGTGAGTAGATTTCTATCTACGGGGAGAAGTCGGGTGGATGGCGTATAGCACCCCCGCAGTCCGTGGTGGTGTATACGGATGCGTATACACACCAACAATTATTATATGTTATTTGGGATTAATAACGTTGCTTAGGATGGATATTGGTGTGTTGGATTACCTTAGTGTTGCGAACCCTAGGGTAGTGTTGCACTACACATACACACATACATACTTGCATACATTCCTATTGATATGTGCTCATGGGATTCTTTATAGTTATGGGTTCACATGGGTATGGGACTATGTGTTCACATACGGATTTGAGGATGATACTTGGGATTGAGCTGAGTCGATGAGATTTGATTTGAGGCCGTGAGATCGGTGATATAGCAGGGTTCGTATTTGAGATACGACATGACGTTGTAGCGGGTCTTTGACGTAGTGTTTCACACACGTCCATGCATACGAAGGCGGTATCAGTATGGTACTAGACGTAGATCAGTACCCCGATCATGATAATTGATAAAGAGGATACCAGGTGAATAGTATGATGAATGTGATATTGACCCGTACCCAGATTGGGATGCCGTACGACGGATTTACGTACGAGCTATATTGATGATTGATCCGTACTCTTGACTTGGGATGCCTGATTATAGATATGGTATCGGATATGATATTATTGAGGCGGGATCACCGACTATACATGCACAGGTATGTATATGTATCGACTCAGATGATAGGCGGTTCCCTTACCTGTAGTTCAGCTTGTTAGTTCAGCCGTATAGTTTAGTGTAGTTGTTAGATTAGATTAGACTTCTTACCTATTTCAAAAACCAACGAATCGTGGGCATTCTTAAAGACAGCCCAAGGGATCCTACGGATATTTGAAAAGACATATCTTTTCATAAAAACACCGTAGCCCCTATTTTCAAAACCCATGATTCGTGTTATTTCAAAAGGAACCATTTGTAGGACTTATATTAGATTAATGCAGATTGTTATAGTTGCGTCTAGTTTTCATCTCCCGCTCATTTTTGTGGTCCGCTTCGCATCGCATGCTTATTTTATGTTTCATACTCCATTAGTGATATTATGCTGTTAGGACACCAGCACCATTACCGATGATGCGTAGGTACCACGTACACTTAATTGCCGGCTCACACACATCTTCATCGGTAATTGCCATGTCACGTACACCTTAGAAAATATTATTGCTTAACTTAGCTAGATAGCTAGTAGTTTGACATAATATTAGTGTACTTAACTTATATGCCAGCTTAGATATTGTAGTTATTACTTGTCACTTCATGCATACTGTTATTCATCGTTATGCCGCAGTCATGGATTCTCATGCATATATTCACTATTTTACGTGTTATTGAGGTTTTGGATTCGGATTTCCATGAGATTTTCTGGATTTGGAGGAAAACCGTAAAAACATAAATAAACCTCTTCTCTCTTTTAAAATAAAAAGTGCGGTTTTCCTATGATGTATGAGTCGTCCACCATGAGTTTGCTGATGGATTTCGAGACCCGATTCGAGGAGTGGAGGAACCGTTTCGGGTGCATGGTGGGCCCGGTGCGGTACCCCGGGGCAAGAGGAATGTGGTGTTGACGTTGAGCCCGGCAGGGGAGCACTACCGACCGGTGATATTACCCGACGCGTCGGATATCCGGAGGATACCGTCGTGGTCTTGAGATGGATGGTAGGGGCCGGTCTGGACTGACGGCGCCCTAGATATTGAGATTGAGACATTGATATTTCGAGACATTGAGATTTATGTTTTGTGTCGATGCTAGACATTGTTGATACTGATTTTATTTATGATACCTCAGTTTAAAAATACAAAGGAAATCTCACTAATTGATGAAAACAGTTCTTCATTTACATGTATTCTGTTTTCATGCATTCATACCTCATTCATATGATATATATTGCTACCTGAGGCACTGACACGGGCACATGAGATTACACTCGGGTTAGATTTTTACCCTAGCCTTGTTATAGGCTACGTGTTATTTATATATTTGAGGACATATTATGATCATTGTCCTAGGTTGCGTTATTTATGCGATTTCTGTGCGTAGATATTTTTCTATTCACGAGTTGGTAACTCACCCCGTTGTGCCCCAGTTTCTTGCAGGTTTGCCGTACAGGTTTCATTACGGCTTTGCGGGCTCAGTTTCATTCGGGTGACTTGCTAGTAGGTGGGTTTTTCTTGTATCGTACCCATCATATTACCTTGTATAATATTATTCCGTTGTATCTAGTAAATTCCATCAACCAAACATGTATTTATTGAGATAGAGACCAGTGTTGTTTATTCTTTCGACCTTAGAGTCGCTCGTTATATTTCTGGTGGTTTTGAGTTTCCTTTTGAGTTTTGATCCTTACCGTTGGCGTTGTATATTATTGTTAGTTATATGTATGCCCTAGAGGCCATTACTGTACATTGGATGTATGTTGTAGTGGATGCTGGGACATATATAGGGAGGACTTTCTTGCTCGACATGATAGTATGCTATCTGGTTGATCTTTACCTTAACGTGTACACTGATTGTCTCTCTGTTACATGTTGGTAAAGCCCTTAGGATCTGTACTTGACTACCTGGACTATGATGCGGATCATACTAGTGGGGACATGGTAGTCCATAAGTACATCCTTGAAAGTCCCTAGTCGTGGGTGTATCGAGACGGGGCATCGATATACCAGAGTAGACTAGCGTATACCTTCTCGACCCATACAGATGGGCGATGGATGATCCCATATCCAGCGGTGTTTGACATCAGAGATGATATACGGGTGCTCAGTAGAGACTGGGTACACTGGACGGACTCGCCGAGAACTCCCAGATGGTATTATACCTCACGTCAGATGGCAGTTCTCTGGTGACACTGGTACAGAGTAGTCTGTTGACCCGAGATCGTCATAGAGTCTCGTGTGGTTCCCACTGTGCTTTGATTTCCATCTTACCACGTCCAAGAGGGCGTGCAAAACGGTGGTTTTTGGGTACAGTCCCGAGTCACATGGAGGCAATGAGCGATAGGAGGGGATTCGTCTCTCCCGGTATAGGGGGTTGATGTTGCGCTATATTCGATTGGCTATAACAGGAAATCCCTGGCCAGGGTTGCTGAGATTTACTGGTAAGTGTTACCAGTAGTTTCTCGAATTGTTATAGACCTCATATCGACACGACTTATTGAGCTATTGGGGTCTGACGTTTACCACCCCTAGGTGAGATATGCGACATATCAGACGATCAGACCGGACTGTACGGTAGTGTTACTGGTTGGATTCACTGGAGTGTGAGCGGGCTTGCTCGTCGATCTTCAGATCGCTCAATACCCGGGTGGCCGTTAAGTTTAGCTGACCGCTTGCGGCTTATGGGTGTTTGATATGATCATCACCTGCTGCCGGCGTATTGACGAGTCTTTAGAGTCCTACACAGAGGTTTCCTGGCTCAAGCGAAACGAAATAGGAGTGCATATGAGATATGTGCGGGACCGAGAATGATACCAGTATGTGATACTGTATTCGATTCTCGCGATATGTGACATTGATCGGTTATATGCGATATAGCCGGGTTATCGGATCAAGTGTTGATTCGATAAGTTGTTACTGTAGATATTAGTCGGTTATATGCGATATGACCGGATCATTAAATCAAGTGTTGATTTAATGATTTAATGCATAATTATATATTTGATATATTACTTTGCATTAACTAGTATCGGTTCACTTTAAATGGATTTTCTCACTCGGGTGTGCACATTTCATATGCGATATGATTTGTGCACTTGCTTGTATCATGTTTGATGGTGCATGCCCTTTTTGTTAAGTGTATAGAATTAAACCTTGGTTAATGGAATGGTTAGGGTTTTCTATTTGATTATTCATTTTATTCATTTGTTTATTTCTTTTTGAAAAAAAAAATTGCATGATAAAATGGTGGTATTTTTGTTTCATTCATGAAGCTTCATGAATACTTTGACCATTGCAACCATTTTGTCATCTTGTAGAAACCTAACCATTCACTAACCATTATCAATTCTCTACATTAAACCATGGTTACTATTATGATAAGGATGGTTTTTCTTTTCTTATAAAATATAATACTTATCATAATATTCTTCTTCTTCTTCCTTCAACTCAAGAAGAAAACCTAAGGTCCATCAATGGTGATTGATGCATATGAGTGAGAAATCCAATTCTAAAGTCTACCCACTTCCTATTTTCTCATCCTCTACCTCTTGCCAAGTAGTAGAGTGTGTTTCCTTCACAAGTTTTCATGGCTTGGTGAAGGTGGAGCTTGATTTAGCGATGCCTCGACGTAGATCATCTTCGGCATGGATATCGACGACCTAGCTCGCTTTTTCTCCGACGAAGCCGACTCTAGAGCCCGGATTCCTTTTGGACAGCGGAGACGACTTCGTTGCGGAGCTATGGAGGTGGAGCACTGGATCTACAAAGGTTGTATTTCCGATATCCCATTAGTTAAGTTGTTAACTAGATTGCTTTTCGCCTAGACATCTAGCAAACGATCCGTAGTCGGGTTTCTCGGCATCTAGAATTTTTGAAATTGGCATGGTTGATACCTTGTGAGACCTCATTAGGATGCCTAGGAACCCTACAGTGGTATCAGAGCCTAGCTAGAGCCTTAGGCGAAGTCTAGACGGATTTTGAAACCCGAACGAACTCGAAAACCCAAACCCAAAATGCTCTCTGTCCTTTTTCCAAAAATTGGGATTTTTCCAAATTAAAAATATGCAGAAAAATAAGCAGGGTTTTCTAAGAATTACGGTAAAAAATTTTGGTCGTAATTCCATCAAACAGCCGCGGAACCGCGGCCTTAGCCCACCTGGCGCGGCGGTTCCGCGGCAACACTGTTGCATCGTTGACCAAAATTTGCACAGTAATTATTAGTTTGCTGTGCTGAGTTCTCTGGGTATTTTTAAAAATTATTCAAGAGTTGAATTTTCTGCAGTTGTTTTGGGGATTCGGTGTTTCGATCGGGCTATCAAATTTTGTCTATTTGGCTTTCCGGATAAATTTTTAGAATATGTTAAATAGTTCGACCGGATATAAATACCCAATTTTTCCCCTGTCGGGAAATTTCCAAGTGTTGGATTTTTCCATAGTTTAACGACGTTCTAAGTAGTGCAAGTAACGCGATGGTCCCTCTAGAAGACAACAAACCTTAACTCGATTATGTGACCGTCTTGAACTGCCCTTTGAACCTTCGGGTTTGGGGCAGTACGGCGTGCCACATGTGAGGCGTTGGCTTGACCCTTCTACGGCTGGACCGTTGGTACTGAGGCACGAACTGAATGTTGTTAGACTTATTTCATGTGTTGATCTATATCGGAAAACTTGGGTGTTCGATTGTTCGATCGGGAAGTTTAACATTTTCTAATTATCTGGAATGGGATACAATAATTGGAATTCACAATAAGTTATGAGATAACTGAATGAATGTTATAAACATAGCAGTTTAGTCTCACTTGATCGGTTGCCACGGAATTTTGATGTGATCAAAAGTCCGTCGCAATCACGTAGCGTACGCGGATATTCGCCGGACAAACTTAATAGACAGCTACATCCCATAGCCCCGACCAAGTGACTGTAGGAGAACCCCATCGCCGAAAGCATCCGTCCGGGTGCTCGCGGTAGCGGTGTTCCGCCTTGGTGCACTTCGTCGACGGTATCTGGGATGCGGCCGCCTACTAAAGTTTGCGATGAGTATTCGATCAGGATGTCGGGAATCTTGTTGAATTGCCCGACTTGATATTGAAAAGTGTTTTCAACATTGAGACTAAAATGCGGGGTTTATAATTGTTAGGCATGCGATGTCTAAGTAATTCATTTGGTCAGGCATGCGATGTCTGAGGTGGTTGCGGATTCCAACTGTTGTAGTTTTACACTTTCTTTTCTGTGACCGTAAGTGTAATATGTGATATCGCCGGTTTCGTTGCTATATGTCAACGACAATTGGGATGCGCATATTTACTTACGTTGATGACATGTGATGTTATGTGTTGCTGGATATGTTATATTGGATCGTCGTGTTTGAATAGCCGGGGTTTTTTATGTGAGATGAGTGTTTTTCATTTTCATTCATGTAAAAACTTGTATGTAATATTCTTTTATTGGGGCGCTTCCAGGTTGCGGAAGCTGTCACCTTTTGTATATTATTTACTTTTCCGCACTAGGATAGACCCAAGGAGGGGAGCACAAGTAACCGGGTTCTGGAGTCCAGTGGGAGACCAACTCGAGGAGTCGAGTCCGGGTCTCCTAACTCTAGAATTGGTAGGGTTGCTTGCCGCTCTCGTAGGGGTTTAGGGGTGTGGGTTTGGCTATTCATCGCGACCGTGGAATCCGTGTTTTATACTGGCTCGTATTGAAAACACGGACGTCCTAGTATATCCAATATTTCATATGATTCTTCTGCTGCGATATCTGTGATGTGATCATGTGATGTTCTGTGATAGATACAGTATATAGTATATATGATATATTATATAGGCGTTACTTATGTTCTACACCCGCGCTAGCCCTGCCCCGCTCTGCCGTTAGTTACCTAACCTAACGGTGCACGAGGGGACATCGAGGCGAATGCGGATGGCATAAGTGTACGTCGTATTTATCTGTGATGTTTAGGTACTTAAATGATGGGACTTCATTAATGTGATTAATGAAATAAAAGAAACCTAAGATGTTGTAGAATCGAATTTCAAAATAAAACAGGTAGCTACAGTTCTTGCTTTGCACAGAGGTATATGTGATATATCCTGCACCTTATTCGATAAGGAAAGGACCGAGATCCCTTCACCGGGAGTGACTCCTTTAGCAATAACTGGCAGATGCTACACCCCTCGGTTTGCCTTTTGATTACTTTTAAGAGTTTTTGCTTTGCACAGTGATATATGTGATATATCCCGCACCTCATTCGACGAGGAAAGGACCGACGATCCCTTCACCGGGAGTGACTCCTTTAGCAAAACTAGAAAAGCCTCAAAAGCACTCCATTTTAAAATCATTTGATTCTACAACGATATCAAGTTCATTACGCAATAGGTTTTCATAAAAACCTGTCGTAGCCCTCCGTCATTTCAGATAAGTGCTGTTTAGTATTCGTGCTGCGTTTGTTGGCCTCCGTCAAGGCGCAGTGTGCGGTAGCTAACCAGTATTTATCTGCTTATGCATATGATGCAGATTGAGTTAGAGTAGTCGTGCGACCTTGTTGGCCTCCATCAAGGGTCGTACGGGTGGGTTTGATTCGATCAAGAAATGACGGGTTGAACTTGACTAGTAGCCTATGGTTTGTTGGCCTCCGTCAAGGTCATAGGGTGCTAGGGGCAAAATATTATCGGGAATTTCAAGTGTTGAAATTTGCAATGAGATTGCATACCTTCTATGAGATAGTTGGATCCCGATACCCGCTGCGAGTAAGAGTTACTCCTGGGAGAGTTTTATACATTACAATTAGCCGATTAAGTAGGTGTTTAGAAAGGTGTTAACGAGGTTACGCCTCTGGGAAAACGAGGTTTACATTAATTAGGTTCGTGCGAAAGCACGGGGGACCTCCCTCAAAGTACCGACACTGGCCTGGCTGAAAGATTGGCGAACTTGTAGTGTGTAATTAATCCCGGCTAGTCTTTCCTTTTAGGGTTTGAAGGAAGATTTGATAAAAAGCAGTGGGAGCCGTCCTGATTAGATAAAATAAAAACCAATCTTTTCTTGCAAGAGCGCACGCTGAGTGTTTTCTTCTCTCTCTCTCCAGGTAGCGACCATATCACGCCTTAATCAAGATAATAATACGGATTATTGACTGAACCCTCTTGTTATACTGAGCTGGGGAACGTTGGTCCCGCTCCAACTTATAATTGTTATAAGACAGAGCAGGATATTGGGGAATACCAGATTTCCCGTGCCGCCCAAACGAAGAGAGTGCATGCTGATGCATCATCTTCGGGTGTGTTCATTAAACAGAACTGTTTCTCAGTATCCTTTACGTCCTGGGTATGTGATACCAGATCAGGATCCCAGATATGTAATCTGTTACATAGGGCTACAGAAAGGTAGAGAACTGAGAACGGGTGATAAGTTTCATGAGGCAGAAAACAGGGCAAGAGTTGCAGCCAAGTCTGTTGGTCACTGTCACCCTGTATTCCAAATACATTGATTCTGAACGAATGTTATTAGATACCGAACCTGATATACAAAATCATATCTATCTCTTTATTAGTAAAGAAATGATAAAATTTTGTATTGTTGGATAATGTTTTGAACATTTCCTATATCAAAAGTTGATCGCTTCAGGCACGTTATCTAAAAGCATTAATGTTCTAAATCAAACTACAGTTCTTAGTATACGGAACACACACAAGAGGAAGAGTTCAGAACTGAACGAATCCTTCTTGAGGTATTGTAGACTAGGTCAGATCAATGTGACCCGACTAGCTAGAGTTACATGAAGATGCATATTTAAATTAGTTTGAATTTGCATCTTGTGAAACTCGCCAGTCATGTCACAGAGATAAGATGACCACAGCTCTGTTTATTGGAAACAGAGAAAGAGTTATGGGAACTCTTGGGATGATACATGTTGATATATGTAGGTCCCCTGTCTACACATGCCAGGACTGGTTCTTTATACTTCGTTATATTCTCTGATAATCTCTCAAGATTCAGTCATATGTTCCTGTTGAAACACAAGTCCGAACCTTTTGAGATATTCACAGAATATAAGTTAGAAGTAGAAAACCAAAATACGGGTATAAGTATTATGTCCTTTGATGTGATCAAGGAGGAGAATACTTGAGCACGGAATTCCTGGACTATTCTAAAGGAGAATGAGATTCTCTCTCAGCATTACTCCTCTGTATACACCATAGCATGATGGTATATCAGGGCGGAGCAATCACACCCTATATGATAAGGTGTGCTCTATGATGAGTACTACTGAGTTACCTTTTTCCTTTTTGGGAGTTATGCACTTGAGAAGCTGCATACCTATTGAATAGGGTTCGAATCAAATCAATGCCTACCACTTCATATGTGATATGGAAAGGGAAGAGCCCATATCTTAAGTTGGTTAAGATTTGGGGTTGTCCGGCCTATGTCTAAAAGCAAAATCCGGACAAGCTCGAGGCAAATACTGTTATGTAGAACTGGAATGGTTCCAGCTATACAAATTACAGCAGATGATTTGATAAAACCAAAGGATTCAATAGTTACCGACGAACCTCAGCCTCTCCGCCGATCTAGTAGGGTTCCTCACCCACCTGAGAGATACTTCGGTTTCTCTATGACAGTGGGAGCGAGGATTACATCATGAGATGATGACCCAACTAGTTTCGAGCTGGCCATCAAGAGTAAGACTCTATAAGAATGGCTGGATGCTTAGTGATCTGAGATGGAATTCTTATACACCAACAAAGTATGGACTTTGGTTGCTATATCTGAAGGGTTAAATCCCCATCAGGAGCAAGTATATCTTGAGAAGATTACTTGGTGTAGATGGAAAAGTTGAGACTTTCAAAGCTAGACTTGTTAAAGGTTTGCATAATTGACCAGATATGGATCATAATGAAACCTTTTTCTAAGGATCTATGCTTAAGTCCATCCAGATCCTACTTGCCACGGCTACATACCATGACTACGATCTCTGGTGGTTGGGTGTCTTGACTGCTTTTCTAAATGATGATTTGGAAGAGAGCGTCTATAAGTACACAGCCAGAGGGCTTCGTAGACAGTGGGAGCAGCGGAAACGTGTGCAAGATGCTTTATAGGATAAAGCAGGCATCACGGAGTTGGAACATCTATTTTGATGGATTAGTCAAAGAAGTTGACATCATCAAAATGGTAGATGAACCTTGTATAAACAAAATGGTAGTAGGGAGTATGGTGACGATCCTCGTAGAGTACGTGGATGACATACTCTTGATAGGGAAGGAGTTTCCTATGCTACGCTCGGTCAATCTCCGCTTATCACAATGATTCTCCATAAAGGATCAAAGTGATACCTCCTAAATCCTGGATTTGGATCTATGAGATAGATCTAATTGGATGTTAGGATTCTCACTAATTGTACTGAGATGGTATCAATCAATCCTGTGAAGAATCACTGGAAGTGTTCCAGGGTGATAAAGACGACTGAATGTCAGTCGCAGGCATTGTCTTTACCCTCAGTAAAGGGACGGTATGTTGGAAGAGTTCCAAGTAGATACCGTAGCATACTAGACGATAAAGGCAGGATACATCGCTACTTAAGATGCTACCAAAGAGGCTGTTTGGGTGTATATTGGTTCATGAGATGAACTACGTTCCCACCATTGTGAGACAATGGAGTTGTGGCTTATGCCAAGGAACGCCGGTCCCATCAGTGATCCAGACATATTCTAAGGCAGTGTCACTTGATCATGGAGATGATTGATCTCCAGAGAGATCGAGGTTAGGAGAGTAGACTCAGAGGACAACACAGCGGATCCACTCACAAAGGCCTGTTCCCAGAGAGAGACTTTTATGGGATGGTTGAGTATGAGATACTACAACCACTGCTACAGATGGCCCTAGTGCAAGTGGGAGATTGTTAGTTATATGTATGCCCTAGAGGCCATTACTGTACATTGGATGTATGTTGTAGTGGATGCTGGGACATATATAGGGAGGACTTTCTTGCTCGACATGATAGTATGCTATCTGGTTGATCTTTACCTTAACGCGTACACTGATTGTCTCTCTGTTACATGTTGGTAAAGCCCTTAGGATCTGTACTTGACTACCTGGACTATGATGCGGATCATACTAGTGGGGACATGGTAGTCCATAAGTACATCCTTGAAAGTCCCTAGTCGTGGGTGTATCGAGACGGGGCATCGATATACCAGAGTAGACTGGCGTATACCTTCTCGACCCATACAGATGGGCGATGGATGATCCCATATCCAGCGGTGTTTGACATCAGAGATGATATACGGGTGCTCAGTAGAGACTGGGTACACTGGACGGACTCGCCGAGAACTCCCAGATGGTATTATACCTCACGTCAGATGGCAGTTCTCTGGTGACACTGGTACAGAGTAGTCTGTTGACCCGAGATCGTCATAGAGTCTCGTGTGGTTCCCACCGTGCTTTGATTTCCATCTTACCACGTCCAAGAGGGCGTGCAAAACGGTGGTTTTTGGGTACAGTCCCGAGTCACATGGAGGCAATGAGCGATAGGAGGGGATTCGTCTCTCCCGGTATAGGGGGTTGATGTTGCGCTGTGTTCGATTGGCTATAACAGGAAATCCCTGGCCAGGGTTGCTGAGATTTACTGGTAAGTGTTACCAGTAGTTTCTCGAATTGTTATAGACCTCATATCGACACGACTTATTGAGCTATTGGGGTCTGACGTTTACTACCCCTAGGCGAGATATGCGACATATCAGACGATCAGACCGGACTGTACGGTAGTGTTACTGGTTGGATTCACTGGAGTGTGAGCGGGCTTGCTCGTCGATCTTCAGATCGCTCAATACCCGGGTGGCCGTTACGTTTAGCAGACCGCTTGCGGCTTGCGGGTGTTTGATATGATCATCACCTGCTGCCGGCGTATTGACGAGTCTTTAGAGTCCTACACAGAGGTTTCCTGGCTCAAGCGAAACGAAATAGGAGTGCATATGAGATATGTGCGGGACCGAGAATGATACCAGTATGTGATACTGTATTCGATTCTCGCGATATGTGACATTGATCGGTTATATGCGATATAGCCGGGTTATCGGATCAAGTGTTGATTCGATAAGTTGTTACTGTAGATATTAGTCGGTTATATGCGATATGACCGGATCATTAAATCAAGTGTTGATTTAATGATTTAATGCATAATTATATATTTGATATATTACTTTGCATTAACTAGTATCGGTTCACTTTAAATAGATTTTCTCACTCGGGTGTGCACATTTCATATGCGATATGATTTGTGCACTTGCTTGTATCATGTTTGATGGTGCATGCCCTTTTTGTTAAGTGTATAGAATTAAACCCTGGTTAATGGAATGGTTAGGGTTTTCTATTTGATTATTCATTTTATTCATTTGTTTATTTCTTTTTGGAAAAAAAAAATTGCATGATAAAATGGTGGCATTTTTGTTTCATTCATGAAGCTTCATGAATACTTTGACCATTGCAACCATTTTGTCATCTTGTAGAAACCTAACCATTCACTAACCATTATCAATTCTCTACATTAAACCATGGTTACTATTATGATAAGGATGGTTTTTCTTTTCTTATAAAATATAATACTTATCATAATATTTTTCTTCTTCTTCCTTCAACTCAAGAAGAAAACCTAAGGTCCATCAATGGTGATTGATGCATATGAGTGAGAAATCCAATTCTAAAGTCTACCCACTTCCTATTTTCTCATCCTCTACCTCTTGCCAAGTAGTAGAGTGTGTTTCCTTCACAAGTTTTCATGGCTTGGTGAAGGTGGAGCTTGATTTAGCGATGCCTCGACGTAGATCATCTTCGGCATGGACATCGACGACCTAGCTCGCTTTTTCTCCGACGAAGCCGACTCTAGAGTCCGGATTCCTTTTGGACAGCGGAGACGACTTCGTTGCGGAGCTATGGAGGTGGAGCACCGGATCTACAAAGGTTGTATTTCCGATATCCCATTAGTTAAGTTGCTAACTAGATTGCTTTTCGCCTAGACATCTAGCAAACGATCCGTAGTCGGGTTTCTCGGCATCTAGAATTTTTGAAATTGGCATGGTTGATGCCTTGTGAGACCTCATTAGGATGCCTAGGAACCCTACAATTATATTGCTTGTGTGGTTGTGACCGTCGATTGACGAAGAGCTAGCTCCCGCTTGGGGATGCCTTTTTATTGATTTCGTATACTATTCATGTTGTATCCCGTTTGGGAGCCAGTATTTACAAAGGAGACTCTGCCGAAATTTTCAGTAAATTTTGATGTTCTTAAAAACCGCATAATTCGGCTTATGCTATTAAAACTACTTGTTTTAAATTGGTTTTCCTTCACTCTACTTCTTTTCTTGGTTTGGATTTCTGGGTTTTCGGTTTACTTAGATTACGTACGCCTCGAGACGTTTCGTAGTTTAAGTGCCGGTCATGTTCCGTACTTTCGGGACGTGACATATTCTTTCTTCTTCTTCTTCTTCTTCAACAAAGAAGAAACCTTGCCTCCATCAATGGCAACATGAGAAAAAGAGTAAGAAATCCAATTCTAAAGTGAACCCACTTCCTATTTCTTCATCCTCTACCACTTTCCAAGTAGTATTGGGTGTTTTTTTCATAAGTTTCATGACTTGGTGAAGTTGGAGCTTGATCTTGTGTTGCCTCGACGTAGATCATCTTCGGCATCGAAGTCGACGACCTAGCCCGCCCATTTCTCCGATGAAGCCGACGCTAGAGCCCGGGATCCGATGATCGCAGCGAGGGGACTTCATCACGGAGCTATGGAGGTGGAGGACCGGATCTACAAAGGTTGTATTTCCGTTCACTTAGTTAAGTTGTTAACTAGTTGCATGTTTCTCCTAAACTCTAGTCAACGATCCGTATTAGGGTTTCTCGGCACTTGTAAAATTTGAAATTGGCATGGTTGATGCCTTGTGAGACCTCATTAGTGTGCCTAAGAACCCTGCACTGGGTGGTCCATTCACGTTGCTGAAGGGGGCTGCCTCACTTCAGGTTTTGGCGGGTAACTTGCCGCGCCCGTAGGGGTCTAGGATTTCATTGCACAGGCTATCCACACGACCAGGGGAACGTCGGGTTTCAGTAGCGGCTCTTTGAAACCCGGGGATCCCAGATATCTGTATTGTTCTGTGATGCTGGTTACATTTCTGTGATGTTGCATTTTATCACGCCTTGAGCGAAAATTATATATTATATATATACTAGTAGATGTTGTATATGTTTTGCATCCGCGCTAGTCCAGTCCCCGCTCTGTTGTTAGTTAGCTAACCTAACGGGTGATGACGGGACCCAGCGGCGAATGCGGATGGCATATACGTACATTATTATTTTCGTTCTTTATTGGTGTGATCAATTGATGGGACTGCGTTGATTCGGATCAATGCAAGATAAACAAACCAATTCTGATGTTGTTGGAACATTTTTCAAAAAGCTGTTATTGCAAAGACGTTCTCTTTTGTTTTGCACAGTGGTATTCAGTTGGAATATTCTGCTCCTCAGTCGACGAGGCAAGGGTCGAGATCCCTTCACCGGGAGTGACCCCTTGGACAGAAGTTTGCGTCAGGGCAATAACTTCACTATAGCCGATTACTTTTGCTTTGCATCGTGGTATTCAGTTGGAATATCCTGCACCCCATCCTACGGGGAAAGAGCCGAGATCCCTTCACCGGGAGTGACCTCTTTAGCAAAGGTTTTCGTTACTATATTTTTCTAAAAAGCTATCCGTTCCTTCAACGATATCAAGTTCATTATGTTAAAGGTTTTTCGCCAGAAACCATTCGTAGCCCTCCGTCATTTCAGACGGGTAGCACGTAGTATTCATGCTATGTTTGTTGACCTTCGTCAAGGCATAGTGTATGGTAGCTGCTTGTTACCTTTCTGCTGCATAGATAGATGCGTTGGTTTGGGACAGTCGTATAGCCTTGTTGACCTTCGTCAAGGGCTTGTACGGGTGGGTTCAAATTAACCTGGACAATGACGGGTAGAACTTGACATGTGACTTATGATTTGTTGACCTTCGTCAAGGTCATAAGAGCATGGGGCAAAAATCACATCGGGAGTTTCTAAAGAAACTGAAACTTGCCAGATATGCGCATACCTTCTGGAGTGTAATAACGTGAGCGGATTCCGTCACATTATCATGCGATGATAGTTGGATCCCGATTCCCACTGATGAGTTGGTTTACTCCTCGGGTGATCCCGACTAATTCTTCTTTCAGGTTTGGGGGAGAATTTGACGGTACAGTGGGAGGTTTCCTAATTAGACAAAGTGATAACCATTCTGATCTAGGTTAGAGTGCATGCTGAGTGTTTCTTTTCTCTCTCTCTTTGGCAGCAACCATTGACCCGACCTTAGACTATGACTCAGTGACCAAGATTAACCGAACCTTCTTAAACACTGGCTTTTGGATTGTCAGAGTTGCAAACCTCTTTGCCACTCCTACTTTTACCCTTTTCTCCAGGACACCCCGTATTACTACGAACGTCCACTTCCATTGGACAAAACCATCGTATGGTTATATACGAGCTCGAAGGATTTTATTCGAGAATGGTTTCCGGTTCTAGAGAAAACGAATAGAACTATTCAGTTGTCTTTTCCTTTTACCTTCTCTCAGGTTGCGAGTACTCCTTGGTTTAGGAGATAGTACACCTATTACGCAAATTGGATAGTCTTCTTCCAAACCATAGGCAGGTGCCGACCGGTAGGGAATGAAGAAAACCAATTAGCCTAAACGGTGTACAGAAGGTATTAAGTTAAGACAAAGAAAGGGATTAGAAGGAGGGCAAAGTAAATTGCGACTAATATTCACGACCAAACCAAGTATTTCATTACTACTCCCATTTCACCTTTGTATTTCTCCAGGACACTCCGTATCACTACGAAGATCCACAGTTTATTGGATACTCCATCGTATGGTTATATACGAACTCGAAAGGAACTTGTTCCAGTTCGGGGATGGATTCTGGTTCAGGAGAAATAGGAATAAGGTTTATTCGGTTGTCTTTTATCTTCACCTTCTCTCGCATTGCGAGTGCTCCTAGGATTAGAACAGTACACCCATTATTCTTATTGGATAGTCTTCTTCCAAACCATAGGCTGGTGCCGAACGGTAGGGAAGGAAGAATACCATTTGGCCTAAAGGGGTGTACAGAAGGTAATGACTAAAGACATATAAAGGGATTTGGAGAGATGGCAAAGAAATATACAGTTACAGTTGTGAATCTGGATAATGGAAGAGGCATTACTAGGAATACCAGGATACCCCATCGAAACATTTTAATGTTTCAGTTTCACTGTGTACTGTTAATAGAAAACTGATTTCCCAATTGGACACTTACTCTAGGGTATGTATTTACCAGGTATGATTCTCATATCTGTATGGTTTTACAGATGATGAGTGGGAGTAAGTTATTGGGAATTAGGTGATCATCCTCATTATATCGGAATTCGTTGTAATTGGTGATATTTGAGGAAGTCACCTAGGTTGTTTGCCGGATGGCAAATATTTGGTTTTGAATATCCGTTGTTATGCACCAAGTTCAAATTGATATATCTGTACGTCTATTTTTATAGAGTGAGATATACCTTTTTGAAATTATGTCTATGACATTTACCTATATCAGTGGATGGTTAGGTAAGGAGTATTGAACAGCGGTGTAATTCTTCTTAACCATAAGTACAGTTTTCAACCTACAACATACAGGGAATGAGTTATTAGACTCAGGGGACTTATACAGAGTATTGTATATTGTCCAGTGTCCGTGAGGACAGAGGGGTTGGTACTCGTACTATATTCTGTTTACTTGTGACTTCTCTAGTTCTTAGATATGTGTTTCGTAGAAATTCATGTTCTGAGTTTTGAGAAGTTATAGGTATAAGAATAAAGTAGAGAACCAGGTGTTGCAAGTATCGGGATTCTTGAAGGTAATCGAAGATGTAGATACTTGTGTATGGTATTCAGATGATAGTAATGATTTTGAGAAACTTGTTTCTCTTTCAGGTTACTCATAATTGGAAACATTCCTAAGTTGAGTAACGCTGATCGGCCTTTTTCCATTTAGTTGACATGCACTGGAGACAGCTGCATGATTTGAATCTGGTTCAATTAAATCAGTGCCTCTGTTTCTATATTGGATATAGAACAATTCATATCTTGACATTGTTAAGGTACGGGGAGTTGTCCGGCTTATGCTTAAAACCAGACTCTGAATAACTCAAGGCACGTTTCTGTCATGGCTGTTTGTGGGTTGACCCAGGCTATGTCGAGGGTTGACTTTCTACCATCTGGAAGATCAATAGTGATATTGTTCTTAACTCGCCACAGTTTTAATAAAAATGGATTTTTTTTCAGAAAACAGTAGTGGGAGTATGGTAGAACTGGAAGTGATTCCAGAACTGCAAACGATTACTGAAAATTTGATAAGAACCTAAAGATTCAATCTGATTGACATTCCATTAGCCACTCCGCAGATATGGTGGGTAACCTCAGGCACCCGAGAGGTACTCCGGTAGCCTCAAGGACGGTGACAGGGAGGTTTTTGTTTACCCAGACTTGCCATTGCTGTTGTTCCAGACTGTGAGACCCGGCAGGAGGATGAGTATAGCATCGTTCTAAACTAGCTTTAGAAGTGTACGTGTATATGACTCTGCCAGAGGGTTGTCATGGTCAGTGGGAGCAGCGGAAGCATTGGTGGACAAGCAGCTTATCTCTATTTATAGACTAGAGTAGATATAGCGGAGATAGATCATCTATTTCTGATATGACAGTCATAGGTTTGACTTCATCAGAATAGGGGATGGATCTGTTAAGAAGGTAGTAGGGTGTGATGTCCTGGTATTTGGATGACATACACAGAGTAGGAAGTGATATTCCTATACTACGATCGGTTATACTTTGGTCGTCATACAGTGGTTTCTCCACATAGGACTTGGATATTATATCAGACATTCTGGTTACTAGATCTATGGTTTTAGATCTAGATTTAGGAAGTATCCCAATCTGGGTACTTAGACAGCATTCTATGAGTATTTAGAATGGACGACTCCTGACACGGTAGTGTACCTGCAGGTGATGGAGTCACCCTCTCTAAAGGTGTCTTATAGACTAAAGTAGAGAGGGATGTGCATGATTGGCAGATCACTTGCTTAGGCAATTGAGTCAATCATGAGATGTCAAGTACCACACCAGATGTTGTTCTTGCAGTAGATGCAATAAGTTGATATTAATCCAATCCTGGAGAAACGATCGGAAGCAGTTTTAGGACATAAGTGGATGTTCTAGGGATTTGATAACGGCAGCCTCCTTTAGGAGACGGTTATCATTCCAAGCTTCCATGGTGACATGGACGACAGGGTGGCCGTCAGAGTTATAGTTTTCCCTCTGACGAGGGGCAGTATTTTGGACATGTGGTCCAGGTGGATACCGAGGGAAGGCATGTCACAGGATACTGATTAAGTTCAGTTGACGATACAGTCTGAGAAGTTTGGATTTGGAGTTCATTTATGAACTAGGTCCCATCAGACATCCAGACATTCTAAGACAGGTATTGCTCATTTCGGGAGATGTTTTTCTCCGCGAACATGGGATAAAGAGAGACATAGAAAGAAATATCACAGCGGATCCACTCACTGAGGCTATTCCTCGAACGCAATAGTTTCACAAACGAGCTTTGTGAGACTGACTAGTAGAGGAGTTGGGTGTTCGGTATCACACGGGCTGTGAGTATGCGACATCCCAATAATTAGCCTTGAGTGCAAGTGGGAGATTGTTGGATATAGTGCCCTCAGAGTCAATTATTGGATCACAGGCACGCGATTGCAATGATTGAGGGAGGACCTATACCGGTAGGATAGTCTTACTCGAGATGATAGTATGCTATCTGGTTTATCTTTATCATCGTGTACTGCTTTAGGTGACCTTACAGGTCGCTATTACACGTTGATAGAGCCCCTAGGATTCTTGCTTGAATACCAGCAGTATGAGGGCGATCATATACGTGGGAGCTGGGGTCTATAAGCACATCCTTAAATGGTCCCTAGTCGTGGGAGTTTCGAGACAGGGCATCGATTCTCCAGAGTAGACTAGTGTATACAGTCGAGACCCCGACGAAGGGCGGTGGCCGGTCTCACAAGCCACTGGTGTCAGTTGGTTCACCTAAGATGTATACAGGTGCTAATTGGGTTATGAGTACACTGGACAGGACTCGCCGGGAACCTGCTAGTTGGGATTATACCAGATGTCAGATAGCAGTTCCCTGGTGACATGTATACAGGTTAGTTCATCGACCTGAGATCGTCATTTGTCTCGTGTGAGTTCCCACTGTACTTAGATTACTACCCTACCACGCTCAAAGGAGACGTGCAAATAGGTTTTAGTTGGGTACAGTCCCGAGCCACATGGAGGCAGTGAGCGGATCGGCAGGGGTTCGTCTCTCCCGGTATTGGGGGTGAGGTCGCGCTGTGTCTACGAGAGCCATTACACAAAGCCCTCGGCCGAGACAGGAGATTTACTGGTAGGTATTCCAGTAGTATCTCAGGGTGTTCTGGGCTACACTCCGACACGACTTGTACCACTATTGGGGGTCTGACTTTTACCAACCCCCTAGGCCTGCCATGCGATGCTCATAGACGAACGGACAGGACTGTACGGATATTGTCACTGACAGGCTCAGTAGGGTGTCAGGATGAGTTCGCTCACAGACGTCCCTTTTGGTCAATAGCTGGTGGCCCGTCACGTATGGCTAATACCTCTGACGTGCTAGTGGTTAAATTCACAGCCATAGTATTGACGAGTCTTTAGAGTCCCCCACACACAGTTACTCAAGTTTCGGGCGAAACGCTGTAGAGGCCGTATGGAGATATGGCAGGGTTCGATCAGATACGTGCGGTATTGCACGGATCGTGATCGGACGGATTTTACTAGCCGGCTTTGGTTTAAGCCGGATCCTAGTATTAGACAGTGTAGTTTTGTCTCTTTGCATTTGTGTTCAGTGGGAATACTAATGCGGGCATGTATATACAGTCGCGAAGTTTTTCCTGTAATTTATTACGGGATCGGTTTTCTGAAGTTGCCAGTTTGTATTCCGTTCCGGCCGATTTTCCTTTGCTTTTTCACGGCCGGACTTTTCAATGGAAGGGGGTTATTTGCAAGTTTGCAAATAACTTATTGTAGAGGGGGTCCTTTGTAAAATGGTAGCATCATGATGAGATTCCATTTTAATCTCATCCTTTGCATTTATGAGATTAGAAATGGTTTTGACCTTGGTGTGACTATTTTCTCTTTTATTATACATTCTCCTCTTGCTTTATTCTTGACTTATTATTCCCTCCACCATTTTGAAGATGAGGCCGGCCACTTTTGAGAGAGGAGGAGAGAGGATTCTTTTTGAGTGGGTGAAATTTTGTATCTCACATTTTTGATTCATGCAAGAAGGCTAGCACCATTTCATTTGCGCATTTCATCTCCTCAATCCAAAGGCAACTTCACTATCCCAAATGAGACAATGGTTACTACACTACACCTACAGCACTCTTGGACGCGTCGGCTTGCTATCTTCGCGCCCGAGTTGCCTCGGTCCAGAGATGGGAGCCCGTAAAAGAACCCGGCTACGTGGTGCTCTTTCCAACGAGGAGGTAACGGACGGAGATTCCGCAGGAGATCGGAGTGGAGACGAAGACCGAAGGACACAGATCGCTCGGTATATCTCTTCACCCATCTTTTAGTTTGCTAGTAGCTAGGTTAATGGCCCGATCCGGGTTGATAGTGCGCGGTGGTGCCGGTTTGCAAGTTTCGCAAAGTTTTTCGTTTCCGTGTTTCCGGCGTCGGATTGACGGCCGGGGCGCCGCCGTGCACTTACAGCATTATCACCGACCACGGGACGAACTTTGAGAACGAGAAAGTAAGGGACTTCTGCGAAGAATGCCATATCCTCATTAAGTTCGCCGCGGTCGCGCATCCCCAATGTAACGGGCAGGCCGATGTTGCTAACCGAGACGTCCTACAGGGTCTCCGAACCCGCCTGGAAGGGAGACAAGGAAGTTGGGTCGAGGAGCTACCTCGGGTCTTATGGGCCCTGCGCACGTCAAAAAAGACTCCCATCGGAGAGACCCCTTTCAGCCTCTGCTACGGGACCGAAGCGATGGTCCCAGCGGAGATCGGGCTACCCAGTCACCGAGTCGAGCACTTCGACGATGACGCAAACACCATGGCACTACGAACCGACCTCGACATACTGTTGGAGAAAAGGGATCAGGCCCAGATCAAAGCCGCCGCCTATCAACAGCAGACGACCCGATACTACAACGCTCGGGTAAAACACCGCTCCTTCAAGACCGGGGACCTAGTCCTGCGGCGGAACGAATTCATCGACCAAGGCAGGCTTCACAAGTTCTCCCCAAAGTGGGAAGGTCCTTTCCTCGTCTCCGAAACGCTCCCTGGCGGAGCCTACCGCCTACAGGACGCGGACGGACGGAAGCTCCCTCGGCCTTACAACGCCGAAAAGCTCAAGCTATACCAATGAGGTCAAAGCTAGCGAAGCGTCGCACCCCAGCTACCACTCGAGATTTCCCTTTAACAAGATGGTGTAAAGCGTTGTCTAGAATTCCTACCCATACGAATAAAGAAACTTCGAATCTTTTTCCCCGGTAGAGTTCCCCCTGTACAACGAAAAAGCCCTCCCAGAGGCAGTCGAGCCCGAGGTTCCCTCGCTCGGCTATCCCCTGCGGACAGCTTCGCTGCCGCAACGCCGGGGATCAAGAAGCCCTCCCAGAGGCGATCGAGCCCGAGGCTCCCTCGCTCGGCTATCCTCTGCGGGCAGCTTCCCTGCGGCAATGCCGGGGATCAAGAAGCCCTCCCAGAGGCAGTCGAGCCCGAGGCTCCCTCGCTCGGCTATCTTTTCAGGAAAAAAGCCCTCGCTAAGAGGCACCGGGCGGTAACCCTACCCGGCCAAGGGTCCTTGGTAGGCTTCTTACAGGCTTATAGCTCTTCCCGCGCCAAGGACCAAAGTCCTCCCGGAGGCAGTCGGGTCCTTGCTTTGCTATCCCCGGCTGGTAGCTTCCTACCATAACCGACAGGGATCAAAGTCCTCACCAAGAGGCACTGGACAGTAACCCTGCTCGGTCCCCATCCTGAAGGATCAAAGCCCTCGCAAGAGGCAACCGAGCAGCTACCCTGCTCGGTCTCCTCCGGCTGGTAGCTCCCTACCCTCGACGCCAGGGATCAAAGGCCCTCACAAGAGGCACCAGAGCGGCTACCCCGCTCATTCATCCCAGGCTAGTAGTTGCCTACCCACGACACCAGAGATCAAAACCCTCACCAAGAGGCAACCGCGCATCCTCACTGCTCGGTCATTTTTAATGGCCTTCCGCAGCCCTTCCCGCGCTAAGGCCCAAAGTCCTCCCAAAGGCGGTCGAGCCCTTGCTCGGCTATCCCCGGCTGGTAGCTTCCTACCACAACCGACAAGGATCAAAGCCCTTATAAGAGGCAACCAAACAGCCACCCTGCTTGGTCAAGCCCGGCCGGTAGCCCTGTGGCCATACATGAGGATCCAAGAGACCCGGAAGGACGACAGGTTCATCCAAGTGTTGGATATAGTGCCCTCTAAGTCAATTATTGGATCGCAGATACGTGATTGCAATGATTGAGGGAGGACCTATACCGATATGACAGTCTTGCTCGAGATGATAGTATGCTATCTGGTTTGTCTTTATCATCGTATATATGCTTTAGTTCACTATTGCATGATGATAGAGCCCATAGGATTCTTGCTTGACTGCCAGCAGTATGATAGCGATCATATACGTGGGAGCTGGTAGTCTATAAGCACATCCTTAATTTTGGTCCCTAGTCGTGGGAGTTTCGAGACAGGGCATCGATACTCCAGAGTAGACTAGTGTATACAGTCGAGACCCCGACGAGGGGCGGTGGCCGGTCTCACAAGCCACTGGTGTCAGTTGGTTCACCTAAGATGTATACAGGTGCTCATTGGGTTATAAGTACACCAGGACAGGACTCGCCGGGAACATGCTAGTTGGTATTATACATATCGTCAGATAGCAGTTCCCAGGTGACATGTGTACAGGTTAGTTTGTTGACCTGAGATCGTCATTTGTCTCGTGTGAGTTCCCACTGTGCTTAGATTACTACCCTACCACGCTCAAAGGAGACGTGCAACCAGGTTTTAGTTGGGTACAGTCCCGAGCCACATGGAGGAAGTGAGCGGATCGTCGGGGATTCGTCTCTCCCAGTATTGGGGGTTGATGTCGTACAGTGCACGGATGGCCATCACTAGAAATCCTCGGCCGGGGTAGTGGAGAATTACTGATTTGGATCAGTAGTTTCTCAGGAGGTGATGGGCTTCATACCGACACGAATTATCGCGTTATTAGGGGTCTGACTTTATCCACCCCCTAGACTCGATATGCGATAATCTTAGACGAACGGACCGGACTGTACGGATATTGTCACTGTCAGGCTCAGTAGGGTTTCTGGATGAGTTCGCTCGTCAGCTTCCCTGCCAATCAATACATAGGCAACCGTTACGTACAGCTTGTACCTCTGACGTGCTAGAGATTATACCCAGTGCCAGTGTGTTGATGAGTCATTAGAGTCCCCCACAGACTGTTCCCAAGTTCGGGCGAAACGTTGTAGAGGCCGTATGGTTTTATGGCAGGGTTCGGAAAATGCACGTGCGTTTACGCACGTGTCATATTTCGGGCAGATAATACTGGTGGGCTTTGGTTTAAGCCGGATCCGAGTATTATACTGTGTAGATACAATATCTTTGTCTCAGTTGCATTTGTATTCGGTCGTAATACAAATGCGGGTATGTTTATACTGTTATGGGGTTATCCTGAAATTCATTTCAGGATCGCTTTTGGAAGTTGCCAGTTTCCAGTTTTCTATCAGCCGTATTAAACATTCGGTTTAATACGGATTTATCTTTTCGTCGCTTGGGTGAGTCATAGGGTGAGTCATGTGTGTGGAAGCTTCTAGATGGTGACTAGGATAATGAGGTGGCTAGCGACTCATTAGTGCATTAATTGAAGGATGATGACTAGGTTAATGATTCATTAGTTAATTAAAGTTTATGCAAGGTGTTATCTTTGACTCATGCCTTTCTTTTTGTGCTAATGGTCACCCTCTCCCCTCCTACACTCACCTCCCTCTTCCTATAAGTGGCCGGCCCCTCTCATGTGAGGAATTATGGTTGTTGATTTGAAAAGGATGCAAGTATTTGATTCATGGAAATTAGTATACTCTATTTCTCATTTTCACCCGATCTAAAAGGCAACTTCATTAACCGTTCGTCCATAGCTTTGGACGTAACGAGACAAAGTATTCTACTCATTCTCTACATCAATCTTGGTCATCTCTTTTAGCAGACTTGATGATCGAGTTGCCTCGGTTCAGAGGCGGGAGCCCGTTTAAAGATCCGTCGACGTGGTGCCACCTGGACGAGAAGACTGGAGATTCACGAGATCGGAGCAGCCGCAACAAAGCGTGGGATGATGGTTGAAGACCGAAGGACTCGGATCGTTCGGTATAACATTTCTATCCACTTTGTAGTTTGTTAGTTTAGCTTTAATGGCAGATCCGGGTTATAGTATACGATAGCGCCAGTCAAAAAGTTTTTGTTCCGCATTTGGCGTCTGTTAGACGGCCGGGATGCTACCGTGTACTTACAGTGGTATCAGAGCCTCACCATTAAGCTTTACTAACTTGTGCTAACGCGTTTAAAATATCGATCGAACGGATTTTCGAAAACTACAATTTTCAGTGCAAAAGTTTCTGTCGATTTTTAAAAGGGTCTAAAAATTATTTTGAGCATCACAGAAAATTAAGCAGGCTTTTTGAAGAAACCTCAAGAAAAACGATCAACTGAATCGACCATACGGCCGCGGAAACGCAGTCAAAGCCTAGCTTTGACCGCGGAACCGCGGCTGTCTTGGTGATTCAGTTGGCCAATTTTCTTCTGGTGTTTCTACACAGTGAATTGTGGTTTTTGGTACTCTTCTTTTGGGCCCAGATTTTGTTACTGTACAGCAGATGTACGTGGGGCCCACTTCGGGAAGTTTTGTCGATCGAAATTTTAAACTTGTTAGTTTACAGTACTTATATTATATCTCCGACCGGGAATGTCATTTGAGCGGTAAATTGCGTCTAATTGCTATAGTCCTTTTAGACGAATTTGCAAACGTGACATTCGCGTTGATGTTCTATGTTGTGCTGTGATGTTGCGGATTTGTCGTGGTGGATAGCAGTGTGCAATGGTAGTGGAGTTTGGATTTATTTGTACATTTGATATTGCGGGACGAGCGTCCAACATGTGGACTGCCGTCACTTCCTGTTTGTATAATATTCTTTTGGGGCACGACCGGGCTGAGGTCGATATACCCGTTGTATATATTTTTATTTCTGTACTAGGTTTACCCCGCGACGGAGTGCACGGATAGCCGGGTTATGGAGGGCAACGGGTCTGTATCTCATGGCTTTGAGAGGCAGAAGGGCCTCACTCTAGAATTGGTAGACTATTCGCCGCACTCGTAGGGGGTACAGGATGACCCAAGGAGGGGTGCTCAAGTTACCGAATTCCGTAAAGTGCCGGGTGGTCCATTCACTTTGCTATAGGGGACTGCCTCGCTTCAGGTTTTGGCGGGTAACTTGCCACACCAGTAGGGGTCTAGGTTTCATTGCACAGGCTATCCACACGACCAGGAGAACGTCGGGTTTCAATAGCGGCTCTGTGAAACCCGGGGATCCCAGATTATCTGTATTGTTCTGTGATACTTATTACTTTTTCTGTAATGTTGCATATTATCACGCCTGGAGCGATTATTGTATATTGGTATATATACTATTAGATGTTGTATATGTTTTACACCTGCGCTAGTCCAGTCCCCGCTCTGTCGTTAGTTAAGTAACCTAATGGGTGATGACGGGACCCAGTGGCGAATGCGGATGGCATATACGTACATTTTATTTTTCGTTCTTTCTGGTGTGATTGATTGATGGGACTGCGTTGATTCTGATCAATGCAAAAGAAAACAAACCTATATTTGATGTTGTTGGAACCAATCTTAAAAGGTGTTATTACAAAGACGTTTCTTTTTGTCATGCATAGTGATATTCAGTTAGAATATCCTGCACCTCATTCGACGAGGCAAGGGCCGATGTCCCTTCACCGAGAATGACCCCTTGGGCAGAAGTTTGCGTCAGGGTAATAACTTCACTATAGTCGATTACAAGTTGCTTTGCATCGCGGTATTCAGTTAGAATATCCTGCACCTCATTCCACGAGGAAAGAGCCGAGATCCCTTCACCGGGAGTGACCTCTTTAGCAAAGGTTTTCGCCACTATATTTTTATAAAAAGCTATCAAGTTCCTTCAGCGAGATCAAGTTCATTACGTTAAAGGTTTTTTCTCCAAAAACCAGCCATAGCCCTCCGTCATTTCTTTTGAGTATTCAGTAGTATTCAAGCTATGTATTTTGACCTAACGCCAAGGCATAGTGTTTGGTAGCTGCTGGGTATTCATTTGTTACATAGATAGATGAGTTGGTTTGGGACAGTCGTTCTGCCATTTTGACCTAACGCCAAGGGCATGTGCGGGTGGGTTCAAATTAACCTGGATAATGATGGATAGAACTTGACATGTGACTTATGACATTTTGACCTAACGCCAAGGTCATAAGAGCATGGGGCAAAAATTCTTATCGGGAGTTTCTAAATAAACTGAAACTTGCCAAGTATGCGCATACCTTCTGGAGTATGATAACATGAGTGGATTCCTTCACATTATCATGCGATGATAGTTGGATCCCGATTCTCACCGATGAGTTGGTTTACTCTTCGGATGATCCCGATTGATTCTTCTTTTAGGTTTGGAGGAGAATTTGATGGTACAGTGGGAGGTTTCCTGATTAGATAAAGTGATAACCATTCTGATCTAGGTTAGAGTGCACGCAGAGTGTTTCTTTTCTCTCTCTCTCTTTGGCAGCGACCTTTGACCGACCCTAGACCATGACTCAGTGACCAAGTTGACCGAACCTTCTTAAAATACTGGCTTTTGGATTGTCTAAAGTTGCATAAGTCATTGCCGCTCCTTCTTTTACCCTTTGCATTTCTCAGAACACCCTGTATTACTACGGACATCCACTTCCATTGGATAGATCCATCGTATGGTTATATACGAACTTGGAGGGACTTATTCGAGGATGGATCCAGGTTCAGGAGAAATAGAATTGGTTTATTCAGTTGTCTTTTATTATCACCTTCTCTCAGGTAGCAAGGGCTCCTTAGTTTAGGAGAGTACACCTATTACGCTTATTGGATAGTCTTCTTCCAAACCATAGGTAGGTGCCGAAAGGTAGAGAATGAAGAAAACCAATTAGCCTAAGTAGGGTATACAGAAGGTAATAACTAAAGACAAAATAAAGGAATTAGAAAGAGGGCAAAGTAAATTGCGACTGTTATCATTCACGACCAAACCGCGTACTTTATCGCCACTCCTATTTCACCTTTGCTTTTTTCCCAGTTCGGGAGAAATAGAATAAGGTATTATTCAGTTGTCTTTTATCATCACCTTCTCTCAAGTTGCGAGTACTCCTAGGATTAGGAGAGTACACCTATTATGCTTACTGGATAGTCTTCTTCCAAACCATAGGCTGGTGCCGAACGGTAGGGAAGGAAGAAAACCATTTAGCCTAACGATGGTGTACAGAAGGTAACGACTAAAGACAAACAAAGGGATTTGGAGAAATGGCAAAGAAATATACGGTTATAGTCATGAATTGGATTATAGAAGAGGCATTACAAGGAATATCAGGATACCCCTACGAAACATTTTCATGTTTCAGTGCATTGTTAAAGGAAAACTGATTTCCCGATTAGATACTTACTCCAGGGTATGTATTTACCAGGTATGATTCTCACATCTATATGGTTTTACAGATGATGAGTGGGAGTAGGTTATTGGGAATAAGGTGATCATTCTCATTATATCGGAATTCATTGTAATTGGTGATATTTGAGAAAGTCGCCTGAGTTTTTGCCGGACGACATGTATTTGGTTTTGAGTATCCGTTATTGTGCACCAATTTCAAAATGATATATCTGTACGTTTATTTTTTATAAAGTGAGATATAACTTTTTGAAATTATGTCCGTGACATTTACTTATATCAGTTGATGATTGGGTAAGGAGCATTAAAGAATGGAGTAGTTCTTAAACCATAAGTACAGTTTTCAACCTACGATGCGCAGGTTTTGAGTTATTCAACTCAGCGGACTTATACAGAGTATTGTATGTTGTCCAGTGTCCATCAGGACAAAGGGGTAGGTCCTTGTACTATGTTCTGTTTACTTATGACTTCTCTAGTTTTTAGACAAGTGTTTCGTAGAAATACAAGGTCTAAGTTTTGAAAAGTTATGGGTATAAGAATAAAGTAGAGAATCAGGTGTCACAAAGTATCGGGATTCTTCAAAGAGATCGAAGATGTAGATTCTTGTGATTGGTATTCAGATGATAGTAATGGTTTTGAGAAACTTGTTTCTCTTTCAGGTTACTCATAATTGGATATATTCCTAGGTTGAGTAATGCTGATTAGCCTCTCTCCATTAAGTTGATATACACTGGAGACAGCTGCATGATTTGAATATGGTTCCAATTAAATAAGTGCCAATGTTTCTATATTGGATATAGAATGGTTTATATCTTAACGATGTTAAGGTACGGTGAGTTGTCCAGCTTATGCTTAAAACCAGATACTGGATAACTCAAGGCACGTTTCTGTAATGGCAGTTTGTGGGTTGACCCTGGCTATGACGAGGGTTGATTTTCTACCATCTGAAAGATCAATAGTGATATTGTTCTTGACTCGCCACAGTTTTAATAAAATAGATTTTTTCAGAAAACAACAGTGGGAGTATGGTAGAACTGGAAGAGATTCCAGAACCGCAAACGATTACGGAAAATTTAATAGGACCTATATATTCAATCAGGTTTGACATTCCATTAGCCACTCCGCAGATATGGAGGGTAACCTCAGACACCCGAGAGGTACTCCGGTAGCCTCAAGGACGGTGACAGGGAGGTTCTTGTTTACACTACTGTTGTTCCAGACTATGAGACCCGGCAGGAGGATAAGTATAGCGTCGTTCTAAACTAGCTTTAGAAGTGTACGTATATATTATTCTGCCAGAGGGTTGTCGTAGTCAGTGGGAGCAGCGGAAGCATAGTGGGCAAGAAGCTTATGTCTATTTATAGACTTGAGCAGATATAGCAGAGAAAGATCATCTAATTTTGATGTGACAGTCATGGCTTTGACTTCATCAGAATAGGGGATGGATCTGTTGAGAAGGTAGTAGGGTGTGATGTCCTGGTATTTGGATGACATACACAGAGTAGGAAGTAAAATTCCTATACTACAATCGGTTATACTGTGGTTGTCACACAGTTGTTTCTTCACAAAGGACATGGATATAATATCTGACATTCTGGTTACTAGATCTATGGTATTAGATCTAGATTTGGGTAGTTTCCCAATGTGGGTACTTTGACAGTATTCTAATAGTTTTTAGAATAGATGACTCCTGTCATGGTGGTGTACCTGCAGGTGATAGAGTCACCCTCTCTAAAGGTGTCTTACAAACTAAAGGGGGGAGGGATGTGTATGATTGGCAGATCACTTGCTTAGGCAATTGAGTCAATCGTGAGATGTCAAGTACCACACCAGATGTTGTTTTTGCACTAGATGCAATAAATTTATATTAATCCAATCCTGAAGAAACATAAGGAAGCAGTTTTAGAACATAAGTGCATGTTCTACGGATTTGATGACGGCAGCCTCCTTCGGGAGACGGTTATCATTCCAGGCTTCAAAGGTGACATGGATGACAGAGTGATTGTCAGAGTTATAGTTTTCCCTCTGACGAGAGACGGTATTATGGACAGTTGGTCCAAGAGGATACTGTGGGAGGCATGGTGCTGGAAACCGATTAGGTTCAGTTATCAATACAGTCTAAGAAGTTTGGATTTGAAGTTCATTTATGAACTAGGTCCCATCAGATATCCAGACATATTCTAAGACAGATATTACTCGATTCGGGAGATGGCTTTCTCTGCGAATTTGAGATTTAGAGAGATATAGAAAGAAACATCAGGGCGGATCCACTCACTGAGGCTATTTCTCGAACACAAGAGTTTTACAAACTAGCTTTGTGAAACTGATTAGTAGAGGAGTTGGATGTTCGGTATCACACGAGTTGTGAGTACGCGACATCGCAATAATTAGCCTTAAGTGCAAATGGGAGATTGTTGGATATAGTGCCCTCTAAGTCAATTATTGGATCGCAGATACGTGATTGCAATGATTGAGAGAGGACCTTTACCGATATGACAGTCTTGCTCGAGATGATAGTGTTCTATCTGGTTTGTCTTTATCATCGTATATATGCTTTAGTTCACTATTGTATGATGATAGAGCCCATAGGATTCTTGCTTGACTGCCAGCAGTATGATGGTGATCATATACGTGGGAGCTGGTAGTCTATAAGCACATCCTTAATTTTGGTCCCTAGTCGTGGGAGTTTCGAGACAGGGCATCGATACTCCAGAGTAGACTAGTGTATACAGTCGAGACCCCGACGATGGGCGGTGGCCGGTCTCACAAGCCACTGGTGTCAGTTGGTTCACCTAAGATGTATACAGGTGCTCATTAGGTTATGAGTACACCGGACAGGACTCGCCGGGAACATGCTAGTTGGTATTATACATATCGTCAGATAGCAGTTCCCAGGTGACATGTGTACAGGTTAGTTTGTCGACTTGAGATCGTCATTTTTCTCGTGTGAGTTCCTACTGTGCTTAGATTACTACCCTACCGCGCTCAAAGGAGACGTGCAAACAGGTTTTAGTTGGGTACAGTCCCGAGCCACATGGAGGAAGTGAGCGGATCGTCGGGGATTCGTCTCTCCCGGTATTGGAGGTTGATATTGTAGGGTTCCTAGGCACACTCAAGAGGTTCCACAACTGATCAACCATGGAAAAATCAAATTTTACATGTGCCGAGAAACCCTAATGCTAGATCGTTAACTAGAGGATAGGCGAAAACAAATGCAAGCAAACAACTTTATTGCTAAGTGAATGGAAATACAACCTTTGTAGATCCGGTCCTCCACTTCTTTAGCTCCGTGATGAAGTCCCTTCGCTGCGATCACCGGGATCCCGGACTCTAGCGATGGTTTCGTCGGAGAAATGAGCGGGCTAGGTCGTTGACTTCGATGTCGAAGATGATCTACGTCGAGGCAACTCTAACTCAAGCTCCATCTTCACTAGCTCATGAAACTTGTGAAGAAAACACCCTATACAACATGGCAAGTGGTAGAGGATGAAAAAATAGGAAGTGGGTTCACTTTGGATTTGGATTTCTCACTTGATTTCATCACTTAGAATTTTCTAGTAAGTATTCTTCAACTCATGAAGAAGATGAAGAAGAAAAGAATGGAAAAGAATTATTATATTAGAAAATTCAAGTGATTCTTATCATATAGCAACCATGGGTTAGTTTAACTCATGTAGAGAATAAACTAGGGTTTAGGTAATGGTTAGGTTTAAGAATAAAAACAAAATGGTGAAGCTTCATGAAACTCCAAGAATAAAACAAAGAAAGCCACCATATTTGTTTTTGCCCCAAAAATAAATGAATGAATAAATAAATAAGGCAAATGAAACCCTAACCATTAACTAAACATGGTGTATAGCATACACACACACCCAAGTTTGCATGTATCATCAAACATGATACAATCAAGTGCACAAAAATATATCACATATACTACTTGTGCACATCAAGTGAGAAAATCAATCTTAAGTGAACAAATACTAGTTTATATAAAGTAATATATCAAATATATAATTATACATTAAATCATTAAATCAACACTTGATTTAATGATCCGGTCATATTGCATATAACCGACTAATATCAATAGTAACTACTTATCGAATCAACACTTGATCCGATAACCCGACTATATCGCATATAACCGATCAATGTCACAAATCGCGAGAATCGAATACAGTATCACATACTGGTAATATTCTCGGTCCCGCACATATCTCATATGCGCTCCTATTTCGTTTCGCTTGAGCCAGGAAACCTCTGTGTAGGACTCTAAAGACTCGTCAATACGCCGGCAGCAGGTGATGATCATATCAAACACCCACAAGCCGCAAGCGGTCTGCTAAAAATAACGGCCACCCGGGTATTGAGCGATCAGAAGATCAACGAGCAAGCCCGCTCACACTCCTGTGAATCCAACCAGTAACACTTACCGTACAGTCCGGTCTCGTCGTCTGATATGTCGCATATCTCGCCTAGGGGTGGTAAACGTCAGACACCAATAACTCGATAAGTCGTGTCGATATGAGGTCTATAACAGTTCGAGAAACTACTGGTAACACTTACCATTAAATCTCAGCAACCCTGGCCAGGGATTTTTGGTTATAGCCAATCGAACACAGCGCAATATCAACTCCCTATACCGGGAGAGACGAATCCCCTCCTAACGCTCATTGCCTCCATGTGATTCGGGACTGTACCCAAAAACCACCGTTTTGCACGCCCTCTTGGACGTGGTAAGGTGGAAATCAAAGCATAGTGGGAATCACACAAGACTCTATGACGATCTCGGGTCTACAGACTAACCTGTACCAGTGTCACCAGAGAACTGCCATCTGACGTAAGGTATAATACCATCTGGGAGTTCTCGGCGAGTCCGTCCAGTGTACCCAGTCTCCACTGAGCACCCGTATATCATCTCTGATGTCAAACACCAATGGATATTGGATCATCCATCGCACATCTGTATGGGTCGAGAAGGTATACGCTAGTCTACACTGGTATATCGATGCCCTGTCTCGATACACCCACGACTAGCGACCTTGAAGGATGTACTTATGGACTACCATGTCCCCACTAGTATGATCCGCATCATAGTCCAGGTAGTCAAGTACACATCCTAAGGGCTTTACCAACATGTAACAGAAAGACAATCAGTGTACATGTTAAGGTAAAGAGCAACCAGATAGCTTACTATCATGTCGAGCAAGAAAGTCCTCCCTATATATGTCCAAGCATCCACTACAATATACATCTTATGTATAGTAATGGCCTCTAGGGCATACATATAACTAACAATCTCCCACTTGCACTAGGGCCATCTGATAGCAGTGGTTGTAGTATCTCATACTCAACCATCCTATAAAAGTCTCTCTCTGGGAAAAGGCCTTTGTGAGTGGATCCGCCGTGTTGTCATCTGAGTCTACTCTCCTAACCTCGATCTTCTTGGAGATCAACCATCTCCATGATCAGGTGATACTGCCTTAGAATATGTCTGGATCACTGATGGGACGGACGTTCCTTGGCATAAGCCACAACTCCATTGTCACACAATGGGAGGAACTAAGTTCATCTCATGAACTAATATACACCCAGACAGCCTCTTTGGTAGCATCTTAAGTAGCGATGTATCCAGCCTTTATCGTCTAGTAAGCCACGGTATCTAACTTGGAACTCTTCCCTCATACCGTCCCTCCACTGAGGGTAAAGACAATGCATGTGACTGATATTCAGTCGTCTTTATCACCCTGGAACTTTTCCAGTGATTCTCCCCAGGATCAATTGATACCATCTTACTACAACTAGTGAGAATCCTAACATCCAATTAGATCTACCTTATAGATCCAAATCCCAGGATTTAGGAGGTATCACTATGATCCTATATGGAGAATCCTTGTGATAAGCGGAGATTGACCGAGCGTAGCATAGGAAACTGCTTCCCTATCAAGAGTATGTCATCCACGTACTCTACGAGGATCACCACCACACTCCCTACTACCTTTTTGTTTATACAAGTTTCATCTACCATTTTGATGAAGTCGAACTCTTTGACTAACACATCAAAACAGATGTTCCAACTCCGCGATGCCTGCTTTATCATATAAAACATCTTGCTAACGTTTCCGCTGCTCCCACTGTCTACGAAGCCCTCTGGCTGTGTATTTATAGACGCTTTCTTCTAAAACGTCATTTAGAAAAGCAGTCATGACACCCAACCACCAGATATCGTAGTCATGGTATGTAGCCGTGGCAAGTAGGATCCGGATGGACTTAAGCACAGCCACTAGAAAAGGTTTCATCATTATCCACGCCTGGTCGATGACGAAAACCTTTTAAGAAGTCTAGCTTTGAAAGTCTCAACCTTTCCATCTACACCAAGTAATCTTCTCAAGATATACTTGCTCCTGATGGGGATTTAACCCTTCAGATATAGCAACCAAAGTCCATACTTTGTTGGTGTATAAGGATTCCATCTCAGATTACTAAGCATCCAGCCATTCTTACAGAGTCCCACTCCTGATGGCCAGCCCGAAACTAGTTGGGTCATCATCTCATGATGCACGCTCCCACTGTCATAGAGAAACCGAAGTATCTCTCAGGTGGGTGAGGAACCCTGCTAGATCGGCGGAGAGGCTGAGGTTCGTTGGTTTCTATTGAATTCTTCAGTTCTACCAAATCATCTGCTGCAGTTTGTATAGCTGGAACCTTTCCAGTTCTATATAACAGACCTTGCCTCGAGCTTGTCCGGATTTTGCTTTAAGACATAGGCTGGACAACCCTAAATCTTAACAAACTTAGGATATGGGCTCTTCCCTTTCCATATCACATATGAAGTGGTAGGCAACTGATTTGATTTGAACCCTATTCAATAGGTATGGAGCTTCTCAAGTGCATAACCCCCAAAAGGAAACAGGTAACTCAGTAGTACTCATCATAGAGCGCACCATATCGAATAGGGTGCAATTGCTCCACCCCGATATATCTGTAAGTCTACGGTAGCGTCCCGGCCGTCTACAGACGCCAAATGCGGAACAAAATCTTTTTAACTGGCGCTATCGTATACTTTAACCCGGATCTACCATTATTGCTAAACTAACAAACTGTAAAGAGTGTAGAAAGGGTTATACCGAACGATCCGAGTCCTTCGTTCTTTAGCCATCATCCCACGCTCCGTTGCGGCTGCTCCGATCTCTTCGATCTCCGATCTGCTCGTCCAGGTGGCACCACGTGGACGATTCTTTAAACGGGCTCCCGCCTCTGACTCGAGGCAACTCGGTCGTCAAGTTTGCTAAAAGAGACGACCAAGATTGATGCAGAGAATGAGTAGAAGACTTTGTCTCGTTCTGTCCAAAGCTATGGACGAACGGTTAATGAAGTTGCCACTCGAATCGGGTGATGGAATGAAATGAGCTGTGAAATTCCATACACCCCAAAATCTATCATAATCCTTTTACCAGATGAAAACTCAAGTGAGAAAGAGAGAGGAGGGGGCCGGCCATATATAGGGAGGTGGGGGGGTAAGTGTAGGAGGAGGGAGGTGACCACAAGAAAATATCATGTGTGAACACAAACAAATATCTAGTGTGAACACAAATAAATATCTAGTGTGAACACACAGTGTGAACACAAAGAAAACAACCAATGAAACAATAACACCTTACTGCTTCTAGAACCTTCTAGAAGCATCCACACTCATCTTAAGAAAAGATAAACCCGTCTTTAACCGAATGTTAAAAGACGGCTGATAGAAAACTGGAAACTGGCAACTTCCAAAAGTGATCCTGAAACGACTTTCAGGATAACCCCGTAACTGTATAAATATACCCGCATTTGTATTACGACCGAATACAAATGCAACTGAGACAAAGATATTATATCTACTCAATAAAATACTCGGATACGGCTTAAACCAAAGCCGACCAGTATCATCTGTCCGAAATCTGACACGTGCGTAAATGCACGTGTATTTTCCGAACCCTGCCATAAAACCATACGGCCTCTACAACGTTTCGCCCGAACTTGGGAAACTGTCTGTGGGGGACTATAATGACTCGTCAGTACCCTGGCAGTGGGTTTAACCACAAACCGTCAGCGGCACTAGCTATGCATAACGGCTGCCCATGGACTGACTTCAAGGGATGCCGATGAGCGAACTCATCCGGAAATCCTACTGAGCCTAACAGTGACAATGTATATACAGTCCGGTCCGTTCGTCTATGAGTATCGCATATCTGCCTAGGGGGCTAGTAACGTCAGACCCCCAATAGCAGTATAAGTCGTGTCGGAGTGTAGCCCAATAACACCCTGAGATACTACTGGAGTACCTACCAGTAAATCTCCTGCTACGGCCGTGGGCTTTGTGTAATGGCTCTCCTAGACACAGCACGATCTCGCCCCCAATACCGGGAGAGACGAATCCCCTGCCGATCCGCTCACGTGCCTCCATATGGCTCGGGACTGTACCCAAAAACTACCTGTTTGCACGACTCCTTTGAGCCGTGGTAGGGTAGAAATCAAAGCATAGTGGGAACTCACACGAGACAAATGACAACCTCAGGTCGATGAACTAACCTGTACACATGTCACCAGGGAACTGCTATCTGACGATATGTATAATACCAACTAGCAGGTTCCCGGCGAGTCCTGTCTGGTGTACTCATAACCCAATGAGCACCTGTATACATCTTAGGTGATCCAACTGACACCAGTGGCTTGTGAGACCGGCCACCGCCCCTCGTCGGGGTCTCGACTGTATACACTAGTCTACTCTGGAGTATCGATGCCCTGTCTCGAAACTCCCACGATTAGGGACAACAATTAAGGATATGCGTATAAACCACCCAACTCTCACGTATATGATCGCCATCATACTGTTGGTGGTAAAGCAAGATCCTAAGGGGTCTATCAAAGTGTAACATGTAATCAGTCACCTGAACATGTACACGACTGATAAAGGCAAACCAGATAGCATACTATCATCTCGAGTGAGACTGTCCTACCGGTATAGGTCCTCCGCAATCATTGCAATCACGTACCTGCGATCCAATAATTGACTCTGAGGGCACTATCTCCAACAATCTTCCACTTGCACTCAAGGCTAATTATTGCGATGTCGACTACTCACAGCCTGTGTGAAACCGAACATCCAACTCCTCTACTAATCAGTTTCACAAAGCCCGTTTGAAAAACTATTGTGTTCGAGAAATAGCCCCAGTGAGTGGATCCGCCTAGATGTTTCTTTCTGTGTCTCTCTTAATCTCAAGTTCGCGGAGAAAGCCATCTCCCGAATCGAGTAATACCTGTCTTAGAATATGTCTGGATATCTGATGGGACCTAGTTCATAAATGAACTCCAAATCCAAACTTCTTAGACTGTATCGATCACTGAACCTAATCAGTATCCGGCACCATGCCACCCACAGTATCCTCTTGGACCACCTGTCCATAATACTGTCTCTCGTCAGAGGGAAAACTAAAACTCTGACAATCACTCTGTCATCCACGTCACCTTTGAAGCCTGGAATGATAATCGTCTCCCGAAGGAGGCTGCCGTTATCAAATCCGTAGAACATCCACTTATGTTCTAAAACTGCTTCCTTATGTCTCTCCAGGATTGGATTAATACAAACTTATCGCATCTAGTGCAAAAACAACATCTGGTGTGGTACTTGACACCTCACGATTGACTCAATTGCCTAAGCAAGTGATCTGCCAATCATGCACAGCCCTCTCCACTTTAGTCTATACGACACCTTTAGAGAGGGTGACTCCATCACCTGCAAGTACACCACCATGCTAGGAGTCAATTATTCTAAAAACCATTAGAATATCTGTCAAAGTACCCACATTGGGAAACTACCCAAATCTAGATGTAAAACCATAGATCCAGAAACCAGAATGTCAAATATTATATCCATATCCTGTCTGGAGAAACAACTATGTGACCACCACAGTACAACCGATCGTAGAATAGGAATTTTACTTCCTACTTTGTGTATGTCATCCAGATACCATGATATCACACCCTACTACCTTCTTAACAGATTCATCCCCTATTCTGATTGAAGTCAAACCCATGACTGTCACATCAAAATTAGATGATCTATCTCCGCTATAACTGCTCAAGTCTATAAATAGATATAAGCATCTTGCCCACTATGCTTCCGCTGCTCCCACTGACTACGACAACCCTCCTACCGGGTCTCATAGCCTGGAACACAGTAGTGTCAAGTCTGGGTAGATAAGAACCTCCCTGTCACCGTCTTTGAGGCTACCGAAGTACCTCTCGGGTGTCTGAGGTTACCCACCGTATCTGCGGAGTGGCTAATGGAATGTCAAACCTGATTGAATATATAAGTCATATTTAAATTTTCCGTAATCGTTTGCGGTTCTGGAATCACTTCCAGTTCTACCATACTCCCACTACTGTCTTCTGAAAAAGTCCATTTTACTAAAACTGTGGCGAGTCAAGAACAATATCACTATTGATCTTCCAAATAGTAGAATATCAACCCTCGTCATAGCCAGGGTCAACCCACAAGCAGCCATTACAGAAACGTGCCCTGAGTTATCCAGAGTCTGGTTTTAAGCATAAGCTGGACAACTCTCCGTACCTTAATATCTTATAAGGTATGATCCATTCTATATCCAATATAGAAACTTTGGCACTTATTTAATTGGAACCAAATTCAAATCATGCAACTGTTTCCAGTGCATATCAACTTAATGGAAAGAGGCTAATCAGCATTACTTAACTTAGGAATCCATCCAATTATGAGTAACCTGAAAGAGAAACAAGTTTCTCAAAACCATTACTATCATCTGAATACCAATCACAAGAATCTACATCTTCGATCTCTTTGAAGAATCCCGATACTTGTGACACCTGGTTCTCTACTTTATTCTTATACCCACAACTTCTCAAAACTTAGATCTTGTATTTCTACGAAACACTTGTCTAAATACTAGAGAAGTTATAAGTAAACAGAACATAGTACGAGGACCTACCCCTTTGTCCTGATGGACACTGGACAACATACAATACTCTGTATAAGTCCGCTGAGTTGAACAACTCAAAACCTGTGCGTTGTAGGTGAAAAACTGTACCCTGGTGATTTCCTCAAATATCACCAATTGCAACGAATTCCGATATAATGAGGATAATCACCAAATTCCTAATAACTTACTCCCACTCATCATCTGTAAAACCATACAGATATGAGAATGAAACCTGGTAAATACATACCCTTGGAGTAAGTATCTAATCGGGAAAACAGTTTTGCTTTAACAATGCACTGAAACATGAAAATGTTTCGTAGGGGTATCCTGGTATTCCTAGCAATACCTCTTCCATAATCCAATTCATGACTTTAACCGTATATTTCTTTGCCATCTCTCCAAATCCCTTTATTTGTCTTTAGTCATTACCTTCTGTACACCATCGTTAGGCTAAATGGTTTTCTTCCTTCCCTATCGATCGGCACCAGCCTATGGTTTGGAAGAAGACTATCCAGTAAGCATAATAGGTGTACCCTCCTAAACCAAGAAGTACTCGCATCTTGAGAGAAGGTGATGATAAAAGACAACTGAATAATACCTTATTCTGTTAAAGGTGAAATAGGAGTGGCGATGAAGTACGCGGTTTGGTCGTGAATGATATCAGTTGCAATTTACTTTGCCCTCTTTCTAATCCCTTTATTTTGTCTTTACATATTACCTTCTGCACACCCTACTTAGGCTAATTGGTTTTCTTCATTCCCTACCTTTCGGCACCTGCCTATGGTTTGGAATAAGACTATCCAATAAGCGTAATAGGTGTACTCTCCTAAACCAAGGAGCCCTTGCAACCTGAGAGAAGGTGATAATAAAAGACAACTGAATAAACTAATTCTATTTCTCCTGAACCTGGATCCATCCTCGAAGAAGTCCCTTCGAGTTCGTATATAACCATACGATGGATCTATCCAATGGAAGTGGATGTCCGTAGTAATACGGGGTGTTCTGAGAAATGCAAAGGGTAAAAGAAGGAGTGGCAATGACTTATGCAACTCAGACAATCCAAAAGGCAGTATTTTAAGAAGGTTCGGTCAACATGGTCACTGAGTCATAGTCTAGGGTCGGTCAAAGGTCGCTGCCAAAGAGAGAGAGAAAAGAAACACTCTGCGTGCACTCTAACCTAGATCAGAATGGTTATCACTTTATCTAATCCGGAAACCTCCCACTGTCCTGTCAAATTCTCCTCCAAACCTAAAAGAAGAATCAATCGGGATCACCCGAAAAGTAAACCTAACACATCAGTGGGAATCGGGATCCAACTCTCATCGCATGATAACGTGATGGAATGCATCCACGTTACTCATACTCCAGAAGGTATGCACATACTTGGCAAGTTTCAGTTTCTTTAGAAACTCCCGATATGTTTTTTTTTGCCCCATGCTCTTATAACCTTGGCGTTAGGTCAAAATGTCATAAGTCACATGCCAAGTTCTACCCATCACTATCTTATTAATTTGAACCCACCCGCACATGCCCTTGGCGTTAGGTCAAAATGGCAGAACGGCTGTCCCAAACCAACTCATCTATCTATGCAACAATTGAATACTCAGCAGCTACCAAACACTATGCCTTGGCGTTAGGTCAAAATACATAGCTTGAATACTACTGAATACCCAAAAGAAGTGACGGAGGGCTACGGCTGGTTTTTGGCGAAAAACCTTTAAGGTAGTGAACTTGATATCGCTGAAGGAACCTGATAGCTTTTTAAAATATAGTGGCGAAAACCTTTTGCTAAAGAGGTCACTCCCGGTGAAGGGATCTCGGCTCTTTCCTCGTGGAATGAGGTGCAGGATATTCCACTGAATACCGCGGTGCATAGCAACATGTAATCGACTATAGTGAAGTTATTACCCTGACGCAAACTTCTGCCCAAGGGGTCAGTCCCGGTGAAGGGATATCGGCCCTTGCCCCGTCGAATGAGGTGCAGGATATTCCACTGAATACCGCTATGCATAACAAAAGGAAACGTCTTTGCAATAACACTTTTTAAATTGTTCCAACAACTGCCAAATAGGTTTGCTTTCCTTTGCATTGATCAGAATCAACGCAGTCCTATCAATCAATCACACCAGAAAAGAACGAAAATAAAATGTACGTATATGCCATCTGCATTCGTCACTGGGTCCCGTCATCACCCGTTAGGTTACTTAACTAACGACAGAGCGGGGACTGCACTAGCGCGGGTGAAAAACATATACAACATCTAATAGTATATAAACCAATATACAATAATCGCTTCAGGCGTGATAATATGCAACATTACAGAAAAGTAATAAGCATCACAGAATAGTACAGATAATCTGGGATCCCCGAGTTTCACAGAGCCGCTGCTGAAACCCGACGTTCCCCTGGTCGTGTGGATAGCCTGTGCAATGAAACCTAGACCCCTACGAGTGCGGTAAGTTACCCGCCAAAACCTGAAGCGAGGCAGCCTCCTACAGCATAGTGAATGGACCACCCTGCACTTCACGGAATCCGGTAATCTTGGGCACCCCTCCTTGGGTCAACCTGTACCCCCTACGAGTGCGGCGAATAGTCTGCCAATTCTAGAGTGGGGCCCCTCTGCCTCTCAAAGCCATGAGATGCGGACCCGTTGCCCCTCAGAACCCGGCTATCCGTGCACTCCGTCGCGGGGTAAAACCTAGTACAGTAATGAAAAATAGTACAACAGGTACATCGACCGCAACCTGGTCGTGCCCCAAAAGAATATTATACAACAGGCAGTGACGGCAGTCCACAAGTTGGACGCTCGCCCCGCAATATCAAATGTACAAATAAATCCAAACTGCACTATCATTGCACACTGCTATCCACCACGAAAAATCCGCAACATCACAGCACAACACAGAACATCAACGCGAATGTCACGTTCGCAAACCCGTCTAAAAGAACTATAGCAATCAGACGCGGTTTACCGATCAAATGACATTCCCGGTCGGAGATATAATGTAAGCACTGTAAACTAACATGTTTAAATTTCGATCGACTAAATATCACAAAGTGGGCCCCACGAACAACTGGTGAACAGTAACAAAAACTGGGCCCAAAAGATATATACCAAAAACCCCAAATTCCAACAGAGAAGACACCGTGCAAATTTGGTGCACTGATTCGATAGAACGGCCGCGGATGCGCGGCCAAACCATGGGTTTGGCCGCGATTCCGCGGCAGTTTGGTGGAATCACGTGCTCAAATTTGGTCGGTGTGCTTCTGAAACCCTGCACAACTTTCTGTGATATGTAGAATAATTTTAGGACATCATTTAAAATCGACAGAAACTGTGAAGCTTGAAAATTGTGTTTTTCGATATCCGGTTCGATCGACGTTTTAAACGCGTTAGCACAAGTTAGTATAGCAAAATGGTGAGGCTCTGATACCACTGTAAGTCTACGGTAGCGCCCCGGCCGTCTACAGACGCCAAATGCGGAACAAAATCTTTTTAACTGGCGCTATCGTATACTTTAACCCGGATCTACCATTATTGCTAAACTAACAAACTGTAAAGAGTGTAGAAAGGGTTATACCGAACGATCCGAGTCCTTCGTTCTTTAACCATCATCCCACGCTCCGTTGCGGCTGCTCCGATCTCTTCGATCTCCGATCTGCTCGTCCAGGTGGCACCACGTGGACGATTCTTTAAACGGGCTCCCGCCTCTGACTCGAGGCAACTCGGTCGTCAAGTTTGCTAAAAGAGATGACCAAGATTGATGCAGAGAATGCGTAGAAGACTTTGACTCGTTCCGTCCAAAGCTATGGACGAACGGTTAATGAAGTTGCCACTCGAATCGGGTGATGGAATGAAATGAGCTGTGAAATTCCATACACCCCAAAATCTATCATAATCCTTTTACCAGATGAAAACTCAAGTGAGAAAGAGAGAGGAGGGGGCCGGCCATATATAGGGAGGTGGGGGGTGAGTGTAGGAGGAGGGAGGTGACCACAAGAAAATATCATGTGTGAACACAAACAAATATCTAGTGTGAACACAAATAAATATCTAGTGTGAACACACAGTGTGAACACAAAGAAAACAACCAATGAAACAATAACACCTCACTGCTTCTAGAACCTTCTAGAAGCATCCACACTCATCTCAAGAAAAGATAAACCCGTCTTTAACCGAATGTTAAAAGACGGCTGATAGAAAACTGAAAACTGGCAACTTCCAAAAGTGATCCTGAAACGACTTTCAGGATAACCCCGTAACTGTATAAATATACCCGCATTTGTATTATGACCGAATACAAATGCAACTGAGACAAAGATATTATATCTACTCAATAAAATACTCGGATCCGGCTTAAACCAAAGCCGACCAGTATCATCTGTCCGAAATCTGACACGTGCGTAAACGCACGTGTATTTTCCGAACCCTGCCATAAAACCATACGGCCTCTACAACGTTTCGCCCGAACTTGGGAAACTGTCTGTGGGGGACTCTAATGACTCGTCAGTACCCTGGCAGTGGGTTTAACCACAAACCGTCAGCGGCACTAGCTATGCATAACGGCTGCCCATGGACTGACTTCAAGGGATGCCGATGAGCGAACTCATCCGGAAACCCTACTGAGCCTAACAGTGACAATGTATATACAGTCCGGTCCATTCGTCTATGAGTATCGCATATCTGCCTAGGGGGATAGTAACGTCAGACCCTCAATAGCAGTATAAGTCGTGTCGGAGTGTAGCCCAATAACACCCTGAGATACTACTGGAGTACTTACCAGTAAATCTCCTGCCACGGCCGTGGGCTTTATGTAATGGCTCTCCTAGACACAGCACGATCTCGCCCCCAATACTGGGAGAGACGAATCCCCTGCCGATCCGCTCACGTGCCTCCATATGGCTCGGGACTGTACCCAAAAACTACCTGTTTGCACGACTCCTTTGAGCCGTGGTAGGGTAGAAATCAAAGCATAGTGGGAACTCATACGAGACAAATGACAACCTCAGGTCGATGAACTAACCTGTACACATGTCACCAGGGAACTGCTATCTGACGATATGTATAATACCAACTAGCAGGTTCCCGGCGAGTCCTGTCCGGTGTACTCATAACCCAATGAGCACCTGTATACATCTTAGGTGATCCAACTGACACCAGTGGCTTATAAGACCGGCCACCGCCCCTCGTCGGGGTCTCGACTGTATACACTAGTCTACTCCGGAGTATCGATGCCCTGTCTCGAAACTCCCACGACTAGGGACAACAATTAAGGATATGCGTATAAACCACCCAACTCTCACGTATATGATCGCCATCATACTGTTGGTGGTAAAGCAAGATCCTAAGGGCTCTATCAAAGTGTAACATGTAATCAGTCACCTGAACATGTACATGACTGATAAAGGCAAACCAGATAGCATACTATCATCTCGAGTGAGACTGTCCTACCGGTATAGGTCCTCCGCAATCATTGCAATCACGTACCTATGATCCAATAATTGACTCTGAGGGCACTATCTCCAACAATATCATCGTGCTATGGTGTATACGGAGGAGTAATGCTGAGAGTGAATCTCATTCTCCTTGAGAATAGTCCAGGAATTCTATGCACAAGTATTCTCCTCCTTGATCTCATCAAAGGACATAATACTTATACCCATATTGGTTCTCTACTTCTAACTTATATTCTGTGAATATCTCAAAAGGTTCAGACTTGTGTTTCAACAGGAACATATTGTTGGAGATAGTGCCCTCAGAGTCAATTATTAGGTCACAGGTACGTGATTGTAATGATTGAGGGAGGACCTATCCCAGTAGGACAGTCTTGCTCGAGATGATAGTATGCTATCTGGTTTACCTTTATCATCGTGTACTGCTTTAGGTGACATGACACGTCGCTATTACACGTTGATAGAGCCCCTAGGATTCTTGCTTGACCACCAGCAGTATGAGGGCGATCATATAAGTGGGAGCTGGGGGTCTATAAGCTTATCCTTAAAAGGTCCCTAGTCATGGGAGTTTCGAGACTGGGCATCGATACTCCATTAGTAGACTAGTGTATACAGTCGAGACCCCGACGAGGGGCGGTGGCCGGTCTCACAAGCCACTGGTGTCAGTTGGATCACCTAAGATGTATACAGGTGCTCATTGGGTTATGAGTACACCGGACAGGACTCGCCGGGAACATGCTAGTTGGTCATATACCAGACGTCAGATGGCAGTTCCCTGGTGACATGTGTGCAGGTTAGTTCATCGACCTGGGGATCGTCATTTGTCTCGTGTGAGTTCCCACTGTACTTTGATTACTACCCTACCACGGCTCAAAGGAGTCGTGCAAACAGGTTTTAGTTGGGTACAGTCCCGAGCCACATGGAGGCAGTGAGCGTATCTTTAGGGGTTCGTCTCTCCCGGTATCGGGGGTGAGGTCGTGCTGTGTCTAGGAGAGCCATTACACAAAGTCCTTGGCCAAGGCAAGGAGATTTACTGGTAGGTATTCCAGTAGTATCTCAGGGTGTTCTGGGCTACACTCCGACACGACTTGTACCGCTTTTGGGGGTCTGACTTTTACCAACCCCCTAGGCCCGCCATGCGATGCTCATAGACGAACGGACCGGACTGCACGGATATTGTCACTGACAGGCTCAGTTGGGTGTTGGGGTGAGCTTCCTCATCGACGTCCCTTTTGGTCAATAGCTGGTGGCCCGTCACGTATTGGCATATACCTCTGACGTGCTAGTGGTTAAATCCACAGCCATAGTATTGACGAGTCTTTAGAGTCCACCACATTTACAGTTACTCAAGCTTTCGGGCGAAAGGTTGTAGAGGCCGTATGGAGATATGGCAAGGTCCGATCAGATACGTGCGGTATTGCACGGATCAGGATCGGACAGTTTGTACTATAGGCCGTATGGTTATATGGCAGGGTTCGATCAGATACGTGCGGTATTGCACGGATCAGGATCGAACAGATATTACTAGCCGGCTTTGGTTTAAGCCGGATCCTAGTATAGTACAGTGTAGACTTTGTCTCATTGCATTTGTATTTCGGTCGAAATACAGATGCGGGTGTGTATGCACAGTATCGGGGTTTTCCTGTAATTTATTACGGGAACAGTTTTTGGAGTTGCCAGTTTGTTTTCCGTTTCGGCCAATTTTCCATTGTTCCGTTCATTGGCCGAAGATTGGTGGAGGAGGGCTTATTTGCATTGTTGCAAATAAGTGTTTGTGGAGGGGTTCTTTGCTTATTGTTTTATCATGATAGCCTCTCATTGACCTTGACTTCTAGCTTCATGATTGCTTGACTTTTAGTGACCATCATGGTTGTTGATGATGAGCTTGGTGATGATGGTTGGATGAGTGTTGGTTTTGCTTGTGATCATTACTTGATATCATAACCATTCCTTTCTCTCTCTCTTTTGATGATGGTTGGGTTTTGATCTTTTGTTTTAGAATATATCACTCCCTCACTCTCATGCTCTTCTCACCACCTAAAAAGAGTGTGGCCGGCCATTCTTTTGGGTAAGGGTTGATTGATTCATTTTTGGTGTGGCATATTGTTTTCTCATGCTTGCTAGAAAAGCCCTCTAGTTCCTTTCCAAAAGTTCCTCTCTTTTCCTTCACCAATGGCAATTCCACGATCCCCAAAAATGAGACTTGCTCACTACATATTCTACAACGAACCTTGGGCACGTCGAGTAGCCGGCTTCGTGCCCGAGTTGCCTCGGCATTGAGGTGGGAGCCCGTAAACGATGTAGGCAACGTGGTGCACTTCCGGCGACGAGGATGAGACGGACGGAGATCCCGCGAGGAGATCGGATTGGAGATGAAGACCGGAGGACTTGGATCGTCGGTATATCTCTTTCCCATCTTCTAGTATAGCTTAGACTAGTTAATGGTTCGATCCGGGTTATAGTGCGCGGTGGTGCCGGTTTGCTAAGTCCGCAAAAATTAAAGTTATTCACCGCTTCCGCATTCCGGCGTCGGATTGACGGCCGGGGCGCCGCCGTGCACTTACAGTGGTATCAGAGCCTCCCCATTAACTTCGTCTAGCTTCGTTTGATGTGTTTTTCAGTTCCGATCGACCAAAATTCCGAAAACCCAATTTATGTTCACATCAGTTTTCTGTTAAGATTTTTTGGTGTCCAAAATTTTTTCAGGTGACAGAAAAGTGATCTACCAAAAAATATAAGAGTTCTGTAAAAATTCGACGATGTAAAGCTACAGTGTGAGCGCGGAACCGCCGCGGAAACCCCATACATGCCGCCCTTCCGCGGCGCACTGTGCACGTCACATCACCAAATTTTTACAGATGCCTTCTGGGTTTATTTCAGGGGTTTTGGAACATTAAAATTGGGCCCATATTTTCTGTAACTGCTACAGTATTGTTTTGGGGCCCACTTGGTATAATTTGATCGGTCGGATATTTTAAACACATTTTTCACAGTATTTACATTATATCTGCGACCGTGAATGTCACTCGATCGGTAAATCCGGTCTAACTGCTATAGCTCGGTTAGACGGATTTGCGAACGTGACTTTCACATTGATGTTTTTGTTTTTGCTGTGATGTTGCGGATCGGTCGTGGGGATAGCCTGGATGCAATGCTAGTACAGTTTTGTTGTATTATGTACATTTGATATTGCGGGGCGAGCGTCCGACATGTGGACTGCCGTCACTGCCTGTTTGTATTATTCTTTTGGGGCACGACCTGGTTGCGGTCGATGTACCCGTTGTATGTATATTTTATTTTCTGTACTAGGATACCCCGCGGAGGGGTGCACGGATAGCCGGGTTCTAGAGGGCAACAAGCCCGCATCTCATGGCATTGAGACGGAGGGGGCTTCACTCTAGGATTGGCGGGCTATTCGCCGCACTCGTAGGGGGTATAGGTTTGACCCAGGAGGGGTGCCCAAGTTACCGGATTCCGTGAAGTGCTGGGTGGTCCATTCACGGTGCTGAAAGGGGCTGCCTCGCTTCAGGTTTTGGCGGGTGACTTGCCGCGCCCGTAGGGGTCTAGGTTTTCATTGCACAGGCTATCCACACGACCAGGGGAACGTCGGGTTTCAGCGGCTCTGTGAAACCCGGGGATCCCAGATATCTGTATTGTTTCTGTGATGCTGTACATTTTCTGTGATGTTGCATTTTTATTCACGCCTTGAGCGAAATATAATATATTGGTATATATATTAGTAGATGTAGTATATGTTTTGCATCCGCGCTAGTCCAGTCCCCGCTCTGTCGTTAGTAAGCTAACCTAACGGGTAATGACGGGACCCAGTGGCGAATGCGGATGGCATATACGTACATCAGTATATTTTCGTTCTTTTTGGTGTGATCAATTGATGGGACTGCGTTGATTCGGATCAATGCAAGTTAAACAAACCTAATCTGATGTTGTTGGAACACTTTTCAAAAAGCTGTTATTGCAAGGACGTTCACTTTTGTTTTGCATCGAGGTATTCATTGGAATATCCTGCTCCTCAGTCGACGAGGCAAGGGCCGAGATCCCTTCACCGGGAGTGACCCCTTGGACAGAAGTTTGCGTCAGGGCATTAACTTCACTATAGCCGATTACTTTTGCTTTGCATCGCGGTATTCATTTGGAATATCCTGCACCCCATTCTACGGGGAAAGAGCCGAGATCCCTTCACCGGGAGTGACCTCTTTAGCAATGGTTTTCGTCACTATATTTTCAAAAAGCTATCCGTTCCTTCAACGATATCAAGTTCATTACGTTAAAGGTTTTCGCCAGAAACCATTCGTAGCCCTCCGTCGTTTCAGACGGGTAGCACGTAGTATTCATGCTATGTTTGTTGACCTTCGTCAAGGCATAGTGTATGGTAGCTGCCTGTTACCTTTCTGCTGCATAGATAGATGCGTTGGTTTGGGAAAGTCGTATAGCCTTGTTGACCTTCGTCAAGGGTTTGTACGGGTGGATTCAGATTAACCCTGGATAATGACGGGTAGAACTTGACATGTGACTTATGATTTGTTGACCTTCGTCAAGGTCATAAGAGCATGGGGCAGAAATCACATCGGGAGTTTCAAAAGTACTGAAACTTGCCAGATATGCGCATACCTTCTGGAGTGTGATACCGTGAGCGGATTCCGTCACGTTGTCATGCGATGAGAGTTGGATCCCGATTCCCACTGATGAGTTAGTTTACTCCTCGGGTGACCCCGACTAATTCTTCTTTCAGGTTTGGAGGAGAATTTGAGGTACAGTGGGAGGTTTCCAGATTAGATAAATTGGTGACCATTCTGATCTAGGTTAGAGTGCACGCTGAGTGTTTCTTTTCTCTCTCTCTTTGGCAGCGACCATTGACCCGACCCTAAGACTATGACTTAGTGACCAAGTTGACCGAACCTTCTTAAACACCGGCTTTTGGATTGTCAGAGTTGCAGACCTCATTGCCACTCCTACTTTTACCCTTTTTCTCCAGGACACCCCGTTTTACTACGAACGTCCACTTCCATTGGACAAAACCATCGTATGGTTAGATACGAACTCGAAAGAATTTATTCGAGGATGGTTTCCGGTTCTGGAGAAAACGGATAGGATTATTCAGTTGTCTTTTCCTTTTACCCTCTCTCAGGTTATGAGTACTCCTTGGTTTAGGGGTAGTACACCTATTACGCAAATTGGATTGTCTTCTTCCAAACCTTAGGCTGGTGCCGACCGGTAGGGAATGAAGAAAACCAATTAGCATAACGATGGTGTGCAGAAGGTATTAAGTTCAGACAAAGCAAGGGATTAGTAAGAGGGCAGAGTAAATTGCAACAGATATTCATGACCAAACCAAATATTTCGTTACCACTCCCACATCACCTTTGTATTTCTCCAGGACACTCCGTATCACTACGAAGATCCACAGTTTATTTGGATACTCCATCGTATGGTTATATACGAACTCGAATGGAACTTGTTCCAGTTCGGGGATGGATTCTGGTTCAGGAGAAATAGGAATTAAGTTCATTCGGTTGTCTTTTATCCTCACCTTCTCTCGCATTGCGAGTATTCCTAGGATTAGGACAGTACACCCATTATGCTTATTGGATAGTCTTCTTCCAAACCATAGGCTGGTGCCGAACGGTAGGGAAGGAAGAAAACCATTTGGCCTAAAGGGGTGTGCAGAAGATAATGACTAAAGACATATGAAGGGATTTGGAGAGGTGGCAAAGAATTATACGGTTACAGTTGTGAATCTGGATAATGGAAAGGGCATTACGAGGAATACCAGGATACCCCATCGAAACATTTCAATGTTTCAGTTCAACTGTGTACTGTTAATGGAAAACTGATTTCCCGATTAGATACTTGCTCCAGGGTATGTATTTACCAGGTTTGATTCTCACATCTGTATGGTTTTACAGATGATGAGTGTGAGTAGGTTATTGGGAATTGGGTGATCATCCTCATTATATCGGGATTCATGGTAATCGGTGATATTTGAGGAGATCACCTGGGCTGTTTGCCGGTCGGCAAATATTTGGTTTTGAATATCCGCTGTTGTGCACCAATTTCAAATTGATATATCTGTACGTCTATTTTCATAGAGTGAGATATACCTTTTGATATTATGTCGATGACATTTACCTATATCAGTGGATGGTTAGGTAAGGAGCATTAAACAGCGGTGTAATTCTTCTTAACCATAAGTACAGTTTTCAATCTACGACACACAGTGAAAGAGTTGTTAGACTCAGCGGACTTATACAGAGTATTGTATGTTGTCCAGGGTCCATCAGGACAGAGGGGTTGGTCCTCGTACTATATTCGGTTTACTTATGACTTCTCTAGTTTTTAGACAGGTGTTTCGTGGAAACACAGGGTCCGAATTTGGAGAAGTTATTGGTATTTGAATAGAGTAGAGAACCAGGTATAGCAAGTATCGGGATTCTTCAAAGAGATCGAAGATGTAGATACTTGTGTATGGTATTCAGTTGATAGTAATGATAAAGAGATCTTGCTTCTCTTTCAGGTTACTCATAATTGGAAGTATTCCTAAGTTGAGTAACGCTGATCGGCCTCCTTCCATTTAGTTGACATGCACTGGGGATAGCTGCATGATTTGAATCTGGTTCAATTAAATCTGTGCCTCTGTTTCTATATTGGATATAGTACAGTTCATATCTTAACATTGTTAAGGTACGGGGAGTTGTCTGGCTTATGCTTAAAACCAGACACTGGACAACTCAAGGCACATTTCTGTAATGGCTGTTTGTGGGTTGACCCAGGCTATGACGCGGGTTGATTTTCTACCATCTGGATGAACAATAGCAATATTGTTCTAGACTCGCCACAGTTTTATTAAAAATGGATTTTTCAGAAAACAGTAGTGGGAGTATGGTAGAACTGGAAGTGATTCCAGAACCACAAACGATTACTGAAGATTTGATAAGGAACCTAAAGATTCAATCTGGATTGACATTCCATTGGCCACTCCGCAGATAAGGTGGGTAACTTCAGGCACCAGAGAGGTACTACGGTAGCCTCAAGGACGGTGACAGGGAAGTTCTTGTTTACCCACAATTGCCATTGCTGTTGTTCCAGGTTACGAGACCCGGCGGGAGGATGAGTATAGCGTCTTTCTAAACCAGTTTTAGAAGTGTACGTCTATATGACTCTGCCAGAGGGTTGTCGTAGTCAGTGGGAGCAGCGGAAGCATTGGTGGACAGGCTGCTTATGTCTATTTATAGACTAGAGCAGATGTAGCGGAGATAGATCATCTATTTCTGACGTGAAAGTCATGGGTTTGACTTCATCAGAATAGGGGATGGATCTGTTGAGAAGGTAGTAGGGTGTGATATCCTGGTATTTAGATGATATACACAGAGTAGGAAAAGAAACTCCTACACTACGATCGGTTATACTTTGGTCGTCACACAGTTGTTTCTCCACAAAGGAAATGGATTTTATATCAGACATACTGGTTACTAGATCTATGGTCTTAGATCTAGATTTGGGTGGTTTCCCAATCAGGGTACTTGACAGCATTCTAAGAGTATTTAGGATGGACGACTCTTGGCACGGTAGTGTACCTGCAGGTAATGGAGTCACCCTCTCCAAAGGTGTCTTACAGACTAAAGGGGAGAGGGACGGGCATGATTGGCAGATCACTTGCTCAGGCAATTGAGTCAATCGTGAGATGTCAAGTACCACACCAGATGTTGTTCTTGCACTAGATGCAATAAGTTGACATTAATCCAATCCTGGAGAAACAGTCGGAAGCAGTTTTAGAACATAAGTGGATGTTCTAGGGATATGATAACGACAGCCTCATTCAGGAGACAGTTATCATTCCAGGCTTCCAAGGTGACATAGACGACAAGGAGGTTGTCAGAGTTATAGTTTTCCTTCTGATGAGGGGCAGTATTTTGGACAGGTGGTCCAAGGCAATACTGAGGGAGGCATGGCGCGCAGGACACTGATTAAGTTCAGTTGTCAAAACAGTCTAAGAAGTTTGGATTTGGAGTTCATTTATGAGCTACGTCCCATCAGACATCCAGACATATTCTAAGACTGATATTGCTCATTTCGGGAGATAGGTTTCTCCGCGAACTTGAGATATAGAGAGACATAGAAAGAAACAACTAAGCGGATCCACTCACTGAGGCTATTCCTCGAACGCAATAGTTCCGCAAACGAGCTTTGTGAGACTGATTAGTAGAGGAGTTGGGTGTTCGGTATCACACGGGCTGTGAGTATGCGACATCGCAATAATTAGCCTTGAGTGCAAGTGGGAGATTGTTGGAGATAGTGCCCTCAGAGTCAATTATTAGGTCACAGGTACGTGATTGTAATGATTGAGGGAGGACCTATCCCAGTAGGACAGTCTTGCTCGAGATGATAGTATGCTATCTGGTTTACCTTTATCATCGTGTACTGCTTTAGGTGACATGACACGTCGCTATTACACGTTGATAGAGCCCCTAGGATTCTTGCTTGACCACCAGCAGTATGAGGGCGATCATATAAGTGGGAGCTGGGGGTCTATAAGCTTATCCTTAAAAGGTCCCTAGTCGTGGGAGTTTCGAGACTGGGCATCGATACTCCATTAGTAGACTAGTGTATACAGTCGAGACCCCGACGAGGGGCGGTGGCCGGTCTCACAAGCCACTGGTGTCAGTTGGATCACCTAAGATGTATACAGGTGCTCATTGGGTTATGAGTACACCGGACAGGACTCGCCGGGAACATGCTAGTTGGTCATATACCAGACGTCAGATGGCAGTTCCCTGGTGACATGTGTGCAGGTTAGTTCATCGACCTGGGGATCGTCATTTGTCTCGTATGAGTTCCCACTGTACTTTGATTACTACCCTACCACGGCTCAAAGGAGTCGTGCAAACAGGTTTTAGTTGGGTACAGTCCCGAGCCACATGGAGGCAGTGAGCGTATCTTTAGGGGTTCGTCTGTCCCGGTATTGGGGGTGAGGTCGTGCTGTGTCTAGGAGAGCCATTACACAAAGTCCTTGGCCAAGGCAAGGAGATTTACTGGTAGGTATTCCAGTAGTATCTCAGGGTGTTCTGGGCTACACTCCGACACGACTTGTACCGTTTTTGGGGGTCTGACTTTTACCAACCCCCTAAGCCCGCCATGCGATGCTCATAGACGAACGGACCGGACTGCACGGATATTGTCACTGACAGGCTCAGTTGGGTGTCGGGGTGAGCTTCCTCATCGACGTCCCTTTTGGTCAATAGCTGGTGGCCCGTCACGTATTGGCATATACCTCTGACGTGCTAGTGGTTAAATCCACAGCCATAGTATTGACGAGTCTTTAGAGTCCACCACATTTACAGTTACTCAAGCTTTCGGGCGAAAGGTTGTAGAGGCCGTATGGAGATATGGCAAGGTCCGATCAGATACGTGCGGTATTGCACGGATCAGGATCGGACAGTTTGTACTATAGGCCGTATGGTTATATGGCAGGGTTCGATCAGATACGTGCGGTATTGCACGGATCAGGATCGAACAGATATTACTAGCCGGCTTTGGTTTAAGCCGGATCCTAGTATAGTACAGTGTAGACTTTGTCTCATTGCATTTGTATTTCGGTCGAAATACAGATGCGGGTGTGTATGCACAGTATCGGGGTTTTCCTGTAATTTATTACGGGAACAGTTTTTGGAGTTGCCAGTTTGTTTTCCGTTTCGGCCAATTTTCCATTGTTCCGTTCATTGGCCGAAGATTGGTGGAGGAGGGCTTATTTGCATTGTTGCAAATAAGTGTTTGTGGAGGGGTTCTTTGCTTATTGTTTTATCATGATAGCCTCTCATTGACCTTGACTTCTAGCTTCATGATTGCTTGACTTTTAGTGACCATCATGGTTGTTGATGATGAGCTTGGTGATGATGGTTGGATGAGTGTTGGTTTTGCTTGTGATCATTACTTGATATCATAACCATTCCTTTCTCTCTCTCTTTTGATGATGGTTGGGTTTTGATCTTTTGTTTTAGAATATATCACTCCCTCACTCTCATGCTCTTCTCACCACCTAAAAAGAGTGTGGCCGGCCATTCTTTTGGGTAAGGGTTGATTGATTCATTTTTGGTGTGGCATATTGTTTTCTCATGCTTGCTAGAAAAGCCCTCTAGTTCCTTTCCAAAAGTTCCTCTCTTTTCCTTCACCAATGGCAATTCCACGATCCCCAAAAATGAGACTTGCTCACTACATATTCTACAACGAACCTTGGGCACGTCGAGTAGCCGGCTTCGTGCCCGAGTTGCCTCGGCATTGAGGTGGGAGCCCGTAAACGATGTAGGCAACGTGGTGCACTTCCGGCGACGAGGATGAGACGGACGGAGATCCCGCGAGGAGATCGGATTGGAGATGAAGACCGGAGGACTTGGATCGTCGGTATATCTCTTTCCCATCTTCTATTATAGCTTAGACTAGTTAATGGTTCGATCCGGGTTATAGTGCGCGGTGGTGCCGGTTTGCTAAGTCCGCAAAAATTAAAGTTATTCACTGCTTCCGCATTCCGGCGTCGGATTGACGGCCGGGGCGCCGCCGTGCACTTACACATATGTCTGAATCTTGAGAGATCATCAGAGAATGTAATGAAGTACAAAGAACCGGTCCTGGCATGTGTAGATATGGGACCTTACATACATCATCATGTATCAGTCCCAAGAGTTTACTAACTCTTTCTCTGTTTCTAATAAACAGAGCTATGGTCATCTTTATCTTTGTGACATGACTGGCAAGTTTCACAAGATGTAAATTCAAACTGATTTAAATATGCATCTATTATGTAATTTAAGCTAGTCGGGTCACATTGGTATGACCTAGTCTACAATACCTCAAGAAGGATTCGTTCATTTCTGAACTCTTCCTCTTGTGTGTGTTCTATATACTAAGAACTGTAGTTTGATTTAGAACATCAATGCTTTTAGATAACGTGCCTGAACCGATCAACTTTTGATTTAGGAAATGTTCAAAACATTATCCAACAATACAAAATTTTATCATTTCTTTACTAATAAAGAGACTGATATGATTTTGTATATCAGGTTCGGTATCTAATAACATTCGTTCAGAATCAATGTATTTGGAATACAGGGTGACAGTGACCAACAGACTTGGCTGCAACACTTGCACCGTTTTCTGTCTCATGAAACTTATCACCCGTTCTCAGTTCTCTACCTATCTGTAGCCCTATGTAACAGATTACATATCTGGGATCCTGATCCGGTATCAAATACCGAGGACGTAGAGGATACAGAGAAACAGTTCTTTGTAATGAACATACCCGAAGATGATGCATCAGTATGCACTTTCTTCGTTTGGGCGGCATGGGAATTCTGGTAATCCCCAATTTTCTGCTCTGACTTATAACAATTATAAGTTGGAGCGGGACCAACGTTCCCCAGCTCAGTATAACAAGCGGGTTCGGTCAATACATCCGTATTATTATCTTGATTAAGGCGTGATATGGTCGCTACCTGGAGAGAGAGAGAAGAAAACACTCAGCGTATGCTCTTGTAAGATCAGATTGGTTATTATTTTATCTAATCAGGATAGCTCCCACTGTTTTAATCAAATCTTCCTTCAAACCCTAAAAGGAAAGACTAGCCGGGATTAGTTACACACTACAAGTTCGCCAATCTTTCAGCCAGGCCAGTATCGGTACTTTGAGGGAGGTCCCCCGTGCTTTCGCACGAACCTAATTAATGTAAACCTCGTTTTCCCAGAGGCGTAACCTCGTTAACACCTTTCTAGACACCTACTTGATCGGCTAATTTTAATGTGTAAAACTCTCCCAGGAGTAACTCTTACTCGTAGCGGGTATCGGGATCCAACTATCTCATAGAAGGTATGCAATCTCATTGCAAATTTCAACACTTGAAATTCCCGATAATATTTTACCCCTAGCGTCCTATGACCTTGACGCAGGCCAACAAACCATAGTCCGCTAGTCAAGTTCAACCCGTCATTTCTTGATTGAATTAAACCCACCCGCACGACCCTTGACGCAGGCCAACAAAGTCGCACGACTACCCTAATCCAATCTGCATCATATGCATAAATAGATAAATACTAGTTAGCTACCACACACTACGCCTTGACGCAGGCCAACAAACGTAGCACGAATACTAAGTAGGACTTATCTGAAATGACGGAGGGCTACGACAGATTTTCTGAAAACCTATTGCGTAATGAACTTGATATCGTCGTAGAATCAAATGATTTTAAAATGGAGTGTTTTTGAGGTTTTTCTAGTTTTGCTAAAGGGGTCACTCCCGGTGAAGGGATCGTCGGCCCTTTCCTCGTCGAATGAGGTGCGGGATATATCATATATATCACTGTGCAAAGCAAAAACTATAGAAGCAATCAAAAGACAAACCGAGTGTGTAGCATCTGCCAGTTATTGCTAAAGGGGTCACTCCCGGTGAAGGGATCGTCGGCCCTTTCCTCATCGAATAAGGTGCAGGATGTTCTACAAGGAACACCACGATGCAAAGCAAGAACTGTAGCTACCTGTTTTTGAAAATTCGATTCCACAACATCTTTTAGGTTTCTTTTTCTTTAATTAATCATATTAATGAAGTCTCATCATTTAAGTACCTAAACATCACAGATAAATACGACGTACACTTATGCCATCCGCATTCGCCTCGATGTCCCCTCGTGCACCGTTAGGTTAGGTAACTAACGACAGAGCGGGGCAGGGCTAGCGCGGGTGTAAAACATAAGTAACGTCTATATAATATATCATATATACTATATACAGTATCCATCACAGCATATCAAATGATCACATCACAGATATCGCAGCAGAATAAACATATGAAACATTGGATATACTAGGACGTCCGTGTTTTCAATACGAGCCTGTATAAAACACGGATTCCACGGTCGCGATGAATAGCCAAACCCACACCCCTAGACACCTACGAGAGCGACAAACAACCCTACCAATTCTAGAGTTAGGAGACCCGGACTCGACTCCTCGAGTTGGTCTCCCACTGGACCCTAGAACCCGGTTACTTGTGCTCTCCTTGGGTCTATCCTAGTGCGGAAAAGTAAATAATTTACAAATGGTGACATCTTCTGCAATCTGGAAGTGCCCCAATAAAAGAATATTACATACAAGTTTTTACATGAATGAAAATGAAAAACACCCATCTCACATAAAAAACCCCGGCTATTCAAACACGACGATCCAATATAACATATCCAGCAACACATAACATCACATGTCATCAACGTAAGTAAATATGCCCATCCCAATTGTCGTTGACATATAGCAACGAAACCGGCGATATCACATATTACACTTACGGTCACAGAAAAGAAAGTGTAAAACTACAACAGTTGGAATCCGCAAACTTTTTAGACATCGCATGCCTAATCAAATGAATTCCTTAGATATCACATGCCTAACAATTATAAACCCCGCATTTTAGTCTCATTTATCGAAAACTCTTTTCAATATCAAGCCGGGCAATTCAACAAGATTCCCGGCATCCTGACCGAATGCTCGTCGCAAACTTTAGTAGACGGCCGCACCCCCGATACCGTCGACGAAGTGCACCAAAGCAGAACACCGCTGCCGCGAGCACCCGAACGGATGCTTTCGGCGACGGGGTTCTCCTACAGTCACTTGGTCGGGGCTATGGGGCATGGCTATTTATTAAGTTTACCGGCGAGTATCCGTGTACGCAACGTGATTGCGACGGACTTTTGATCACATCAAAATTCCATGGCAACCGATCAAGTGAGACTAAAGTGCTATGTTTATAACATTCATTCAGTTATCTCATAACTACTTGTGGATTCCAAATATTGTATCACATTCCAGGTAAATAGAAAATGTTAAACTTTCCGATTGAACATTCAAACACCCAAGTTTCTCAAAACAGCTCAATACATGAAATATGTTTAAAAACATTCATTTCATGCCACAGTACCAACGGTCTAGCCGTAGAAGGGTCAAGCCAATGCCTCACATGTGGCACGCCGTACTGCCCTAAATCCTAAGGTTCAAAGGGCAGTTCAAGACGGTCACATAATCGAGTTAAGGTTTGTTGTCTTCTAGAGGGTCCATCGCGTTACTTGCACTACTTAGAACATTCTTAAACCACGGAAAAATCCAACACATGGAAATTTCCCGGCAGGGGAAAAAATTGGGTATTTATATCCGGTCGAACTTTTTAACATATTCTAAATTATCCGGAAAAACACAGACAAAGTTAAACTTCCCGATCGAATCGACGAACTCCCAATACAACCCAGAAAACCCAACTGTTGAGTAAACTTTAAAAATTCCCAGAAAACACAGGCATTGCATACGGGTATTACTGTGTAAAGCACGTGACAAGATGCTCCTATATGGCCGCGGAACCGCCGCACCTGCCAGGGTGGGGCCGCTGTTCCGCGACGCTTTAGTCGAGTTAGGTGCACGTGCTTCACAGTAACTCCTAGAAAACCCTGCTGTATTTTTTGGATATTTTTAATTTGGAAAAATCCACTGTTTTGAAAAATGTACAGAGAAGGGTTAAATCTAGGGTTTCGGGGTTCGATCGGGTTTCTAACTTCGTCTACTCATCGCCTAAGGCTCTAGCTAGGCTCTGATACCACTGCAGGGTTCCTAGGCACACTCAAGAGGTTCCACAACTGATCAACCATAGAAAAATCAAATTTTACATGTGCCGAGAAACCCTAATGCTAGATCGTTAACTAGAGGATAGGCGAAAACAAATGCAAGCAAATAACTTTATTGCTAAGTGAATGGAAATACAACCTTTGTAGATCCGGTCCTCCACTTCTTTAGCTCCGTGATGAAGTCCCTTCGCTGCGATCACCGGGATCCCGAACTCTAGCGATGGTTTCGTCGGAGAAATGAGCGGGCTAGGTCGTTGACTTCGATGCCGAAGATGATCTACGTCGAGGCAACTCTAACTCAAGCTCCATCTTCACTAGCTCATGAAACTTTTGAAGAAAACACCCAATACAACATAGCAAGTGGTAGAGGATAAAAAAATAGGAAGTGGGTTCACTTTGGATTTGGATTTCTCACTTGATTTCATCACTTAGAATTTTCTAGTAAGCATTCTTCAACTCATGAAGAAGATGAAGAAGAAAAGAATGGAAAAGAATTATTATATTAGAAAATTCAAGTGATTCTTATCATATAGCAACCATGGGTTAGTTTAACTCATGTATAGAATAAACTAGGGTTTAGGTAATGGTTAGGTTTAAGAATAAAAACAAAATGGTGAAGCTTCATGAAACTCCAAGAATAAAACAAAGAAAGCCACCATATTTGTTTTTGCCCCAAAAATAAATGAATGAATAAATAAATAAGGCAAATGAAACCCTAACCATTAACTAAACATGGTGTATAGCATACACACACACCCATTTTTTCATGTATCATCAAACATGATACAATCAAGTGCACAAAAATATATCACATATACTACTTGTGCACATCAAGTGAGAAAATCAATCTTAAGTGAACAAATACTAGTTAATGTAAAGTAATATATCAAATATATAATTATACATTAAATCATTAAATCAACACTTGATTTAATGATCCGGTCATATTGCATATAACCGATTAATATCAATAGTAACAACTTATCGAATCAACACTTGATCCGATAACCCGGCTATATCGCATATAACCGATCAATGTCACAAATCGCGAGAATCGAATACAGTATCACATGCTGGTAATATTCTCGGTCCCGCACATATCTCATATGCGCTCCTATTTCGTTTCGCTTGAGCCAGGAAACCTCTGTGTAGGACTCTAAAGACTCGTCAATACGCCGGCAGCAGGTGATGATCATATCAAACACCTACAAGCCGAAAGCGGTCTGCTAAACGTAACGGCCACCCGAGTATTGAGCGATCAGAAGATCAACGAGCAAGCCCGCTCACACTCCTGTGAATCCAACCAGTAACACTTACCGTACAGTCCGGTCTCGTCGTCTGATATGTCGCATATCTCGCCTAGGGGTGGTAAACGTGACCCCAATAGCTCAATAAGTCGTGTCGATATGAGGTCTATAACAGTTCGAGAAACTACAGGTAACACTTACCAGTAAATCTCAGCAACCCTGGCCAGGGATTTCCGGTTATAGCCAATCGAACACAGCGCAACATCAACTCCCTATACCGGGAGAGACGAATCCCCTCCTATCGCTCATTGCCTCCATGTGATTCGGGACTGTACCCAAAAACCACCGTTTTGCACGCCCTCTTGGACGTGGTAAGGTGGAAATCAAAGCACAATGGGAATCACACAAGACTCTATGACGATCTCCGGTCTACAGACTAACCTGTACCAGTGTCACCAGAGAACTGCCATCTGACGTAAGGTATAATACCATCTGGGAGTTCTCGGCGAGTCCGTCCAGTATACCCAGTCTCCACTGAGCACCCGTATATCATATCTGATGTCAAACACCAATGGATATGGGATCTTCCATCACCCATCTGTATGGGTCGAGAAGGTATACGCTAGTCTACACTGGTATATCGATGCCCTGTCTCGATACACCCACGACTAGGGACCTTGAAGGATGTACTTATGGACTACCATGTCCCCACTAGTATGATCCGCATCATAGTCCAGGTAGTCAAGTACACATCCTAAGGGCTTTACCAACATGTAACAGAGAGACAATCAGTGTACACGTTAAGGTAAAGAGCAACCAGATAGCATATTATCATGTCGAGCAAGAAAGTCTTCCCTATATATGTCCAAGCATCCACTACAATATACATCCTATGTATAGTAATGGCCTCTAGGGCATACATATAACTAACAGATGTCGCACAGTGCACAGATGGCCATCACAAGAAATCCTCGGCCGGGGTAGTGGAGAATTACTGATTTGGATCAGTAGTTTCTCAGGAGGTGATGGGCTTCATACCGACACGAATTATCGCGTTATTAGGGGTTTGACTTTAAAAACCCCCTAGACTCGATATGCGATATTCTTAGACGAACGGACCGGACTGTACGAATATTGTCACTATCAGGCTCAGTAGGGTTTCTGGATGAGTTCGCTCGTCAGCTTCCCTTCCAATCAATACATAGGCAACCGTTACGTACAGCTTGTACCTCTGACGTGCTAGAGGTTATACCCAGTGCCAATGTGTTGATGAGTCATTAGAGTCCCTCACAGACTGTTCCCAAGTTCGGGCGAAACATTGTAGAGGCCGTATGGTTTTATGGCAGGGTTCGGAAAATACACGTGCGTTTACGCACGTATCATATTTCGGGCAGATAATACTGGTGGGCTTTGGTTTAAGCCGGATCCGAGTATTATACTGTGTAGATATAATATGTTTGTCTCAGTTGCATTTGTATTCGGTCGTAATACAAATGCGGGTATGTTTATACTGTTACGGGGTTATCCTGAAATTCGTTTCAGGATCGCTTTTGGAAGTTGCCAGTTTCCAGTTTTCTATCAGCCGTATTAAACATTCGGTTTAATACGGATTTATCTTTTCATCGCTTGGGTGAGTCATAGGGTGAGTCATGTGTATGGAAGCTTCTAGATGGTGACTAGGATGATGAGGTGGCTGGTGACTCATTAGTGCATTAAATGAAGGATGATGACTAGGTTAATGATTCATTAGTTCATTAATGTTTATGCAAGGTGTTATCTTTGACTCATGCCTTTCTTTTTGTGCTAATGGTCACCCTCTCCCCTCCTACACTCACCTCCCTCTTCCTATAAGTGGCCGGTCCCTCTCATGTGAGGAATTATGGTTGTTGATTTGAAAAAGATGCAAGTATTTGGTTCATGGAAATTAGTATACTCTATTTCTCATTTTCACCCGATCCAAAAGGCAACTTCATTAACCGTTCGTCCATAGCTTTGGACGTAACGAGACAAAGTGTTCTACTCATTCTCTACATCAATCTTGGTCATCTCTTTTAGCAGACTTGATGATCGAGTTGCCTCGGTTCAGAGGCGGAGCTCGTTTAAAGATCCGTCGACGTGGTGCCACGTGGACGAGAAGACTGGAGATTCACGAGATCAGAGCAGCCGCAACAAAGCGTGGGATGATGGTTGAAGACCGAAGGACTCGGATCGTTCGGTATAACATTTTTACCCACTTTGTAGTTTGTTAGTTTAGCTTTAATGGCAGATCCGGGTTATAGTATACGATAGCGCCAGTCAAAAAGTTTTTGTTCCACATTTTGCGTCTGTTAGACGGCCGGGGCGCTACAGTGTACTTACACCAAGTTTGATTGATCTCCCATCGACCTAGGGGGCCATACATGAGGATACCTCCACGGCAGCGCTTGACACACTCGCCGGCTGGTGACTGGAGTCAACTCGACAGGAGATCGCCAGACAAATGGCCAACCTGACATGGAAACACGACAATACAAGCGAGGATATCCTACGAACATCCTTCACACACAAAAGACAAAATGCAAACCGACGAATCAAAGGTTTTTCTTTTATTGCCAAAATCAAGGTCTTTACAAAGGGTATTCTGAGGCCCCCCAGCCCTACAAACTACCCGGAGGCTTACTTCGGCCACTTCATCGTCAGCGTTACGGCCCAAGGCCCTACCACAGGAGACTTTGCCACCAGGAGCGCGCCCTGCTTCCCTCGCCATCTCTCACCGGAGGCCTCGTCGTCGGAAGCGGAACCCGAGCACGGAGTTCACCATCGTCGAACTTGGGAAACTGTTCCTTCACGGCGTCCAGAGCCTTGTTCCACGCGATGGCAGAATACTCCCCGAGCTCGGCATAAAACTGCTCTGATGCCTTATACTTGGCTACAGCTTTCTTAGCCCGAGCCTCGGCAACTTGGGCCTTCAGCAGTGCCGCCTCGGCATCTCCCCTGCTGGTGTCCCTATCTTTTTCCAATGCCGCAAAGCGTTCGGCCATGTCCGCCAGCTTCCTATCGGCAACCCGGAGAGACGCGTTCAGACGACGAAGGGCACCCCGAGTCGCCGAGTTGGCAAGCTCCGCAGCCTCCGCCCGGCCCACCACAACGTCGGCCTTTTCCCTCTCCTGGCGTAGGTCGCGTTGCAAAATCTTGACCTCCGAAGGGAACGCCTCTACTGGCCTCGGGGCGTAGAACGCCCCCTCGGCCTCCATGCGAGTGGCAAGGGCGCGGTGTTGAAAAACCTGACAGAAAGCCGACGAGAAACCAGGAAGCACCCGAACCAAGGGAAGGCATACCAAGACAAATACGCGTGGAAGGATTCATACCTGGACCGCCCCTTGGGCCATGGCCTCCAATTGATCCTTCAAGGAGTCACACAGAAGCTTTCCCCCAGCCGACTCCTCCATCCCGGCGAGCAGGCCAGCGGCGACAGAAAGCCCAGACGGAACCGTGAAGACGGAGCCCCCTTCCTGCATGGGAATCCCTTCAGGGGCCTTCGACGATGGCGCGCGAGAAACCGTCCTCTTCCTCTTGAGAAGGGGCCTGCCCTCGCCCTTCCCCCCGTCCCCAGTCTGGGACTCGAGCAACTGCTGACGACTCTGGCTGCCGCCAAAGAAACCACCAGATGCCGTCGACGAAAAGGACGATCTTGCCGCCTGCAGAGAATCCGGCGGAGGGCGCGAGCTGGTCGGGGGCTCGGCTACGCCACTAGCTTCCTCCCGGCGAGGGCCGCCCGAAGAGTGGGGGCGAACCATGTATCCCAAAGGAAGAAGAACGCCGAGCGGCAGCGAATCAAGGAAGAAGGGAAATGAAAGGTTGGGGGCCCTGAGGTGGGCCCCGCCCCCGTTTTATCACCGCGTACGGCCGCATCCAACGGCGCCCGTCACCTCCCGCCGAAATGACTCCTCACGCCCAGCGGCTCCGATCGCTCCACGTGTCGTCCTGCACTGAACCGCAACCAATCGGGCGCTGTAGGCCCGCATACGTCGTACTGGCAGTCATCCTTTGACACGTGGACCATTGCTTCAGTTACATAGTGCACGAACCGGCACACCCTCATTAAGGTGCGGAGATCTCGCCTTGGTTCGCTAGCGGAAAAGACAACCGACGGCCCGAGGACTCGTCCCGACGAAACCCTAGAAGGGATCTCACCTCGGGAGGCCCAGCAGTCCACTCCTGACCCGACCACTAGCTGGTCGGGACAAGAGTGGGGGGCTAATGATAGTGCTCAATATTGGCGATCCCCAAGATCATGACACGTGGCATGTGACGTGTCCCAGAACTCAGAAGAAAGGACCCACAGGGGCCGACCAGGCCACCCCGTGCCCGATCTGCAAGCATGAGCTGGCCCTCCTCGAGGCCCCTGCAAATTGGCCTCCTCGGCCCCTCGGCTTGCCCCGAGCTGCCACCAGACTAAGACCCCTCGGCCTCCTCGCTCGTCCCCAAGCTCCCGGCCGAGTCCGTCTTCCTCGGCCCTTCGACCAGCTCCACCGCTCACAGGCGTAACCCCCGCTCCGTGAATCTTGCCATGCACAGATTTTACGCCAGCAACATCCCACGTTTCACGCCATCAATCCCCATTAACGGGCGATCCGCTTTCTACGCGGGCATGACGTCGGGAGGCGTAACCGCCGGCGAGATTCTCACGCCCGCTGCTGCGTGCTCCACCGCTATATAACCCCCCATCACAGAGGGGTCAAGTAAGCCATTCTTTATACTTTTACGCCGTTACTCTGCTCGGATTTCATCACTAACTTGAGCGTCGGAGGGTTTTTGGTGGTACCGAACCCCCCTGGACTTCTTTGCAGGTACTCGGCCATAACTCCCTCACCTCACCTCTTCCTCCAAAAACCCATTGAGACCCGCACGCGAAGGAAGATAATCAACTAAGTTCACCACGAGATCAACGGAAGACAACATCTGACGGAGGCCCGAAAAGGAGCTCCATCACATACAAATACACCATTATTTCAACTCAAATACTACATTACCTAACTTTCCAACATAGAAAACAATTAAAATTTACACACACACACACACACACACACTACAAATAGGGGTTGCCCCTACGGATTTATCCGTAGGGGCAAGAAATTACGCTGTAGGTGCAAACGCCGTAGGTGCAAGTCTTAGCCTTGAACATGCCCTTACGGTTAAATACTTGCCCCTACGGCGTACTGCGTAGGTCTATATGTCCCTACGGATTAGACTGTAGGGACAAAAAATTTATTTAATTTATTGGTTTATAAAATGAAATAGTTGTCCCTACGGAGTTATCCGTAGGGCCAGATATCTGCCCCTACGGATACATGCGTAGGTCCAGATATGTAGGGGCAAAATATCAGGATACCTGATATTTTGTCCCTACGGATACCTGTGTAGGGGCATTTTTAAGCCCCTACGGATATATCCGTAGGGACAAGTATAACCCCCTCTTACTGAGATCATAGGGGCAAAATATCAGGTATCCTGATATTTTTCCCCTACGGATAAATTGTAGGGGGAAAGTAGGACCCTACGGATTAATCCGTAGGGGCAATGTTAGGCCCTACGGATTAATCCGTAGGGACAGCTTATCAGGGTTTTTTTTTAAAAAACGGCTGCCTGTTTTTTTCTCTCCCTGTGCACAATAATATATATATCATATATAAAATTAATCAACACACAGAATATATACCGCAGTATTCATAATCACATCTCACGCATAATATACAAAAGAAATTAACAAACAGAATACGATATCAATATAAACATGCAAACACCACCAATATCAATATTGTCCAAAATATATACAATATGTATCATATAAATAAATACATGTTTAAAATATAAGAATAAAAAAGCTACCCTAGCTCGGTCTAGCTCCACCTCTGATAAATGCCGTAATCTAGCGCGCCTGCTCCTCGGATATACCCTGAGTCAATAAATCATACAATGCAGAGTATGCGGGAGTCTGAATGGGCTGTGGAGCTGTAGGAGTGGTCTGCGCAACCGCCGCCGAGGTAGTGGCTTGCGGAGCCGCAGCTGCTGGAGTCTGAGCGGGCAGTGGAGCTATAGGAGTTGTCTTTGGAACCGCAGCCGAGGTAGTGGCTTACGGAGCCGCAGCCGAAGAAGATGCGTGTGGAGGCTCGACCGATGTACCCTGTCGCGTCTGGACCTACGTGTGTAATAAACGAGTAAGAACTGTGTATTAGTCGAATTCGTATCATTATCAAGTTATTGTGAAACCCCAATCTATGTATACTTAGGGACTAATAAAAGGAACCCACATTGAGTACCAGCCTATGCTCATGATGATGCATGTGTGAGTTGTGACCCTTAGGAGATGGCTTGAGTTGAACCTCCGCTAGGTTGTTAATATTGTAGGCCTAAATGAAAGATCTCAATTGATTTGTTAATTGGAGTTTTGATGAATGTTGATGTGTCATTGGGATAATCCTTATGTTTTGTAAAGAATGATCAGCTCCCTTTTCTTGGACCTCATTCTTATGCTTTTATTGGTAAAATCCAATGATAAACTTATGTATCTTCTAGAATATATATAGAATATGTTAGGTACCATGCGTTCGTGATTAAAGGGCTAGCTCTTCAATTAGTTTATTAATGCATGGAGATATAAGATATGAGTAGAGATTTTTGTGGGTCTAATGGATATGTGCATCTCATATAATCTAATGAATGGCCAAAATGTTCAACAAAAGTGTCAACATTTTTAAAGATTTTGGTGCGATAATCTAAGGAAAGCGATCCAAAGTTCAAATCACAATTGAAAGAATATAATAACATACCGCATGTTATTTCCTAACCGAGGGTCTCAAATATGGATCTCTAATGTCATTTTCTAAGGGATACAACAAAACCACCAATCACTATGTAGCCTAGTAAAAATTTATATATGCAATACTATATCCAGTTTGGAAAACCGTAGTTTATTTTAATTAGATATGTATGTATGATTAATTAAAGCTAAGTCTATAACCAAATAAGCTCAGGCAACGTACTAATATTGGATATGTTGCTATCTATAATATGACATAATATTTTACTATTAAGTAGTATACATACCAATATCTCCTTCAACTCCTGAACGGTGGCTTTCAAGCTGTCCAGTTCTTGCTGGAAACATCGTTCATGGGAGATGGAGGAAGTAACCGCCGGAGTGGAGTCCAACCTCATATGGGCCCTGCTAGGACCCAGTCCCCGGCCTCTCTCTCAACCTCCGTGGTGCCCTCTGTGTGCGGCATCTAGGACTGGGGTCAGCAGCATCGGATCGTTTTGTCCAGTAAAATCGATCCCCGATGCCTCCGCTTGCTCAACCACCCGCTCCTACACCCACATTAACCAGTAAAATATAAGTACATCATTTAAATTTGAACCATTCAAAACAAAAATTTAAAATAGGGGTTGAATAAATATTAACACTTACGCAATACTCCTGGGTAGCGGTGTCGGGGTATCGAAGCTCGCCCGTGACGGGATCTGTCGATGTGCCGTGGATGGCAAGATACGCGGACAGCACGCTCGGTGTACCACCCTGCGCCAGGGTCTGAGCTCTCTGCAATATTAGAAAATAACTCTTAATATTAGATATATTAGAAAATAACTCTTAATATTACATTATATCACAAAGGCCGGTCTATTGTAATTTACCGATAACTCCATGGCACGAGGAATATTCCTCGAGCCACCTGTATAAGTGGGGCGACCCCTCTTCGCCAACTTCTTATTCTCTTTATTTTGATCGGCCTATTTCTGCACAACACATTCAGATTTAGTTTTTTAATTAAGCAACACAAAAAAATAAATTATATACTAAACAATGAATTACATTTAAAGTACATACCTGTTTGCGATGATAGTCGAAATATTGGCACAATAGAGGCCGTGTATCTACGTCGACTCTCGCAAAGGCCGAAGTAGATAGGAGGGCTGCTCTCTCTGCCTTGGGGGTCGCCATCCACAGGGAATAGCAGTCGGTCTTCAGCTCATTCCTGTTGTATCGGACCTTCGTCTGCATGTTCTTCATTAGGCCATTGTATAGAGCATGAAAATCGAGCACCCTCTCAGGGTGATCAGGGTCTGGTACAGGCTGAAAAGCGTAATCCAACTGAAAATACAAAAAAAACATTGTTATTAGATTGCAAGTGTTAATAATAAATATATTGGATAAATCAAATGAAAATATATATTAATACCCGGGCCTGATCCCAGAAGAGGGCGAATGAGCGCCGGTGCTGGTCGCCCCACTCAACGTGAAGTGGATGGTTCTTCACAAGCCGGATCTCATCCCCCATATACCGGCCGAACCTTTCGGCATGATCGCCTGTATAGCGATAATCAGGGGTAAAAAAGAAGGGGAATGCTGCCTCCCCACTAGCTCTGTCGGGCCTCAGCCTGTGGGACTGATTCGGGCCTCGAGTCCCCCTCTCGGGATGGGGAGGCCCTGTTGGATATAGTGCCCTCAAAGACAATTATTGGATCGCAGGCACGTAATTGCAGTGATTGAAGGAGGACCTATACCGGTAGGACAGTCTTACTCGAGATGATAGTATACTATCTTGTTTATTTTTATCAAACGTGGACTGCTTTAGGTGACATGATATATCACTATTGCACGTTGATAAAGCCCCTAAGATTCTTGCTTGACTACCAACAATATGATGGCGATCATATACATGAGAGTTGGGTAGTCTATAAGCACATCCTTAAAAGTGGTCCCTAGTCATGGGAGTTTCGAGATAGGGCATCGATACTCCGGAGCAGACTAGTGTATACAGTCGAGACCCCGACGAGGGGCGGTGGCGGGTCTCACAAGCCATTGGTGTTAGTTGGTTCACCTAAAATATATACAGGTGCTCATTGGGTTATGAGTACACTGGACAGGATTCGCCGGAAATATGCTAGCTGGTTTTTGAAACCTGTCGTCAGATAGCAATTCCCAGGTGACATGTGTACAGGTTAGTCTATCGACCTGAGATCGTCATTTGTCTCGTGTGAGTTCCCACCGTGCTTTGATTATTAACCTACCACGGCTCAAAGGAGTCATGCAAACAGGTTTTAGTTGGGTACAGTCTCGAGCCACATGGAGGCAGTGAGCGGATCGGCAGGGGATTCGTCTCTCCCAACATTGGGGGTGAGATCGCGCTGTGTTTAGGAGAGCCATTCGCAAAGTCCATGGCCATGGCAAGCGAGATTTACTGGTAGGTATTCCAGTAGTATCTCAGGGTGTTCTGGGCTACACTCCGACATGACTTATACCGCTTTTGGGGGTCTGACGTTTACCAGCTCCCTAGGCCCGATATGCGATACTCATAGACGAACGGACCGGACTGTACGGATATTGTCACGCATAGGCTCAGTAGGATTCCAGGATGAGTTCACTCATCGGACTCCCTTTCACTCAGTACATGGACAGCCGTTACGTACAGCTAGTACCACTGATGTGCTTATGGTTAAACCCACTGCTAGAGTATTGACGAGTCTTTAGAGTCCTCCACAGAAAGTTTTCCAGTTTGGGCGAAACGTTGTAGAGGCCGTATGGTTTTATGGCAGGGTTCGAATATACGCGTGCACTTATGCACGTGTCATGGTTCGGACAGATAATACTAGCGGGCTTTGGTTTAAACCGGATCCTAGTATTATACTGTGTAGATTTTGTCTCATTGCATTTGTATTCGGTCGGAATACAAAAGCGGGTATGTATATATAGTTGTGGGGTTATCCTGTAATTACTACGGGATCGCTTTTTTGAAGTTGCCAGTTTGATTCTTTTCTTTAGCCAAAACACCATCTATCTTGACCTGGCTGAAATTTGTAGTGTGGGGAGGAGGGGTAATTTGCATATATGGCTTTTATAAAATGGAGGGGTTTTTTGCGGTGGGGGGGGGGGGCTCCAGAAATTTCCAGCAACATTCTAGCCCATTCTTGAATGAATGAGTCATTCTTTGCATTGATTGCATTTTGGAATCCTTAGGATATTTTCTTTATGATTTTTGTTGCATAAGGTCACCATTCCTTGCCTTATGCTCACCCCAATCACAACAATTCCCAGTAAGGAATTTGAGTGGCCGGCCACACATTTTGTGAAGGGGAGAGGGATTCATTTTTGATAGTGTGCTTGATTGATTTTTACTACAAAAATTCTTTAAGCTCTTTTTCAATCTCCATCCCTATTTGGCAACTTCAATTAACCCTCACCCGATTCGTTGGGTGACTCGAGACAAAGTATTCTACACTATCTCTACTTCAACCTTGGACATGTTGGCTAGCAAACTTCATGTCCGAGTTGCCTCGGTTCAGAGGCGGGAGACCGTATAAAGATTCATTGACGTGGCGCATCCTTCGGCGAGGAGGAGACTGTAGATCGAGCGAGATCGGAGAGCGAGCTTCGTCGGTGCATCCGCAACAAGCTAGGGGCAGAGTTTAAAGACTGAAGGACACAGATCGATCGGTATAATCTCGAAACCCTCTTTTATAGTATACTAGTCTATGGTTAATGGAACGATCCGGGTTTTAAGTTTGTGTTAACGCCAGTTCGTAAAAAGTTTTTTGTTTCGCATTTGGCCTCGGAAAGACGGCCGGGGCGCTACCGTAGACTTACATTGGTATCAGAGCCAAACTATTAACCATCTACTAGTTGGTTTAGACAATGTTAAAGTATCAAAACCGGAACGAAACCCAAACGACGTCACGGAATTTATAATTTCTGTTGTTTTTGAAATGGTCCAGAATTTTTTTTTAAACATGTTCAGAAGACTACTCAGGAGGACACATGAACACACCCCAAACACGGACCCAAACCATCGGTTTTTGGCCGATCCCCCTAGCCCCAGATCCGGCGTCGCCGGCCCTGTATTGGCCAATGGGGTTGGTGTTTTGGGTGTTGTTCTGGTCTCTGGGAATTTGGTTCTGTTGTGTTGTTTATTTAGCCCAATTTGGATATGGTTTTTATCAAGTTGTTTGGGCTATTCGAGGGTTATTTCGGAGTCGATATTTTTAACATTGTATAAAGTTTCGCAGTGCTTTACATTATTATCTATGACCGTGAATGTCATTCGATCGGTAAAACTTGTCTAATTGCTATAGTACTTTTAGACGGGTTTTGCGAACGTGACATTCACGTTGATGTTCTGTGTTGTGCTGTGATATTGCGGATTTGTCGTGGTGGATAGCTTGCGTGCAATGGTAGTGCAGTTTGGATATATTTGTACATTTGATATTGCGGGGCGAGCGTCCGACATGTGGACTGCCGTCACTGCCTGTTTGTATATTATTCTTTTGGGGCACGACCGGGTTGAGGTCGATATACCCGTTGTATATATTTTCTTTTCTGTACTAGGATTACCCCGCGGTGGAGTGCACGGATAACCGGGTCGAGTGTTAATTCCCATTTATTTCTTATTGAATTAATCGATCAACTTGCTATCGTTCTGGAGTGCAACGGGTCCGCATCTCATGGCTTTGAGAGGGAGGGGGCTTCACTCTAGAATTGGCGGGCTATTCGCCGCACTCGTAGGGGGTATAGGTTGGCCCAAGGAGAGGTGCTCAAGTTACCGAATTCCGTGAAGTGCTGGGTGATCCATTCACGATGCTGAAGGGGGCTGCCTCGCTTCTGGTTTTGGCGGGTAACTTGCCGTACTCGTAGGGGTCTAGTTTTTCATTGCACAGGCTATCCACACGACCAGGGGAACGTCAGGTTTCATTTTTGGCTCTATGAAACCCGGGGCTCCCAAATTATCTGTATTGTTCTGTGATACTTATTACTTTTCTGTGATGTTGCATTTATCATGCCTGGAGCGATTATTGTATATTATTATATATATATTAGTAGATGTTGTATATGTTTTACACCCGCGCTAGTCCTGTCCCCGCTCTGTCGTTAGTTAAGTAACCTAACGGGTGATGACGGGACCCAGTGGCGAATGCGGATGTCATATACGTACATTATATTTTCGTTCTTTATTGGTGTGATTAATTGATGGGACTGCGTTGATTCGTATCTATGCAAGGAAAACGGGCCTATACAGATGTTGTTGGAACATTTTTCAAAAAGCTGTTATTGCAAGGACGTTTTCTTTTGTTTTGCACAGTGGTATTCAGTTTAGAATATCCAGCACTTCATTCGATGAGGCAAGGGCCGAGATCCCTTCACCGGGAGTGACCCCTTAGACAGAGGTTTGCATCAGGGTAATAACTTCACTATAGTCGATTACTTTTTACTTTGCATCGCGGTATTCAGTTGGAATATCCTGCACCTCATTCTACGGGGAAAGAGCCGAGATCCCTTCACCGGGAGTGACCTCTTTAGCAAAGGTTTTCGCCACTATATTTTTGTAAAAGCTATCCGGTTCCTTCAACGATATCAAGTTCATTACGTTAAAGGTTTTTTGCCAAAAACCATTTGTAGCCCTCCGTCATTTCAGACGGGTAGTACTTAGTATTCATGCTATGTATGTTGGCCTTCGTCAAGGCATAGTATATGGTAGCTATTTGTTACTTTTCTGTTGCATAGATAGATGCGTTGGTTTGGGACAGTCGTACTACCATTTTGGCTTTCGTCAAGGGTATGTACGGGTGGGTTCAAATTAACCTGGATAATGACGGATAGAACTTGACATGTGACTTATGATATGTTGACCTTCGTCAAGGTCATAAGAGCATGGGGTAAAAACCATATCGGGCAGTTCTAAAGAAACTGAAACTTGCCAGGCATGCGCATACCTTCTGGAGTGTGATAACGTGAGTGGATTCCATCACGTTATCATGCGATGATAGTTGGATCCCGATTCCCACTGATGATTTGGTTTACTCCTCGGGTGATCCCGACTAATTCTTCTTTCAGGTTTGGAGGAGAATTTGAGGATACAGTGGGAGGTTTCCTGATTAGATAAAGTGATAACCATTCTGATTTAGGTTAGAGTGCACGCAGAGCGTTTCTTTTCTCTCTCTCTTTGGCAGCGACCATGACTCGACCCTAGACTATGACTTAGTAACCAAGTTTACCGAACTTTCTTAAAACAATGGCTTTTGGATTGTCTGAGTTACATACATCATTGCCACTCCTTCTTTTACCCTTTGCATTTCTCCAGAACACCTCGTATTACTACGAACATCCACTTCCATTGGATAAATCTATCGTATGGTTATATACGAACTTGAAGGAACTTGTTCCAGATTCGAGGATGGATTATGGTTCTGGAGAGATAGAATAGGACTATTCAGTTTTCTTTTCTTTTTACCTTCTCTTAGGTTGTGAGGCCTCCTAGGATTAGGAGAGGGTAAACCTATTACGCTTATTGGATAGTCTTCTTCCAAACCATAGGCAGGTGCCGAAAGGTAGGGAACAAAGAAAACCAATTAACCTAAGTGTGGTGTACAGAAGGTAATAAGTAAAGACAAATAAAGGGATTATAAAGAGGCCAAAGTAAATTACGACTGCTATTCACGACCAAACCAAGTATTTCATCGCCACTCCTACTTCACCTTTATATTTCTCCAGAACACCCCGTATCACTACGAAGATCCACAGTTATTTGGATAATCCATCGTATGGTTATATACGAACTCGATGGAACTTGTTCCAGTTCGGGGATGGATTCTGGTTCAGGAGAAATAGAATAAGCTTTATTCAGTTGTCTTTTATCATCACCTTCTCTCAAGTTGCGAGTACTCCTGGGATTAGGAGAGTACACCTATTATGCTTATTGGATAGTCTTCTTCCAAACCATAAGCTGGTGTCGAACGGTATGGAAGTAAGAAAACCATTAAGCCTGACGATGGTGTACAGAAGGTAACGACTAAAGACAAATAAAAAGATTTGGAGAGATGACGAAGGAAATATACGGTTACCGTCACGAATCTGTATAATGGAAGAGGCATTACTAGGAATACCCGGATACCCCTTCGAAACATATTCATGTTTCAGTTTCACTATGTATTGTTAATAGAAAACTGATTTCCTAATCAGTCCTTGCTCCAGGGTATGTATTTACCAGGTATGATTCTTACATCTGTATGGTTTTACAGATGATGAGTGGGAGTAAGTTATTGGGAATTAGGCGATCATCCTCATTATATCGGAATTCGTTGTAATTGGTGATATTTGAGGAAATCGTCTGGGTACAGTTTTCAATCTACGACGTACAGGGGACTTATACAAAGTATTGTATGTTGTCCAGTGTCCATTAGGACAAAGGGGTAGGTCCTCATACTATATTCTTTTTACTTGTGACTTCTCTAGTTTTAGACACGTGTTTCGTAGAAATACAAGGTCTAAGTTTTGAGAAGTTATAGGTACAAGAATAAAGTAGAGAGCCAGGTGTAGCAAGTATCGGGATTCTTCAAGGTGATCGAAAATGTAGATACTTGTGTATGGTATTCAGTTGATAGTAATGTTTTAGAGAACTTGCTTCTCTTTCAGGTTACTCATAATTGGATGCACTCCTAAGTTGAGTAATGATGATCGGCCTCTCTCCATTTAGTTGACATGCACTGGAGACAGCTGTATGATTTGAATCTGGTTCCAATTAAATCAATCCTCTGTTTCTATATTGTATATAGAATAGATCATATCTTAATGATGTTAAGGTATATGGAGTTGTCCGGCTTATGCTTAAAACCAAACTCTGGATAACTCAAAGCACGTTTTTGTAATGGCAGTTTGTGGGTTAACCTTGGCTTTGACGAGGGTTAACTTTCTACCATCTGGAAGATCAATAGTGATATTGTTCTTGACTCGCCACAGTTTTAGTAAAATGGATTTTTTCAGAAAACAGCAGTGGGAGTATGGTAGAACTGGAAGAGATTCCAGAACCGCAAACGATTACGGAAAATTTAATAGGACCTAAAAATTCAATCAGGTTTGACATTCCATTAGCCACTCCGCAGATATGGTGGGTAACCTCAGACACCCGAGAGGTACTCCGGTAGCCTCAAGGACGGTGACAGGGAGGTTCTTGTTTACCCAGACTTACCATTACTGCTGTTCTAGACTATGAGAGCCGGCAGGAGGATAAGTATAGCGTCGTTCTACACTAGTTTTAGAAGTGCACGTGTATATTATTCTGCCAGAGGGTTGTCATAGTCAGTAGGAGCAGCGGAAGCATAGCGGACAAGAAGCTTATGTCTATTTATAGACTAAAGCATATATAGTTGAGATAGATCATCTATTTTTGATGTGACAGTCATGGACTTTGACTTTATCAGAATAGATGATGTATCTGTTAAGAAAGTAGTAGGGTGTGATGTCCTGGTACTTGGATGACATACACAGAGTCGGAAGTAAAATTCCTATACTACGATCGGTTATACTGTGGTTGTCACACAGTGGTTTCTCCACATAGGATATGGATATTATATTAGACATTCTGATTACTAGATCTATAGTTTTAGATCTAGAATTGGGTAGTTTCCCAATCTGGATACTTAGACTGCATTCTAAAGGTATTTAGAATGGACGACTCCTGCCATGGTGGTGTACCAGCAGGTGATGGAGTCACCCTCTCTAAAGGTGTCTTACAGACTAAAGGGGAGAGGGATGTGCATGATTGGCAGATCACTTGCTTAGGCAATTGAGTTGATCATGAGATGTCAAGTACCACACCAGATGTTTTTGCACTAGATGTAATAAGTTAATATTGATCCAATCCTGGAGGAACGTTCGGAGGCAGTTTTAGAACATAAGTGGATGTTTTAGGGATTTGATAACGGTAGCCTCCTTCGGGAGACAGTTATCATTCCAGGCTTCCCAGGTGACCTGGATAACAGAGTGTCTGTCAGAGTTATAGTTTTCCCTCTGACAAGGGGCGGTAGTTTGGACAGGTGGTCCGAGTGGATACTGAGGGAGGCATGGCGTAGGATATTGATTAAGTTCAGTTGACGATACAGTCTAAGACGTTTGGATTTGGAGTTCATTCATGAACTAGGTCCCATCAGATATCCAGACATATTCTAAGACATGTATTGCTCATTTCGGAAGATGGCTTTCTTCGCGAACTTGAGATATAGAAAGACATAGAAAGAAACATCAGAGCGGATCCACTCACTGAGGCTATTTCTCGAACACAATAGTTTTACAAATAAGCTTTGTGACACTGATTAGTAGAGGAGTTGGGTGTTCGGTATCACATGGGTTGTGAGTATGCGACATCACAATAATTAGCCTTAAGTGCAAGTGGGAGATTATTGGATATAGTGCCCTCAAAGTCAATTATTGGATCACAGGCACGTAATTGCAGTGATTGAGGGAGGACCTATACCGGTAGGACAGTCTTACTCGAGATGATAGTATGCTATCTGGTTTATCTTTATCAAACGTATACTGCTTTAGGTGACATGATATTGTAGGGTTCCTAGGCACGCTAATGAGGTCTCACAAGGCATCAACCATGCCAATTTCAAAAATTACAAGTGCCGAGAAACCCTAATACGGATCGTTAACTAGAATTTTAGGCGAAACAAGCAACTAGTTAACAACTTAACTAAGTGAACGGAAATACAACCTTTGTAGATCCGGTTCTCCACCTCCATAGCTCCGCGATGAAGTCCCCTTGCTGTCCAAATCAAATCCTGGGCTCTAGCGTCGGCTTCATCGGAGAAATGGGCGGGCTAGGTCATCGACAACGATGCCGAAGATGATCTACGTCGAGGCATCACTAGATCAAGCTCCAACTTCACCAGGTCAAGAAACTTGTGAAGAAAATACCCTATACTACTTGGCAAGAGGTAGAGGATGAATAAATAGGAAGTGGGTTCACTTTAGAATTGGATTTCTCACTCATTTTCTCAAGTTGCCATTATTGATAGCAAGCTTTTCTTCATGTGAAGAAGAAGAAGAAGATGAAGATCATCATATGATAAGTGAAAAGAAAATAATACTTATCATATATTTAACCATGGTCAAGTGTAGAGAATTAACTAAGGTTATGTGAATGGTTAGGGTTAAAAGAAGAAGACAAAATGGTCACTTGGTCAAAGCTTCATGAAGCTTCAACAAGCTTCATGAAAGAAAACAAAGAAAGAAACCATTTTGCTTTTCTTTTATCCATTTATCAAAAAGAATAGATAAATAAATAAATGAATAAGTAAAAACAAAACCCTAACCATTACACAACCATGGTTTAATCTTTACACTTAGCCAATTTTGCATGCATCATCAAACATGATACAAACTAGTGCACAAAAATATATCGTATATACAATGTGCACATCCGAGTGAGAAAATCCATCTTAAGTGAACCAATACTAGTTAATGCAAAGTAATATATCAAATATATATTTATGCATTAAATCATTAAATCAACACTTGATTTAACGATCCGGTCATATCGCATATAACCGACTAATATCCAATGTATCGATTTATCGAATCAATCCTTGATTCGATAACTAGGTTATATCGCATACAACCATTCGACACATTCATCGCGAGAATGAAATACGGTATCACATACACGCATTATTCTCGGTCCTGCACATATCTCATATGCGCTCCTATTTCGTTTCGCTTGAGCCAGGAAACCTCTGTGTAGGACTCTAAAGACTCGTCAATACGCCGGCAGCAGGTGATGATCATATCAAACACCCACAAGCCGCAAGCGGTCTGCTAAACATAACGGCCACCCGGGTATTGAGCGATCAGAAGATCGACGAGCAAGCCCGCTCACACTCCTGTGAATCCAACCAGTAACACTTACCGTACAGTCCGGTCTGATTGTCTGATATGTCGCATATCTCGCCTAAGGGTGGTAAACGTCAGACCCCAATAGCTCGATATGTCATGTCGATATGAGGTCTATAACAGTTCGAGAAACTACAGGTAACACTTACCAGTAAATCTCAGCAACCCTAGCCAGGGATTTCCGGTTATAGCCAATCGAACACAGCGCAACATCAACTCCCTATATCGGGAGAGACGAATCCCCTCCTATCGCTCATTGCCTCCATGTGATTCGGGACTGTACCCAAAAGCCACCGTTTTGCATGCCCTCTTGGACGTGGTAAGGTGGAAATCAAAGCACAGTGGGAACCACATAAGACTCTATGACGATCTCGGGTCAACAGACTACTCTGTACCAGTATCACTAGAGAACTGCCATCTGACGTAAGGTATAATACCATCTGGGAGTTCTCGGCGAGTCCGTCCAGTGTACCCAGTCTCCACTGAGCACCCGTATATCATCTCTGATGTCAAACACCAATGGATATGGGATCACCATCGCCCATCTTCATGGGTCGAGAAGGTATACGCTAGTCTACTCTGGTATATCGATGCCCCGTCTCGATACACCCACGACTAGGGACCTTGAAGGATGTACTTATGGACTACCATGTCCCCACTAGTATGATCCGCATCATAGTCCAGGCAGTCAAGTACACATCCTAAGGGCTTTACCAACATGTAACAGAGAGACAATCAGTGTACACGTTAAGGTAAAGATCAACCAGATAGCATACTATCATATCGAGCAAGAAAGTCCTCCCTATATATGTCCAAGCATCCACTACAATATACATCCTATGTATAGTAATGGCCTCTAGGGCATACATATAACTAACAGATATATCACTATTGCATGTTGATACAGCCCCTAGGATTCTTGCTTGACTACCAATAATATGATGGCGATCATATACATGAGAGTTGGGTAGTCTATAAGCACATCCTTAAAAGTGGTCCCTAATCGTGGGAGTTTCGAGATAGGGCATCGATACTCCGGAGTAGACTAGTGTATATAGTCGAGACCCCGACGAGGGGCGGTGGCCGGTCTCACAAGACATTGGTGTTAGTTGGTTCACCTAAGATGTATACAGGTGCTCATTAGGTTATGAGTACACTGGACAGGACTCGCCGGGAATATGCTAGCTGGTTTTTGAAACCTGTCGTCAGATAGCAATTCCCAGGTGACATGTGTACAGATTAGTCTATCGACCTGAGATCGTCATTTGTCTCGTGTGAGTTCCCACTGTGCTTTGATTATTACCCTACCACGGCTCAAAGGAGTCGTGCAAACATGTTTTAGTTGGGTACAGTCCCGAGCCACATGGAGGCAGTGAGCGGATCGGCAGGGGATTCGTCTCTTCCAACATTGGGGGTGAGATCGCGTTGTATTTAGGAGAGCCATTACACAAAGTCCATGGCCATAGCAAGCGAGATTTACTGGTAGGTATTCCAGTAGTATCTCAGGGTGTTCTGGGCTACACTCCAACACGACTTATACCGCTTTTGGGGGTCTGACGTTTACCAGCTCCCTACGCCCGATATGCGATACTCATAGACGAACGGACCGGACTGTACGGATGTTGTCACGCATAGGCTCAGTAGGGTTCCAGGATGAGTTCGCTCATTGGACTCCCTTTCACTCAGTACATGGGCAGCCGTTACGTACAGCTAGTACCACTGACGTGCTTGTGGTTAAACCCACTGCCAGAGTATTGACGAGTCTTTAGAGTCCCCCACAGAAAGTTTTCCAGTTCGGGCGAAATGTTGTAGAGGCCGTATGGTTTTATGGCAGGGTTCGAACATACGCGTGCACTTGTGCACGTGTCATGGTTCGGACAGATAATACTAGCGAGTTTTGGTTTAAGCCGGATCCTAGTATTATACTGTGTAGATTTTGTCTCATTGCATTTGTATTCGTTCGGAATATAAATACGGGTATGTATATACAGTTGCAGGGTTATCCTGTAATTTATTACGGGATCACTTTTTTGAAGTTGCCAGTTTGATTCTTTTCTTTAGCCAAAACACCATCTATCTTGACCTGGCTGAAATTTGTTGTGTGTGTATGTGTGTGTGTGTGTGGGGGGGGGGGGTTATTTGCATATATGGCTTTTATAAAATGGAGGGGTTTTTTGTGGTGGTGGTGGTGGTGGGGGGTCTCCAGAAATTTCCAGCAACATTCTAGCTCATTCTTGAATGAATGAGTCATTCTTTGCATTGATTGCATTTTGGAATCCTTAGGATATTTTCTTTGTGATCTTTGTTGCATAAGGTCACCATTCCTTGCCTTATGCTCACCCCAATCACAACAATTCCCAGTAAGGAATTTGAGTGGCCGGCCACACATTTTGTGAAGGGGAGAGGGATTCATTTTTGAGAGTGTGCTTGATTGGTTTTTGCTACAAAAATTCCTTAAGCTCTTTTTCCATCTCCATCCCTATTTGGCAACTTCAATTAACCCTCACCCGATTCGTTGGGTGACTCGAGACAAAGTATTCTACACTATCTCTACTTCAACCATGGACATGTCGGCTAGCAAACTTCATGTCCGAGTTGCCTCGGTTCAGAGGCGGGAGACCGTATAAAGATTCGTTGACGTGGCGCATCCTTCGGCGAGGAGGAGACCGTAGATCGAGCGAGATCGGAGAGCGAGCTTTGTCGGTGCATCCGCAACAAGCTAGGGGCAGAGTTTAAAGATCGAAGAACACGGATCGATCGATATAATCTCGAAACCCTCTTTTACAGTATACTAGTTTACGGTTAATGGAACGATCCGGGTTTTAAGTTTGCGTTAGCTCCAGTTCGTAAAAAGTTTTTTGTTTCGCATTTGGCCTCGGAAAGATGGCCGGGGCGCTACCATAGACTTACAGGCCCTCCGTCTACAAGAAATATCAAGACAATCAATATTAAGACAAAGTTGTATTAAGAAATCAAGGTTTAACGAAAATTGAAGTGTGATATATACCTCCGGCGACTAAAGCACGAGCCTGGGCCCGGACAGCAGCACGAGCGGGACGATAGTTCCTCCGGTGAGGAACAGCCGGTGACCCGGACGTGGACGCATCTCCAACTAGAAAATAAACATCGATAAAATTACATGAAGTTAATGTTTATTCTTAAAGGATATGTAAAATGAATAAATATTTTATATTTATTCATACAAACCTGTAGACTGCGCGGAGGGTATGGAAGTGACGGGAGTGGCCCCTGCACCAGACGAGGACGCACCACCTATAATTAGACAATCAAGTATCAGCTATATACGTAATTACAAAAAGAATGCGTATATCAATAATATAACATTCTAAATCAACATGTATACACTATAGGATATATAAACATACCCGCAGGTATATGATATATAAACATACCTGGAGGTGCGGGAGTGGCCTCTGTCCCTGATGTAAGTACGTAAGAGTAAAAAGAATGTATGTATATTTATGATATAGCATTCTAAATCAATATACATGCACTATATGGTATATAAACATATCTGGAGGTGTAGGAGTGGCCTCTGTCCCTGATGTGGACGCATCACCAACAGCTAAACAATCAAACATTGACAATATAAGTAATTTTGACATGAACATGCATGTATATATATAATATTACATTAAAAATGAATATGCGTGCAATATACCTGGAGGTGTGGCAAAGTCCACACGGAAGGAGGCATTCGAAGGGGTCTCCGATCGGGGTGCAAGACCGGCCCTCTGAAGCTCCCTACGCAGCTGTAACATTTCAGAAAAATAAAATATTATTTTTGGAAATTTTTATATTTAAATAATAAAATATTGAATATTTTAATAAGGCGGTATAATTAAATACCGATAAATTGGGAAATTTTTTAAAAATTATGGAAATTACTAAAAAGAGGGTGCATTATGTGATTCATGCAAATGATAGTTTATGATTTATTTAACACTATTTTAGTGCTAATCGCGATTAAAAATTGCTAATTGGGTTTTAAGCGTGTTTTGTGCACATGTCTTTTTTTAACACTTGTTACATTTTAGCATGGTTTTCCTTCATGATCATTTCTTTTTGGGTGTTAATGAAAACTAAAAAGAGATGAAAAGAAAAGAAAAGGAAAAAGAAAAGAATAGAAAATGTTGCATAGTGAAGGGTATGGGCAAGAGAGAGAAGGAGAGGGTGAGGGGGGTCAACCTTGGTCTTGGTCTTTGTTTCATTCATCATCTTCATCATTATTCTTTCCCTCTTCAGCTCATGGCAGCACCCCATCTCCACCTCCCAAAACATCATCAAAACAACACCAAAACCCCATTCCCACTTCACAAAAATTGTGCACAAGCTCTCAAGCTCCACTTTGGACCAAGAAAAATCACATTTGGGTGCTGTAGGGGATTCTTGGGTCCCAAATGAGGCAATTCTTTCACAATTAGTGTAGTGTTTCATTTGCTTATGCATCTATTCAAGTTTAAAATCGATTTGGCGAAGTTTAGTGGACTTTGGAAATCCCTGGAGAGGGTTAGGGTTGATTTTGAGTTGTGATTGTGTAATTAAGCCTAGGTGGTGACCTTAAACCCCCCTGTGATCTTAGGAAACCAGACTTTACTAAAACAAATCCAAATACTGAAAACAGAAAACTATCCATGTCGGTTTGTGAGGAAATTGAGTGTGGAGGGAAATCTGGGATGACCCGGGGAAATTCTAAGACAAACAAACAACTCTAGAGGCCAAATTAGACCAATATGAGACCACCCTGACTAGACGAGACCCTAACTCCCTACCAGAACTAGCCCGGCCGGAATTTACCCATATGTGCTCGACCACTTGGTGAGGATAGGTGCCCTGGTTGCCTCCATAGCTCATATACACCCTATATAACACCCCAGTGTTGTTTTGGAACCTTGGTTTCACCTTAAACAAAATCTGGAGTATGTTTTCAATGTTGCTGCCTTATGTTTTGCGTTGTTTTCGAATCTAAGTTTTGATATTTGTGTTTGTACTCGGTCACTTGACGTTTGTACGTCTATCCCGAGTGTTATTGGGTTGAGTTGCGAGATGCAAACCATATGTTCTAACCTATAGGCTTTTAAGCGTGTCGTTTTGGTTTTCGTGTGTCGTTTCGTCTTCGAATTTGATTTTAACGCTATACGATACATTATGTGTAGGTACCCTCGCGATGACTTCGAGACAACAAGCAAGTGCATGGCGACGTCGGCATCAGCAAACGAAGATCAGGTGAGTAGATATATATCTATGGGGGAAGTCGGGTGGATGGCGTATAGCACCCCCGCAGTTCGATGTACAGTATGCTATATATATACACTATTTTTATATGATGTCTTTTATGTGAGACATGGATATTCAGGATATGGTTATGTGTTCATGGATTAGTAGTGTTACTTGCGAAACCCTAGAGTAGTTGTTGCACCCACACACGCACACATACTTTAATACATTCATTCTTTTACCTGTGCATATATGGGGATCTGTATACACACACACACACACACATGGGTATAGGACTATGTATATATATATATATATACGTATACATATACATGAATTTTGAGGATAGTACTTGGGATTGGTGATGAGAAGATGAGATTGGGCTTGAGGCCGTGAGATCGGTGATGTGACATGGTTCGTATTGGAGATACAACATGATGTTTTAGTGGGTCCCTTTTGACGTGGTGTTTTCATACACACGCATGCATATACATATGTGGTAACAGTATTGTACTAGACGTAGATCAGTACCCCGGATAATGATATTTGATAAAGAGGATACCAGATGAATAATGTGATAGATGTGACATTTGACCCGTACCCAGATTTGGGAGACGGTACGACGGATTTACCATACGAGCTATATATTGATGATAGATCCGCACACTTGACTTGAGGATGTCATATTATAGATATTGTATAGTATGGGATACTTTTGAGGCGGGATCACCGACTGTTATATATATATATATATATGTATGTATCGACTCAGATGTTAGGCGGTTCCCTTACCTTTTGATCAGCCTTTTAGTTTAGCCTGGTAGTTTACTTGTAAATGCTAGATTAGATTCGAGTCATACCTGTCACGCCCCGCTTCCCGGTGTACGGCGAAGGGGACGCGACGAGGTCCGCTACGTATATACTTAGAAGTACATACGCTAAGCGTATCTAAGCAATGTAAAAGTAAATCACAACAGACAAGAGATATAGAAATAACGACAACTTTATTAATAACATTCTTTTATATAATGCATGAAAAGTAAATACAACTGGAATGAAAAGCGATGTCTAAACAATGGCATAACAGGAAATGAAAATACTGAATAGAACAAAGTACAATGTCTAGAGCTCGGGGTCTTCGTGAAACTGATCCAAGTCTTCACCGGTGGGCTCGATTTCTGACGGTCCAAAACAGCTGACGACATTCAAAGAAGAAAGAAATAGAATGTCGTCAGTGAACAGGTCGCTCGGTAAGTCCCAAAGATAGGGGAGAAATAGGCAAAGAGTAGGAGGGAGAGAGTAGCTTTTAATATTGTATTGTATTGTAGTAATGTTGTATTAACGCTGTTGTTGTAGCTTGGTACAGAAGAATGCCAGTGTATACGAGAGGAGTCTCTATATGCTAGAGACCATGGCAAACGGAATATAGAGTACAAGGCTCCGTTAGAAAGCCCGGAACAACGGCAATTGGATTTATGTTAGGTGTCTTAAATCTGACCGTCTCGTGCCACTGTTAACATCTTCCGTACCAATCTACCCCTTAAACCCCGTAGTGTTTTGATTGTATTGTTATATTGTATTGTATAAGTTGGATGACTGACCAAAACCATGATATCAGTAAACAGATTGTAACTGCATAATCAGGTAAATGGAATAACGGAATAATGGATGTATATCCATGATTTGATTCAGTCAAGTTGTATAGATTGTTAACTGGATTCTGGGATTCATGTGTTCATATTGGGTTGGAATATTAAAGAATATAGATTGACTTGAATCGTATTCAAGTCAGAAATAATCAGACTCAAATCCGAGTCAGACTAAAAGAAAAGTAAGTCGAAGTTCTATATTTGTTAGGGTCATTATTGTAATTTATAAAACTTGAGGGGGTTTTATGTAAAAATACTTTTGTATAGTTTTCAAGGTACACCTCAAGTATTTATTATTCGTCTTTATAGTTATAATGAGTGTGATTTTATTTTGTTTTATTTCTAGTGAAAATATCCTAATTACATAAATAAAGGTATTAATTTGTAATATTGTTTTATTTGAAATTTATGGTATTTTAATGTAACTTTTAATCTTGTAATTTTTTAGGAAAAGGTGGAAACTTTATCTTATAATAAAATAGGTGTTTAAATGATAAATATACATATGTTTATACAAGAATAATTTTTAATAAATATTTTATTTTTCAAAAATCTCATTTTTCTTAAATGTCGTATTTTAAACCTTTCGAGACCGAATGCTCCTTGCGGAGGTCTGAATCTCGCACTACTAAGCCCGATGGTGCACGATAAACCGTACTATCCCTAACGAGTTCCGCAAAGGTGGGTTGTAGTGGCGCTTTGCAAAGATTTAATAAATACCAATCATTTAGAAAACGGTTTTATAAATAAGGTATTTATTTGTAAAAGGGTGTAAATTTCCGTATTTTAGATTCTAGGGTTTCCTAAGCCAACTAGCCTATTTCTAATTGGTTTAAACGACAAGTCGTTAGAAGCCTCAAATCGCCTCTTCACCGCCAATTGCGGCCAGGTAAGTATAAATGAGAAAAGGAGGGATCCGCTAACGAATCGTGAGACGGGCCTTTTAAAGTTATCTTTTCTCACTTGCCTAGCCTAGACACCACAAAGTCAGATTTAGATAAACTATCGATGTCCACGACATATCGTATTTTCCTTTTAAAATATATTGTTTTAAAATTTTATATAACTTAGAACTTTTAGAAAAAGGTTTTATTAAGAAAATGGTATTTTAATGTAAAATCTTATTTTATCTTATTCTAAGTTTTCAAGGTAGCGTGTTATGATTACATATGAGTGTGTGTGTGGAGGTAGGTCATTACCTCGTGATCTACTTTAAAGTATAGCAATGTTAAAGGGTTAAATGTGATAAACTAAACATGGTGGTATTTAAGTGAAAAATACGATATTTTACAAAAGCTATCATTTCGTGTGTGAAAACTTGTTCAAATTAATTTTTAAGTGATTAGTAGTCAACATGAATATGTTTAAGCATTATGGAATTAGTGATAAATGAGATTTGATAGAAAACCGAATCGGAAATCGGTTTGTTCCGATTTCCGTCGGGTTTGAAAAATCGTATTTTAATGGAAGAAAAGAAAGGTAGAAAAGGGGGACTTATGGGTTTGGACAACGCTAGAGAGTGAGAGGGAGGTAGAGGGTTTGCCGGCACGTCGAAACGTCGTCGAGAGCTCCTAGCACGATCACCGGAAAGTCGCCGTCGATTTCGTCAGCGCTTCGCCTTTCGCTCGTTTTCCGACGTACCAAATTCTCTTGGAATTTTGAGAGAGTGGACTTAGGAATTTAGGATGAGAGGGTAGAGGGTAGGGGTGTTTATATAGAGTTAGGCTAGGGTTAGGGTTTTAATAAAAAATATATAAAATTATATAAAAATTCATTAAAACTCATTAAACCTAGAATTAAAAGGGATTTATTGGCCAAATGATAACCGATCCAAGCATTTAAAGTATGCAGGAGGTTGGACCAGGTCAAGGGCCAACTTTTCTCTATTGGTGACTCGGCCGTCCGGCCAAGTCTGGCCGGAGGCGCCGGACCGAGTCGGCCGGTTCGCCGGCCGGCGGCGCCGAGTCAGGCCGAGTCACACCACCAGAGGCCGAGGAATCTTCGGGGGTATTTATTGGTATATTTACTTTTTCATGTCCAGTACAAATTTTGTGAGTTATGGCCTTTTGACTGTTGACTTCCATAAGAAAATAAAACAAAATAAATATAAAAATAATGTGGGGTATGGGATTTGAACTCTGGTGGCTTGGTTCAGCAATGTAAGATATTACCAATGAGCTACAAGCTTCTTCTTGTAATTATTGTGGGAAAATAACTACTTAAAGTGGTAACAGTAACATTAAATACCCCAAGTACACTTTAATTTTAAAGCAATTTTATGTATACTAAAAATGGAATTATTTAAAAATAAAATAATTACTTATATATATTGTGCTAAGGTTAAAATACTCATTTATGGATTTTTAAAAAAATTTAAAAAATTTTGTATAGAAAAGTGTAGGAAAAATTAGGGTTGTTATATTCTACCCTCCTTAAAAAATTTCGTCCTCGAAATTTGAAAAAGAAAAGTGTAACAGTTTCAAGGAAAGTCTGATGACTGTAGTATAGATAGTGTATAAAAATGACAAGGTGATACAAAGGTGAAAAAGGCTTACCGGTGTTATCTTGACCTACAGTCTTGGCTTCTACGGCTTCTAATGTGAATACCTGTCGCCGTGGTACATTCCTTCTAGCTGGAGGCATATTCTGCCTTTGGGGCCTCTTTCTCTGCCCTCTAGGCATGTCCCTCATTGCTTGTTGAAATTGGCAAGTAGGCTGTGCAGGTGGTGGAGCAGGTAGTGCATAACGAGGTGCAGGAGCCTGGATAGTTGGCCGCTGCGGGTATTTGGTGGATGTGTGAGTTGAGTTGCTATTGTAAGGATAGTTCCCGATTCCTTGGTTGGATGCGCCACAAATTAGACACAAGCCTTTTGCGCGCCTACAGTCCTTCCACAAGTGTCCCTTTCTTCTGCAGTAGTAGCAGAAATCTGGACTTGACTGGTTGTTGATTTCTTCTGATCTCCTGGGTTCAAACGATGGTCTTGGAGAGGCTCCTCCTGCTATTTGAGTGGCAGGGCATTTCAAACCGGTAGATTGAGGTCTGCCCCTTGCTTTTATCACTGCCTCATAACTGCGGGCAGCTTTCAGAGCATCCTCATATGTCAGAAATTTTCCCGTGGCTAGAGCAGCCTGAATCTCCGTGTCCAAACCTTGTTGAAAGCGACGGGCTCTGATCTCATCCGTCGATATCAAGTGTGCCGCGAATCGGCTTAGCATAGTGAATTCAGCGTCGTACTCATCTACTGATTTGTCCCACATCGAACCCTGTTGTAGATGAATGAACTGCTGCTCCATTGAAAACCTGGTAGTCACAGGGAAGTATTTCGCATCGAACTTCTCGCGAAAGGTCTTCCATTCAACAGGTTGTACCAGATGGCTTTCTTCCGCCTTCCACCAGTTGCGAGCATTATCCGTGAGCTGTAGTTTCGCCACACGGACCCAAGCTAGGTCTGGCACTTGAGCTGCTGCCAGATCATCTTTTATGCTCTGTGCCCATTCTTCCGCTTCAAGAGGGCTTCCTTTACCAGAGAACTGCTTGGGATGTAAAGCCCTGAATTGCTTTACTCCTGGTGCGTCGGTCTCGGGACGGTTCAGAAGTTGTTGCTGTCCCTCAAGAAGGCTGCGGATCGCCTCAAGTAGCACTGTTTGCTCGGTAGTTAGCGTAGGAACAACTGGTGTGAGAGGTAGTGCTGGAGGTGTGTTGTTGACATTGGTGCTGGTGTTGTTCGGGGAATCCATAACCTTGAAGAAAAATTTGGGTTAGGACAGATTCAAGTACATGAAATGATAAGATTCAAGAAATAGAAATTTGTAAGATTCAAGAAACATGAATTGTAAAGAATGTTTTAGTTGCTGGTTCTTGTGTTATATTGCTTAGGTTGTTCACGCAGAACAGAACTGCATAGTATGGTTCTATACAGCTCTGACCTGCACGGGCCACCAACAAAACCTGTCACGCCCCGCTTCCCGGTGTACGGCGAAGGAGACGTGACGAGGTCCGCTACGTATATACTTAGAAGTACATACGCTAAGCGTATCTAAGCAATATAAAAGTAAATCATAAGAGACAAGAGATATATAAATAACAGCAGCTTTATTAATAACATTCTTTTGTACAATGCATGAAAAGTAAATACAACTGGAATGAAAAGCGATGCCAAAACAATGGCATAACAGGAAATGAAAATACTGAATAGAACAAGGTACAATGTCTAGAGCTCGGGGTCTTCGTGAAACTGATCCAAGTCTTCACCGGTGGGCTCGATTTCTGACGGGTCTAAAACACCTGACGACATTCAAAGAAGAAAGAAATAGAATGTCGTCAGTGAACAGGTCTCTCGGTAAGTCCCAAAGATAGAGGAGAAATAGGCAAAGAGTAGGAGAGAGAGAGAGTAGCTTTTAATATTGTATTGTATTGTAGTAATGTTGTATTAACGCTGTTGTTGTAGCTTGGTACAGAAGAATGCCAGTGTATACGAGAGGGGTCTCTATATGCTAGAGACCATGGCAAATGGAATTTAGAGTACAAGGCTCCGTTAGAAGGCCCGGAACAACGGCAATTGGATTCATGTTAGGTGTCTTAAATCTGACCGTCTCGTGCCACTGTTAATATCTTCCGTACCAATCTACCTCTTAAACCCCGTAGTGTTTTGATTGTATTGTTATATTGTATTGTATAAGTTGGATGACTGACCAAAACCATGATATCAGTAAACAGATTGTAACTGCATAATCAGGTAAATGGAATAACGGAATAATGGAGGTATATCCATGGTTTGATTCAGTCAAGTTGTATAGATTGTTAACTGGATTCTGGGATTCATGTGTTCATATTGGGTTGGAATATTAAAGAATATAGATTGACTTGAATCGTATTCAAGTCAGAAATAATCAGACTCAAACCCGAGTCAGACTAAAAGAAATGTGAGTCGAAGTTCTATATTTGTTAGGGTCATTATTGTAATTTATAAAACTTGAGGGGGTTTTATGTAAAAATACTTTTGTATAGTTTTCAAGGTACACCTCAAGTATTTATTATTCGTCTTTATAGTTATAATGAGTGTGATTTTATTTTGTTTTATTTCTAGTGAAAATATCCTAATTACATAAATAAAGGTATTAATTTGTAATATTGTTTCATTTGAAATTCATGGTATTTTAATGTAACTTTTAATTTTGTAATTTTTTAGGAAAATATGGAAACTTTATCTTATAATAAAATAGGTGTTTAAATGATAAATATACATATGTTTATACAAGAATAATTTTTAATAAATATTTTATTTTCCAAAAATCTCATTTTTCTTAAATGTCGTATTTTAAACCTTTCGAGACCGAATGCTCCTTGCGGAGGTCTGAATCTCGCACTACTAAGTCCGAGGGTGCACGATAAACCGTACTATCCCGAACGAGTTCCCCAAAGGTGGGTTGTAGTGGCGCTTTGCAAAGATTTAATAAATACTAATCATTTAGAAAACGGTTTTATAAAGATAAGGTATTTATTTGTAAAAGGGTGTAAATTTCCGTATTTTAGATTCTAGGGTTTCCTAAGCCAACTAGCCTATTTCTAATTGGTCTAAACGACAAGTCATTAGAAGTCTCAAATCGCCTCTTCACCGCCAATTGCGGCCAGGTAAGTACAAATGAGAAAAGGAGGGATCCGCTCACGAATCGTGAGACGGGCCTTTTAAAGTTACCTTTTCTCACTTGCCTAGCCTAGACACCACAAAGTCAGGTTTAGATAAACGATCGATGTCCACGACATATCGTATTTTCCTTTTAAAAGATATTGTTTTAAAATTTTATATAACTTAGAACTTTTAGAAAAAGGTTTTATTAGGAAAATGGTATTTTAATGTAAAATCTAATTTTATCTTATTCTAAGTTTTCAAGGTAACGTGTTATGATTACATATGAGTGTGTGTGTGGAGGTAGGTCATTACCTCGTAATTTACTTTAAAGTATAGCAATGTTAAAGGGTTAAATGTAATAAACTAAACATGGTGGTATTTAAGTGAAAGAATACGATATTTTGCAAAAGCTATCATTTCGTGTGTGAAAACTTGTTCAAATTAATTTTTAAGTGATTAGTAGTCAACATGAATATGTTTAAGCATTATGGAATTAGTGATAAGTGAGATTTGATAGAAAACCGAATCGGAAATCGGTTTGTTCCGATTTCCGTCGGGTTTGAAAAGTCGTATTTTAATGGAAGAAAAGAAAGGTAGAAAAGGGAGACTTACGGGTTTGGAGAACGCTAGAGAGTGAGAGGGAGGTAGAGGGTTTGCCGGCGCGTCGAAACGTCGTCGAGAGCTCCTAGCACGATCACCGGAAAATCGCCGTCGATTTCGTCAGCGCTTCGCCTTTCGCTCATTTTCCGACGTACCAAGTTCTCTTGGAATTTTGAGAGAGTGGACTTAGGAATTTAGGACGAGAGGGTAGAGGGTAGGGGTGTTTATATAGGGTAAGGCTAGGGTTAGGGTTTTAATAAAAAATCTATAAAATTATATAAAAATTCATTAAAACTCATTAAACCTAGGATTAAAAGGGATTTATTGGCTAAATGATAACCGATCCAAGCATTTAGAGTATGCAGGAGGGTGGACCAGGTCGAGGGCCAACTTTTCTCTATTGGTGACTCGGCCGTCCGGCCAAGTACGACCGGAGGCGCCGGACCGAGTCGGCCGGTTCGCCGGCCGGCGGCGCCGAGTCAGGCCGAGTCACACCACCAGAGGCCGGGGAATCTTCGGGGGTATTTATTGGTATATTTACTTTTTTATGTCCAGTACAAATTTTGTGAGTTATGGCCTTTTGACTGTTGACTTCCAAAAGAAAATAAAACAAAATAATTACAAAAATAATGTGGGGCATGGGATTTGAACTCTGGTGGCTTTGTTCAGCAATGTAAGATATTACCAATGAGCTACAAGCTCCTTCTTGTAATTATTGTGGGAAAATAACTACTTAAAGTGGTAACAGTAACATTAAATACCCTAAGTACACTTTAATTTTAAAACAATTTTATGTACACTAAAAATGGAATTATTTAAAAACAAAATAATTACTTATATATATATTATGCTCAGATTAAAATACTCTATTATGGATTTTAAAAAAAATTTAAAAAATTTTGTATAGAAAAGTGTATAGGAAAAATTAGGGTTGTTACATTCTACCCTCCTTAAAAAATTTCGTACTCGAAATTTGAAAAAGAAAAGTGTAACAGTTTCAAGGAAAGTTTGATGACTGTAGTATAGATAGTGTATAAAAATGACAAGGTGATACAAGGGTGAAAAAGGCTTACCGGTGTTATCTTGACCTACAGTCTTGGTTTCTTCGGCTTCTAATGTGAATGCCTGTCGCCGTGGTACATTCCTTCTAGCTGGAGGCACATTCTGCCTTTGGGGCCTCTTTCTCTGCCCTCTAGGCATGTCCCTCATTGCTTGTTGAAATTGGCGAGTAGGCTGTACAGGTGGTGGAGCAGGTAGTGCATAACGAAATACAGGAGCCTGGATAGTTGGCCGCTGCGGGTATTTGGTGGATGTGTGAGTTGAGTTGCTATTGTAAGGACAGTTCCCGATTCCGTGGTTGGATGCGCCACAAATTAGACATAAGCCTTTTGCACGCCTACAGTCCTTCCACAAGTGTCCCTTTCTTCTGCAGTAGTAGCAGAAATCTGGACTTGACTGGTTATTGGTTTCTTCTGATATCCTGGGTTCAAACGATGGTGTTCCCCTCCGAACGGCGGCCGAGACATGAGGACGTCTTGCCTGAGATTTAGGGCAGATGCTATTTGGTTTTATTAGTCCATGTCACGACCCAAAATTGGCCCGTGACGGCCCTAATACTATGCAACGCCAAAAGACGTAACGCAGAAAAAGAAAGCCAAAACCCAGAAATCTAAACCAAGAAAATACGGAAAAGATAATATAAGTTTTTTGAAACATTTGAAATCGCAACCCAAATTCTTTAAAAGTCCTACTTTCTTTCTTTAAAATTTTGGCAACACCCCCTTTTTGTAAATACTAGCCAAGATGAATACAATACAAATATACGACGCCGTAGCGAAGAAATAAAGACAATAGAGAGAAAGCTGTATATAAAAGACAACAAATCCACAAATAATATACAATATCGTCCTCACCAAGTCTCTAAGTTAACAACATAATAGTAGATGGAGAGCACAAGATACAACGAATGTACAATACAAAATACAGATGACCACCAAAACCCACCTAAGCAAAATGGTACTGTGAGCTGATGCGGTATCTGTAGCAAAAGATGATAGCTGAAATAGCGGAATAGCCTGCCTCGACTACTCTGGGGAACAACCTGAAACACCTGTGGCACAACGGGGTTGAGTTGCCAACTCGTGAATAGTAGATAACATATGCAGGTAATCGCAGGAATGTACGTACAGCATGAATCTCAGATATGCGATTACAGTAATAACATATCATGCAAATGCTGAATAAAGAAAAGTACACTAGTAGGTACAATCAATATGTGAAGCAATAGTAACATGACAAATAGTATGCAATAACCATGCAATAGGGATATGAGAATGTAGATATGCAACTATCATAAGGGTACACTAACAGGTACTACCAATATATGAAACTGTGCATAAAATAGATAAGTGTGAGGTATGGGGTGGAATATGTCATTTCCACGGAAACCTGACATCGTGGCAGGATCACAATCCATCAAGACACTCAATTCACAATTCCTTAAATCAGCCCCAAGTTGGGCTCTCATATCATATAAGTTTCACATCTCTTCAATGTACAATATCGAATAGCTCTCCTATACCTCGAATGTACAAATCAACAATCTCTTTCATATCCAATATCCAATGTCAATGAATCACCTATATCCCAAGTCGAATCTCAAGTAAGTTTCTAACATCCTAAAGGTATATATATTTGCAGAAATAAATATGATGGGGGCAATACACATATATTAGCGTCCCATTCCACTAATATTGGTGTAAGGGTATATATAACAACGGCTAATTCCCTGTTATATATACAAAGGTATTAAAAGAAATATCATGAAAACAATGTGCCAACCATCGACACAGAAATCCTGATAGGTACGTATCATACGCTGTCCCGAAAGCACGAGTGCCTAGCTCTGACCCTCGCCTTTCGACGTATGCATACGTGCATGACTCCCAACGGTGTCTCCATGACCCCCGCCGAGTCATTGGTACTGTCACCGGATGGTATGGTTCCCCTGCCGGGCTCATCGGCTCATAGCACATCGACATCCCTTTCTTGCCCCAGGGTACCTACGGGCCCCACCATGTACCCTCTACGGCCTCGACGCCTCCTCGTAGGGGTATATATAATCAGCACCGATAAAACCCATGGTGGATGCGTAAATATTATATCAAGGAAACCGGGTTTTTCAATGTATGCATAATTTCATGAACTCCCGCGGTTCCCAAATCCAGAAAACATCATGTAAAATCCAAATAATAATGCGCAATCCAGGAATAAACATATACGATATATCTGAAATGCGAGCATTTAAATGAGAATATGTAGCTGAAACCAGATGTATGCGAAACCAATAAGGTACAGCTAAGTAACATCAGTAAAAGTAAATATGTGACTGCAACTGAATATGTGTGTAACATACAGGTGTAGCAATGTATAGGTATCTACCTATAAGAACTGATTTCGTATACCCCCCTGAGTATAAGTAAAATATGTAGGATATCCCCCCGGTATAAGTAAAATGTGTGCAAGGTATACCTATAGCTGTATCGTAAGGTGTATATGTACCTATCACTAAAGGTATGATGTACTATAGGTATACCGATAAGCTAGATGTCATGTGTGACAAGCAATAGTATCTATAATGGTTAGTGTGTGACATGGCAATTATTTACGGTGTGTGTGTAGCATACAATCCGTGCTCGTGCAACATGAACCGTCAATAATGTGTGCAGTGCCCTACGGCTACTAGTCACAGTACAACTATATCTTAAGTAAAAAGGGTAAAGGCGCAATTCTAACAATGACGTAGAATATGCGACAAGTATTAGAATCCTAGCCCAGACGCATAACGCTATGCGGGAGATTCCCCTGTAGATGTTAAATCTACCCACCTACACTCCACGCTAGGTGAATCCTACCATCTGCTCCCCCATGTAGCAGTGTCCGTAGCCCCTGCTTGCAAACCTGCAAATAAGACATGGAAATCATATATAAGCCAAATATCTCGCAAAACGCGATATCGAACCCAAACAAGAAACTCGCGTCGCGAACTAAACGCGCGTGTGCACGATACGCTAAAACGTGTGTATACGCGTCTAAAACTACCGCGACACGCCGCGATACGCTGGATCACAGAACCCACTCACGTATCGCGCGTATCGCGCAAACACAACGGACATGCAAAACGATATATTGCCCCAGATTTTCCTACAGGTCAAATATTACAAAACTAGACATGCCAAAACACTACAATACACAGCAGGGAATCCTAGCCAAGACCCCAACACCCCTGTCCCCTTTCCTGGCCGCAATTTGCGGCCAGATGTATTAAATTGGCGGCCAGCTTTGGGAAAGGGGGGCTCGTGTTCTTGTGGTGTGGTTTTGACCTAATAAGCATGTTCCAGTTTCCTCAATTTTGTTCAGAAGGGTCCGGGTCAATAGCAGATCTCAGATTGCCAATAAATCGCTTTAAAAATGCTAAATCGCACTAAAAGGAAACCCTATGGTATTTTAGTGTAATCCAGTGTTAAACTCAGTTAAGGTGACCCTAACAACACTTAAATAAGTAGGGTTTACCAACTCAATCATCAAATAACCAAACTTCCACACAAAACACCATAATCTAGCACTACACTAGCTATTTAACAGTAATCGAAGCTAATAAGCATACAAGCTAGGAAAAAGAGATATGGGTTCAGAAAATATACCCTAGAGAACCCTAGGAAGCAAGAGAAGAAGTGTATGGAGGAGATGAGGGCTGCTGCAGTTGCTGGAGCTCCAACTGTTGCTGTTGCAGAAGCTGCTGCTGCTGCTGCTGCTCTGCTGCTGCTTCTGTTGCTGTTGTTTTTATTGTTGTTGTAGCTGCCTCTGGTGCTGCTGCTGCCACTGCTATTGTCTGCTGCTGCTGTGAGGGTGTGTGTGTGTTGTGAGTGTGAGAGAATGAGAGATGGAGAATGTAAATCCCCGTTTCCATTCTAATAAAAGTTTCCTATTCTCTGATTTCCAGTAGTTTCTTTTCTTTTCCTTCATATTTTGAATTGGTGGTTAGGCTTAATAATTATATTTTTCCAAACCCTCAAAGCCTAAACCTAGGATTTAAATCAAAGGCAGAGTAAATTAAAACCAAAATTTTATCAATAAAAAAAAAATCCTAACCCATTATTCAAAACCCTAAGTTTTATTCAGCCCAAGCTTATTTTTTTAAACCCAAACTTTAATTCCCTCAGCCCACTAAACTTTCTTAATATATTCCTTACAAAAAAAAAAAAATTTCCTCAGCCCGTTTTAATCCTCAGCCCACACTAAAACTTTATTTAAAATGAATTCCAAATATTGCCGGCCCAGCCCACTTCAGCCCACTCATTGCGGCCCGTGACCATTTCCCTCACTCACTCGACCCGACCCCCACTACTGTTCCTCTTCTTCAAAACTCCCAACGGTAACCTCCCGTAACTCGCGCGTGATCCCGTTCCTCCGCCGCAGCCCACGCCCTTGCTCACACCCATTACTGCGACGTTACACCCACGTTTTTCAACCTCGTCTCCAACTCCTCTCATCACTCTCCCTCTCCAACTCACTCTTCATCTCTCTCACTACACCCACCGAGCCCCCAACCTCGAACAACCCACTGCCACCTCCACCTCTGACGACAGCTCCTCAGCGATCCCTCACGCCTTCTCCACCAACCTCCTCCCTCCACGACTCCACCCCCACCAACTCGAGAACCCTGCACCTACACCTCTGCAAACAGAAACCCATCACCCGATCGAGCTCGAGTCACCCCTGCATGCCTTCTCGACGCCGGCGACCCCCAACACGTCGTCGACCTCCACCTCCTCAGCATCATCACCCTCACCACAATTCCCAAGTCCCCACTGCTCTCTCTCTCTTTATCACCAAAAACCCACATTCTCCCAGTACTGCACATTCACTGTGCACATCGCCGGAGCGACCATCGCCGACATCGTCGACCCCAGCAAGTCCCAGGCCAACCACAGAGCACCACCTCCGCTTCCAGCAAGCACTTGACGGCTCCGAGGAACTCCGACGTCAAACCCGTGTCTCGAGCCAAGCTCGCGCGAACTTGTTTCGCGGCGTTCAACGCGCGTTCGCGACATCGTTGCTGCCGTGCAACCCCGAGGCGTTTCCAGGCAAGTGTTTACTTGCTTCATGCTAATATAGTTGTGTTACAAACCTAGATCACGTAGTTTACAAACTTACCGATTACCGATATGTATCATGACCTAGGTGTTCGATGCTAGTCTCTCATGGAAATGATAGTTTATTTTGACAGAAACTGATATTTTCTATTGGCCCATTTGATAATAAACATTGTGTATGAATCTCGCTGGAAAATACAATTGTTAGTGACAAAAATCGATACCCCCAAATATGCCGTTAAAACTAATATTTTCTCGTATCTGAAAATGAATAAATCACCGTAAATTACATACTTACTGGAATGATGTGTTCGAGGGCTTAAATCAAAGCCGACTCGACGAACTTTAACCTTATGTAAAAATTTAATGATTTCTGTTCCGTAACCATGAAGGTAATTGGATCGGAGTGCGACTCTGGACTGCAGTCCAGAGCGTTTCTGATTATTGTGTTCTGTCCCAAGACCTGTGTCACTGTGTTTCCTGAAGTAGTATGTTATGGAACTTTACCGTAGATTAAAGATAATTCTGTTGTCTAAACAAAACAAGTGGTTCCACTCCGATTCATCGCCGTTTGCTATTTTAAACTGTATTTAAAAGGGCAGAACGTATAACTGTCCAGAACAGATTCTGAAATGACACCCTGAGGTTAAACTGTGTATAACTTTCAACGTACAGATGCGATTGAGAATCCGTCTATTGCGTTGAATACTTTATCGAAAACCCTAAATTTCATTTAACTGTGACATCGCTAAATTCTGAGCCCAACTGGGTGAAATTTGTGTCGCGAAACGGACGTTCAGTTCTGAAACTGAATTTCCAGCCGCGAGCACTTAAAATGAAACAGCTATATCTTGAAAACCGGAATCCCAATTGAACTGAAACAAATGTTGATGAATTGCTGACTAAGTGTTCTATTTACCTTACTTGTATCATTTTGCTGAATTCCTAACATATTAATTTATGTAAGTTATTTTAGTTAAGGACATGCATGTTGATTCATAACATACAGAGTTATTGGTAGCATACAATACATATATCATACCCTTACCATATACTCAGTGATTAGTGCGTGTGGACATTGCATCATCGTGCGTGATAGATGTTGGTTTAGGAGTGACGAGTACACCAATGGAAAGTGAATATTCGTGACAGTGATTGATACAGTGAACAGTGACAAAACCGTGCCATTGGTATACTCGTACACAACTAAGTCAAGGTCATAACTAGTGAGAACCTGGGGAAAAAGGGGAAATCAAAGTGGAAAGAGTATCGTATTTAGCGGGACCGTGTTTAGAGGATGATCATTCGAATCGTGATACTGATACGTGTAGTATAGGATCTAGCGATCCGGTTGACAGGGTTATATCCCGGGCATGTGGGCCGTTGTCTCGGGTATATACGAGACTCCTATTAAACATGATCCTCCTTCCACTATGTGATTTCAAACATGACCTAGAGACCGATAGGGACACATAACATAATCTGCATCATATAGTGACATAGTGATTACTTACATTGTTCATACTCCAGTATTACCTGTTTCACCTTATTATAATAATATTGTTTTTGCGTCGCTCTGACGACCTGAGTATGCATGCTCAGATTCCGCGGGAGGACCAACACAGGATACGGATCTACCCTTCGAGTTCACAGAGATATAGTCTGGTGTACTCCATACCTTTACTGCTTTCCATAGAGTGATCGTGAGATTGAACTTGGTTAGTTATTGTTCTTATTTGTAATTTGTGAACAATGGAATTTCAATGTAATAAATTAGTGATGTGATTCCTTTAATACTGTGCTTTATTTACTGATTACCATGTAATGCTAGAAGCCGAAGTGTGACTATGGCGGGATGATTCCTTGACCGTAGGAGCATGGCTGGCCTAGTCATCCCTCGTTTTCCGTATTTTGGGAAGCAGGGCGTGACATGGTTTAGTTGGTATCAGAGCCTGTGTTTAGTATCAAGGGATAACATTAACTATGTTGTATTACGTTATTCTTGTTTCACTACTCTTGATTTCCATCCTTGAATCTGATCTTATCTTTTTGAATCTTCCAGTGATATGACGTCCCCGAACGACCCCTTCTCAGACTCCAGCTCTCAGGACCGCACGGAAAGAATACTCAGTGCACTGACCACTCTCGCAGAAGCTCAGGAGAGGAAGACAGATTTGCTTACTGAGGGACTCAGGGCGATTACCGCCGCAGGAGGACCCTCCGCGCTCATTACTGCCCCCGAGGGCGCTACTCCACCAGCTTATCAGGCTAGGGCTGGTACCGTATTAGATTTCCGACGGTTACACCCAGCTGCTTTCACAGGACTAGCTGAACCCTTTGAGACCGAGCAATGGCTGGTAAACATGGAGAATTTATTGACAGCCGCCAGGGTTCCAGAGGAAGACAGAGTGGACGTGATCAAGATTCAATTAGAAGACGAAGCCCGTACATGGTGGTCGGTGGAAGAAAGCAGACTTGATGAGCCGATTGAATGGAGCAAGTTTAAGGAGTGCTTCCTAGATCATTATTTTCCTCCCACAGCCAAGGCAGAAATGGAGGAAAAGTTTATTCTTTTGAAGCAGAATGGACGCCCAGTGGACGTATATGCGGCAGAGTTCAACCGTTTGAGCCGCTTTGCTCCATACATGGTCAAATCAGAGGCCACCAGGGCCAGACGCTTCCTTCAGGGGCTAGATTTCGAGTTGCAGCAGTTGATTGCATCGTTGGATTTGCAGACTTTCGCACAGGTACTCAACGCGGCGAGAGTTCAGGAGCAATTGATTAACAAGTTCAGAAGACCCCCAGTCGTTCCAGCACGTACCCACGCGCCTTCTCGAGGAGCCATACCGGTTCACAGAGCAGGAACGATACAAATGAAGCGGCCATTTGTACCACAGCATCGCCCCCAGAGACAGGGCGTAACTTGCGGCTATTGCGGTAGAGGAGGACATGCTCAGAAGGACTGTCGCCGTGCCAAGGGACAGTGCTTGATTTGCGGTTCCAGTCAGCACAGGATTAACAGTTGCCCTGAGTGAGCAGAGATACAAGGAGGTTCTGGACCGCCACAGCAGAGGCCGCAGGAGCAGAGACAACCATTTACAGGTCGCGGTCAAGGACGGGCTTTCATCTTGACCGCCGAGCAGGCAGAGGCGTCAGGAGACGTGGTTACATGTACTCTACTCGTACATTCCTTGCCAGCTAGAGTACTATTTGATTCGGGAGCATCGCATTGTTTCTTGTCTGAGCATTTCACTAATACACACTCAATACCACATGAACCACTAACCAAGGGATGGGAAATTCATACGGGTAATGGCATTATTATATCTAGTCGAGAATGTAGATTATGCCCAGTTGTAGTGTGTGGCAGGGAATTCTATGCGAATTTCCTTCTGATCGGGACAGGCAGTTACGACGCAATTCTCGGGATGGATTAGATGAGCACTTTCCATGCAGTTATCGATTGTCGTGCAAGGAAGGTGATCTTCCGCATCCCCAATCATCCGGAGTTTATTTTCGAGGGCGGAAGTGAATCTTTGGAGCTAGCTAAGTATAGAGCCAAGCCCAAGGAACTGACAGCTATGGAGATTGATAAGAGCCCAGTCCCAGAAATTGTTCGGGACTTTCTGGATGTATTTCCCGAAGATCTACCAGGTCTACCACCTCCTCGAATTTTGGAGTTCTCGATCGATTTGATTCCAGGTACAGCCCCAGTATCTAGGGCCCCATACAGAATGGCACCAGTTGAATTGGCGGAATTGAAGAAGCAGGTTGAAGAACTATTGGAGAAGGGATTTATTCGACCAAGCGCTTCACCGTAGGGTGCACCAGTTCTATTAGTAAAGAAGAAGGATGGATCGTTGCGAATGTGTATAGATTATCGGGAGCTGAACAAGGTCACAATAAAGAACAAGTACCCAATACCGCGCATTGACGACCTATTCGACCAGCTAAGTGGAGACAAGGTATTCTCGAAGTTGGACCTTCGTTCCGGATATCATCAAATCAGAGTAGCAGCCGAGGATGTATGCAAGACGGCTTTCAGGACCCGATACGGACACTACGAGTTTCTTGTGATGCCGTTCGGTGTCACCAATGCCCCAGCAATATTCATGGACTTGATGAACATGGTGTTCGCAAAATACTTGGACACGTTCGTCGTTGTGTTTATCGACGACATACTTGTCTACTCGAAGACCCGAGAAGAGCACGCTGAACATTTGCACACGGTACTACAAATTCTTCGGGAAGAGAAGCTATATGTGAAGCTGAGCAAGTGTGAATTCTGGCTCGACAAGGTGCAGTTTTTGGGACATATAGTTTCGGGCGAAGGCATCTCGGTGGACCCGGCGAAGATAGAATCTGTCATAGATTGGCCAACGCTGAAGTCAGTAGCAGAGATCAGGAGTTTTCTGGGATTGGCAGGTTACTATCGGAGATTCGTCCAAGATTTCTCAAGAATCGCGGAACCATTGACGAGACTGACACGGAAGGACGTGCCGTTTACATGGACAGAGGAGTGCACTCAGGCATTCGACACACTAAAGCAGAAGTTAACCACGGCGCCTATTCTTACTGTACCAGATAATTCCTGTGGTTTAGTGATACACAGTGATGCCTCAGGGAAGGGTTTAGGCTGTGTTTTAATGCAGCACGGCCGAGTGGTTGCTTACGCCTCTCGACAACTGAGAAACCACGAGAAGAACTATCCTACGCATGACTTGGAGTTAGCTGCGGTAGTCTTTGCGTTGAAGATTTGGAGGCACTATCTTTTGGGCGAGAAAGTGGAGGTTTACACGGATCATAAAAGTTTGAAGTATGTTTTCACTCAGAAGGAACTGAACATGAGGCAGCACCGATGGCTAGAGCTAATGGCAGATTATGATTTGGACCTTCAGTATCACCCGGGGAAGGTCAATGTTGTACCAGATGCGCTCAGTCGCAAACCAGCGGTCATGATGTTGACCGATCAGAGGAGCATTATTGAGGATTTCCAGAGACTTGAACTTGAGGTCGTTACGCCGAATGCACTCAATCAATTTTGGCAACTACAGGTGAAATCTTCCCTGGTGGATCGCATCAAGATTGCACAAGCGGATGATCCCCGATTGCAAAAGTTCAGAGAGCAAGTGGAAGCTGGACTGAGAACGGATTTGATTATACATGAAGATGGCTCTCTGAGATTCAGTAGCAGACTTTGCGTACCTAAAGGAGATGTTCGAGAAGAAGTTTTGGCTGAAGCACACAGTTCAACTTATTCTGTGCATCCAGGAGGTACAAAAATGTATCAGGACCTAAAGCAGCACTTTTGGTGGAACGGAATGAAGCGGGAAATTGCGAGGTTCGTATCCAGGTGCTTGGTATGTCAGCAGGTGAAGGCGGAACACCTGAGGACAGCAGGATTGTTACAACCATTGCCGATACCTGAATGGAAGTGGGAGCACATTACTATGGAATTCGTGACGGCCTTACCACGGAGCCCTAGGGGCAATAACGCTATTTGGGTTATCGTCGATCGCCTCACAAAAGCTGCACACTTCCTACCTTTCCGAGTGGGACAGTCGACAGAATCATTGGCAGAAAGATATATGCAGGAGATTGTGCGACTTCACGGTGTTCCAGTCAGCATTGTGTCAGACCGGGACACGAGATTTTTGTCGCACTTTTGGAAGAGTTTACAGGAGAGTTTGGGAACCCGCCTTAAATTCAGCACAGCTTATCACCCACAGACGGATGGACAATCCGAGCGTACGATTCAGACGCTCGAGGATATGTTGAGAGCCTGTATGTTGGACTTTCAGGGTTCCTGGGAGGACCATCTGCACCTAGTCGAGTTCTCTTACAACAATAGTTACCAGGCTAGTATTCAGATGGCTCCTTTTGAAGCACTATACGGGCGGAAGTGTCGATTCCCAGTATGTTGGGATGATGTGGGAGAACGAAGACTACTGGGCCCCAAACTCATTGTTCAGACAGTCGACAAAGTCCAAATGATCAGACAGCGTATTAAGACGGCTCAGGATCGACAGAAGAGTTGGGCAAATACCAGCAGAAGGGCACTTGAGTTCGAAGTTGGAGATCATGTGTTCTTGAAGATTTCCCCTACTCGTGGAGTTATCAGGTTCGGAAGTCGGGGAAAACTTAGTCCCCGCTTTATAGGACCTTTTGAGGTGCTAGAGCGAGTAGGAGAGGTGGCCTATCGACCTGCCTTACCTCCATCACTAGCTGGTGTGCACAATACCTTCCACGTGTCACAGTTGCAGCGTTATGTTCGGGACGAGAGCTATGTCCTGGACCATTCAGAGCTAGTTTTGGGTACCGATTTGTCATACGAGGAGCTGCCTACTACCATCCTAGACCGCAGAGAGAAAGTGCTGAAGAATAAGATCATTCCGTTAGTCCGAGTGTCTTGGGGCGGTCGTTCCCCAGGAGAATCCACCTGGGAGTGGGAAGAAGATATCCGTGATCGTTATCCACATCTCTTTGTTTAGTGCATTTTTCTTGTATCTTTGTTAAATTTCGAGGACGAAATTTTTGTTAAGGGGGGGTATGATGTAAATCCCCGTTTCCATTCTAATAAAAGTTTCCTATTCTCTGATTTCCAGTAGTTTCTTTTCTTTTCCTTCATATTTTGAATTGGTGGTTAGGCTTAATAATTATATTTTTCCAAACCCTCAAAGCCTAAACCCAGGAATTAAATCAAAGGCAGAGTAAATTAAAACCAAAATTTTATCAATAAAAAAAAAAAATCCTAACCCATTATTCAAAACCCTAAGTTTTATTCAGCCCAAGCTTATTTTTTTAAACCCAAACTTTAATTCCCTCAGCCCACTAAACTTTCTTAATATATTCCTTACAAAAAAAAAAAATTTCCTCAGCCCGTTTTAATCCTCAGCCCACACTAAAACTTTATTTAAAATGAATTCCAAATATTGCCGGCCCAGCCCACTTCAGCCCACTGATTGCGGCTCGTGACCATTTCCCTCACTCACCCGACCCGACCCCCACTACTGTTCCTCTTCTTCAAAACTCCCAACGGTAACCTCCCGTAACTCGCGCGCGATCCCGTTCCTCCGCCGCAGCCCACGCCCTTGCTCACGCCCATTACTGCGACGTTACACCCATGTTTTTCAACCTCGTCTCCAACTCCTCTCATCACACTCCCTCTCCAACTCACTCTTCATCTCTCTCGCTACACCCACCGAGCCCCCAACCTCAAACAACCCACTGCCACCTCCACCTCTGATGACAGCTCCTCAGCGATCCCTCACGCCTCCTCCACCAACCTCCTCCCTCCACGACTCCACCCCCACCAACTCAAGAACCCTGCACCCACACCTCTGCAAACAGAAACCCATCACCCGACCGAGCTCGAGTCACCCCTGCACGCCTCCTCGACGCCGGCGACCCCCAACACGTCGTCGACCTCCACCTCCTCAGCATCATCACCCTCACCACAATTCCTAAGTCCCCACTGCTCTCTCTCTCTTTATCACCAAAAACCCACATTCTCCCTGTACTGCACATTCACTTTGCACATCGCCGGAGCGACCATCGCCGACATCGTCGACCCCAGCAAGTCCCAGGCCAACCACAGAGCACCACCTCCGCTTCCAGCAAGCACTTGACGGCTCCGGGGAACTCCGACGTCAAACCCGTGTCTCGAGCCAAGCTCGCGCGAACTTGTTTCGCGGCGTTCAATGCGCGTTCGCGACATCGTTGCTGCCGTGCGACCCCGAGGCGTTTCCAGACAAGTGTTTACTTGCTTCATGCTAATATAGTTGTGTTACAAACCTAGATCACGTAGTTTACAAACTTACCGATTACCGATATGTATCATGACCTAGGTGTTCGATGCTAGTCTCTCATGGAAATGATAGTTTATTTTGACGGAAACTGATATTTTCTATTGGCCCATTTGATAATAAACATTGTGTATGAATCTCGCTGGAAAATACAATTGTTAGTGACAAAAATCGATACCCCCAAATATGCCGTTAAAACTAATATTTTCTCGTATCTGAAAATGAATAAATCACCGTAAATTACATACTTACTGGAATGATGTGTTCGAGGGCTTAAATCAAAGACGACTCGACAAACTTTAACCTTATTTAAAAATTTAATGATTTCTGTTCCGTAACCATGAAGATAATTGGATCGGAGTGCGACTCTGGACTGCAGTCCAGAGCGTTTCTGATTATTGTGTTCTGTCCCAAGACCTGTGTCACTGTGTTTCCTGAAGTAGTATGTTACGGAACTTTACCGTAGATTAAAGATAATTCTGTTGGCTAACAAAACAAGTGGTTCCACTCCGATTCATCGCCGTTTGCTATTTTAAACTGTATTTAAAAGGGCAGAACGTATAACTGTCCAGAACAGATTCTGAAATGACACCCTGAGGTTAAACTGTGTATAACTTTCAACGTACAGATACGATTGAGGATCCGTTTGTTGTGTTGAATACTTTATCGAAAACCATAAATTTCATTTAACTGTGACATCGCTAAATTCTGAGCCCAACTGGGTGCAATTCGTGTCGCGAAACGGACGTTCAGTTCTGAAACTGAATTTCCAGCCACGAGCACTTAAAATGAAACAGCTATATCTTGAAAACCGGAATCCCGATTGAACTGAAACGAATGTTGATGAATTGCTGACTAAGTGTTCTATTTACCTTACTTGTATCATTTTGCTGAATTCCTAACATATTAATTTATGTAAGTTATTTTAGTTAAGGACATGCATGTTGATTCATAACATACAGAGTTATTGGTAGCATACAATACATATATCATACCCTTACCATATACTCAGTGATTAGTGCGTGTGGACATTGCATCATCGTGCGTGATAGATGTTGGTTTAGGAGTGACGAGTACACCAATGGAAAGTGATATTCGTGACAGTGATTGATACAGTGAACAGTGACAAAACCGTGCCATTGGTATACTCGTACACAACTAAGTCAAGGTCATAACTAGTGAGAACCTGGGGAAAAAGGGGAAATCAAAGTGGAAAGAGTATCGTTTTTAGCGGGACCGTGTTTAGAGGATGATCATTCGAATCTTGATACTGATACGTGTAGGATAGGATCTAGCGATCCGGCTGACAAGGTTATATCCCGGGCATGTGGGCCGTTGTCTCGGGTATGTACGAAACTTCTGTTAAACATGATCCTCCTTCCACTATGTGATTTCAAACATGACCTAGAGACCGATAGGGACACATAACATAATCTGCATCATATAGTGACATAGTGATTACTTACATTGTTCATACTCCAGTATTACCTGTTTCACCTTATTATAATAATATTGTTTTTGCGTCGCTCTGACGACCTGAGTATGCATGCTCAGATTTCGCGGGAGGACCAGCACAGGAGACGGATCTACCCTTCGAGTTCACAGGGATATAGTCTGGTGTACTCCCTACCTTTACTGCTTTCCATAGAGTGATTGTGAGATTGAACTTGGTTAGTTATTGTTCTTATTTGTAATTTGTGAACAATGGAATTTCAATGTAATAAATTAGTGATGTGATTCCTTTAATACTGTGCTTTATTTACTGATTACCATGTAATGCTAGAAGCCGAAGTGTGACTACGGCGGGATGATTCCTTGACCGTAGGAGCATGGCTGGCCTAGTCATCCCTCGTTTTCCGTATTTTGGGAAGCGGGGCGTGACAGAGAATGAGAGGGAGAATGAGAAAAACATCAAGGATCCCTCCCCCTTCTCACTCTCTTTCCTCATTAATGAGGCATGGTTCACACCATGCTCCCATGCCCTCTCTCTCTCACACAAAGTCAACATTTCAAACCAAACAAAAAAAATCAATTTAAAACCCTTATTATTTTTAACAACCATAACTATTAAACCCAAAACACTTAAACAATATTAAAACTAGATTATAGAAATGGTTAAACCCCAAAATACAACCCTAGTTATCATGCACAAGTGTGTGTGTGCCTAGAAAAATTCTAATAAAATACTCATTAAATAGGATAAAATAACAAAAAAAACCAATTTGGTAAACTTTTTATTAAAAACCATATATTAAAATATAATTAGCTACAAAACACAATCTAAGGTGTTACAATCTCCCCCCTAAAAGAAATTCGTCCCCGAATTTAAAAATATACCGATACGCGTACCTTCAAAGGGAAGATTACAACTCCCAGATCTCGCTCGCAGCCTCCCAAGTGACTATCTCACTATACGGCTACGCCCAAGAAAACCCTCCACAGATAGCAAGACCCTTGACCGATGTGTTAGTTGTATGTATGCCCTAGAGGCCAGTATTGTACAGATGATGTATATTATATTGGATGCTTGGACATATATAGAGATGACTTTCTTGCTCGATATGATAGTATGCTATCTGGTTACTCTTTATCTTAACATGTACACTAGTCTCTTTATACTGTCTTATAGTTACATGTTGGTAAAGCCCTTAGGATTTGTACTTGACTACCTGGACTATGATGCAGATCATACTAGTGGGGACATGGTAGTCCATAAGTACATCCTTCAAGGTCCCTAGTCATGGGTGTATCGAGACGGGGCATCGATATACCAGAGTAGACTAGCGTATATGCTTCTCGACCCATGTGATGGGCGATGGATGATCCCATATCCATTGGTGTTTGACATCAGAGATGGTATACGGGTGCTCAGTGGAGACTGAGTACACTGGACGGACTCACCGAGAACTCCCAGATGGTATTATACCTCACGTCAGATGGCAGTTCTCAGGTGACACTTGTACAGGTTAGTCTGTAGACCCGAGATCGTCATAGAGTCTTGTGTGATTCCCACTGTGCTTTGATCTCCACCTTACCACGTCCATGAGGGCGTGCAAAACGGTGGTCTTTGGGTACAGTCCCGAGTCACATGGAGGCAATGAGTGATAGGAGGGGTTTCGTCTCTCCCGGTATTGGGGGTTGATGTTGCGCAGTGCTCGATTGGCCGTAACAGGGAAGTCCCTGGCCAGGGGTGATCAGAGATTTGCTGGTAAGTGTTACCAGTAGTTTCTCGACCCGTTACGAGCCTCACATCGGCACGACTTATCGGGTTATTGGGGTCTGACGTTTACCACCCCTAGACTTGATATGCGACGTATCAGACGAAGAGACCGGACTGTATGGTAAGTGTTACTGGTCAGATTCGCAGGAGTGTGAGCGGGCTAGCTTGTCGATCTTCTGATCGCTCAATACCCGGGTGGCCGTTACGTTTAGCAGACCGCTTGCGGCTTGTGGGTGCTTGATATGATCATCATCTACTACCGGCGTATTGACGAGTCTTTAGAGTCCTACACAGAGGTTTCCTGGTTCAAGCGAAATGAAATAGGAGCGCATATGAGATATGTACGGGACTGAGAATAATGCGTGTATGTGATACCGTATTTGATTCTCGCGATTAATGTTTCGATTGGTTATATGCGATATAACCTAGTTATCGAATCGAAGATCGATTCGATAAGCCGATACATTGAATACTAGTCGGTCATGTGCGACATGACCGGATCATTGAATCAAGTGTTGATTTAATGATTTAATGTATAATTATATATTTGATATATTACTTTGCATTAACTAGTATTGGTTCACTTTAAACGGATTTTTCTCACTTGGTGTGCACATTGTATATGTGATATGTTTTGTGCACACTTGTTTGTATCATGATTGATGATGCATAATAACTTGGCTTTGTGTGAAGAATTGGACCATGGTTATGATAAGGGTTAGGGTTTTTGATTATTCACTTAATTATTTATCCATTATTTATTCATTTAATTAGGTGAAAGAAAACAAAAAGGGTTTCTTTTCTTCATGAAGCTTATTGAAGCTTCATGAAACTTTGACCAAAGTCATCCCTTTTGTCTTCATCCTTAACCCTAACCACTAATCTAACCTTGGTCAATTCTCTACACATAACCATGGTTTACTTTATGATAAGTATTGATTTTCCTTTTTATTTCATATACTTATCATAACATTATCATCATCTTCTTCATCTTCTTCATCTTCTTCAAGCTTGCTACATCAATGGCAACTTGAGTTTTAGTGAGAGAAATCCAAATCTAAAGTGAACCCACCTCCTATTTCTTCATCCTCTACCTCTTGCCAAGTGGTTTTGGGTGTTTTCTTCACAAGTTTCACTTCTTGGTGAAGTCGGAGCTTGAACTAGTGCAACCTCGACGTAGATCGTCTTTGACACGAAGCCGACGACCTAGCTCGCCCGTTTTCCTGATGAAGCCGATGAATGAGTCTAGGGTTCGTGATGGACAGCGAGAAGACTTCGTTGCGGAGCCGTGGAGGTGGATATCCGGATCTACAAAGGTTGTAATTTCCGTATCCTTCTAGTTAAGTAGTTAACTAGTTTACTTTTTCGCCTAAACATCTAGTAAACGATCCGTGTTAGGGTTTTTCGGCTTCCATAATTTTTGAAATTGGCATGGTTGATGCCTTGTGAGACTTCATTAGGATGCCTAGGAACCCTACAGTGGTATCAGAGCCTAGCTAAAGCCTTAGGCGAAGTCTAGACGGATTTTGAAGTCCGATCGAACCCGAAAGTCCAAAATTTCCATGCTCTCTGTACTTTTTTGAAAACAGTGAGTTTTTCAACATTAAAAATATTCAGAAAATCAAGCAGGGTTTTATATGAATTACTGTAAAATACGGGGGCCTAATTCGAATAATCCACCGCTGAACCGCGGCACGAGCTCGGCATGTGCGGCGGTTCCGCGGCTGTTTGGTCTCCCCTTGCGTTGACTTTTGCACAGTAATTTATATTTAACAGTGATGTGTTCTCTGGATAGTTTTAATAATTATTCAAGTGTTGAATAATCTGGGATGTTTTGGAGCTTCGATGTTTCGATCGGGTTTATCAGATTTTGTCTATTTAGATTTCCGGATAACTTTTAGAATATGTTAAATAGTTCGACCGGATATAAATACCCAATTTTTCCCCTGTCGGGAAATTTCCAAGTGTTGGATTTTTCCGTAGTTTAACGACGTTCTAAGTAGTGCAAGTAACGCGATGGACCCTCTAGAAGACAACAAACCTTAACTCGATTATGTGACCGTCTTGAACTGCCCTTTGAACCTTCGGGTTTGGGGCAGTACGGCGTGCCACATGTGAGGCGTTGGCTTGACCCTTCTACGGCTGGACCGTCAGTACTAAGGCACGAACTGAATGTTGTTAGACTTATTTCATGTGTTGAGCTGTATCGGAAAACTTGGGTATTCGACTGTTCGATCGGAAAGTTTAACATTTTCTGTTTATCTGGAATGTGATACAATAATTGGAATTCACAAGTAGTTATGTGATAACTGAATGAATGTTATAAATCTAGCAATTTAGTCCCATATGATATTGAAAAGAGTTTTCGATAATGAGACTAAAATGCGGGATTTATATCTGTTAGGCATGCGATGTCTAAAGAAGTTGCGGATTCCAGTTGTTGTAGTTTTACATTTTCTTTTCTGTGACCGTAAGTGTAGTATGTACATATCGCCGGTTTCGTTGCTATACGTCAACGACAATTGGGGTATGCATACTTACTTACGTTGATGACATGTGATGTTATGTGTTGCTGGATATGTTATATTGGATCGTCGTGTTTGAATAGCCGGGTTTTTTTTATGTGAGATGAGTGTTTTTCATTTTCATTCATGTAAAAACTTGTATGTAATATTCTTTTATTTGGGGCACTTCCAGGTAGCGGAAGTTGTCACCTTTGTATATTATTTATTTTTCCGCATTAGGATAGACCCAAGGAGGGGAGCACAAGTAACCGGGTTCTGGGGTCCAGTGGGAGACCAACTCGAGGAGTCGAGTCCGGGTCTCCTAACCCTAGAATTGGCAGGGTTGCTTGCCGCTCTCGTAGGGGTCTAGGGGTGTGGGATTGGCTATTCATTACGACCGTGGAATCCGTGTTTTATACTGGCTCGTATTGAAAACACGGACGTCCTAGTATATCCAATATTTCATATGTTTATTCTGCTGCGATATCTGTGTTGTGATTTTGTGATGGATATAGTATATAGTATAGATGATATATTATATAGACGTTACTTATGTTTTACACCCGTGCTAGCCCTGCCCTGCTCTGTCGTTAGTTACCTAACCTAACGGTGTACGAGGGGACATCGAGGCGAATGCGGATGGCATAAGTGTACGTCATATCTATCTGTGATGTTTATGTATTTAAATGATGGGACTTCATTAATGTGATTAATGAAAGATAAGAAACCTAAGATGTTGTGGAATCGAATTTTAAAATAAACAGGTAGCTACAGTTCTTGCTTTGCATAGCGGTATATATGATATACCCCGCACCTTATTCGATGAGGAAAGGACCGAGATCCCTTCACCGGGAGTGACTCCTTTAGCAATAACTGGCAGATGCTACAGACTCGGTTTTCTTTTGACTGCTTTTGGGTTTTTGCTTTGCACAGCGATATATATGATATATCCCGCACCTCATTCGACGAGGAAAGGACCGAGATCCCTTCGCTGGGAGTGACTCCTTTAGCAAAACTAGAAAAAGCCTCAAAATTACACCATTTCAAAACTCCATTTGATTCTACAACGATATCAAGTTCATTACGCAAAAGGTTTTCAGAAAAACCTGTCGTAGCCCTCCGTCATTTCAGATAAGAACTGTTTAGTATTCGTGCTGCGTTTGTTGGCCTTTGTCAAGGCGTAGTGTGCGGTAGCTAAATAGTGATTATCTGCTTATGCATATGATGCAGATTGTTTCAGGGTAGTCGTACGACCTTGTTGGCCTTTGTCAAGGGTCGTGTGGGTGGGTTTGATTCAATCAAGAAATGACGGGTTGAACTTGACTAGCATCCTGTGATTTGTTGGCCTTTGTCAAGGTCATAGGACACTAGGGGCAAAATATTATCGGGAATTTCAAGTGTTGAAATTTGCAATGAGATTGCATACCTTCTATGAGATAGTTGGATCCCGATACCCACTGCGAGTAAGAGTTACTCCTGGGAGAGTTTTACACATTGCAATTAGCCGATCAAGTAGGTGTCTAGAAAGGTGTTAACGAGGTTACGCCTCTGGGAAAACGAGGTTTACATTAATTAGGTTCGTGCGAAAGCACGGGGGACCTCCCTCAAAGTACCAACACTGGCCTGGCTGAAAGATTGGCGAACTTGTAGTGTGTAATTAATCCCGGCTAGTCTTTCCTTTTAGGGTTTGAAGGAAATTTGATAAAAAGCAGTGGGAGCCATCCTGATTAGATAAGATAATAACCAATCTGATCTTGCACGAGCATACGCTAAAGTGTTTTCTTCTCTCTCTCTCCAGGTAGCGACCATTTCATGCCTTAATAAAGATAATAATATGGATGTATTGACCGAACCCGCATGTTATACTCTGCTGGGGAACGTTGGTTCCGTTCTATCTTATAAGAGTTATAGGAATGAACAGGAAATAGGGGAATACCAGGATTCCCATGCCACCCGAATGAAGAAAGTACATGTTGATGCATTTTCTTCGGGTGTGTTCGTTACAGAGAACTGTTTCTCCATTTGCTCTACGTCCTAGGTATTAGATACCGGGTCAGGATCCTATATATGTAATCAGTTACATGGGCTTAGGAAAGGTAGAGAACTTGGAGAAGGTGATAAAGACATTAGAGTCGGAAATGGTGCAATTGTTGCAGCTAAGACTGTCGGGGAATATCACCTTGTATTACCAACTGGTAATACATTGGTTCTGAACGAATGCTATTACATGCCGAACCTGATATGCAACATTATATCGGTTTCTTTATTAAGTAAAGAGGGATATAATTTTGTATTACAGGATAATGTTATGAACATCTTCCATAACCAAAAGTTGGTTGGATCAGGCACGTTGTGCAATGGCATTTATGTTCTAAACCAATCAACAGTTCTGAGCATAACAAACACACACAAGAGGAAGAGTTCTGAACTGAACGAATCCTTCTTGTGGCATTGTAGACTGGGTCACATCAATGCGACACGACTGGCTAAGTTGCATAAGGATGGATATTTAAATCCGTTTGAATTTTCATCTTATGACACTTGCCAGTCATGTCTCAAAGGCAAGATGACCAAAACTCCGTTTACGGGACACGGAGAAAGAGTTACCGAGCTCTTGGGACTGATACATAGTGATGTATGCGGTCCCATGTCTACACATGCCAGGGATGGTTCTTCATACTTCATTACATTCACTGACGATCTCTCTAGGTTCGGGTATGTGTTCCTGATGAAACACAAATCAGAAGCTTTTGAGAAATTTAGGGAATATAAACAAGAAGTTGAGAACCAAACCGGAAAAAGTATTAAAATCCTACGATCTGATCGAGGAGGGGAATACTTGAGCAATGAATTCCTGGACTTCCTAAAAGAGAATGGGATTCTCTCTCAGCTGACTCCTCCATATACACCACAGCACAACGGTGTATCTGAACGGAGAAATCGCACCCTATTAGATATGGTGCGCTCTATGATGAGTACAGCTGAGTTACCTATTTCCTTCTGGGGTTATGCGCTGGAGACAGCAGCATACCTATTGAATCAAGTTCCATCTAAATCTGTACCTACCACACCATATGAGATATGGAGTGGGAAGAGACCATGTCTTAAACGAGTTAAGATATGGGGTAGCCCGGCCTATGTCAAAAGGCAAAATCCGGACAAACTCGAGGCACCGTCAGTTCTATGCAAGTTTGTGGGATATCCCAAACATTCACATGGATATCTTTTCTACCATTCAGAGGAACAAAAAGTGTTTGTTTCTCGACATGCCACCTTTTTAGAAAAGGAATTTCTTGCAAAAGAAATTAGTGGGGATATGGTAGAACTGGAAGAAATTCCGGCTACACAAACTCAAACTGAAGATTTAGTGGAACCAGAGGATTCAGTAGTACCCGACGAACCCCAGCCTCTCCGCCGATCTAGTAGGGTTCCTCGCCAACCTGAGAGATACTACGGTTTTCTCATGGACGGTGGGAGCGAGGATTGCATCATGGAGGATGATGACCCAACTAGCTTCGAGCAGGCCATCACGAGTAGGGACTCAGTGAAATGGCTGGATGCTATGCGGTCCGAGATGGAATCCATGTACACCAACAAAGTATGGACTTTGGAAGTTGCTCCTGAAGGGGTAAAACCCATTGGGAGCAAATGGATCTTCAAGAAGAAACTTGGTGTAGATGGGAAAGTGGAGACTTTCAAAGCTAGACTTGTAGCAAAGGGTTTTCGTCAAAGACCAGGTGTGGACTATGACGAAACCTTTTCTCCAGTGGCTATGCTTAAATCCATCCGAATCATGCTTGCCATTGCTGCCTTTCATGACTACGAAATCTGGCAAATGGATGTTAAGACCGCCTTTCTAAATGGTGATTTAGAAGAGTGCGTGTACATGACTCAGCCAGAGGGCTTCGTAGACAGTGGGAGCAGCGGGAAGGTGTGCAAGCTGCTTAAATCCATTTATGGATTAAAGCAAGCATCGCGGAGTTGGAACATCTGCTTTGACGTCGTTATCAAAGAGTTTGATTTCGTCAAAAATCCAGATGAACCTTGTATCTACAAGAAGGTGGCAGAGAGTAAGGTTGTCTTCCTCGTATTGTACGTGGACGACATACTCTTGATAGGAAATGATATTCCTATGCTGCAAGCGGTCAAGCTCTTCTTATCACAAAGATTCTCAATGAAAGATCTTGGTGATGCCTCCTGCATATTGGGAATTAGGATCTATAGAGATAGATCCAAACGGATTTTGGGATTGTCCCAATCCAGGTACATTGACACCATACTAAAGAGGTTTAGTATGGAAGAGTCCAAGCGTGGGAACTTGCCCACGATCTCTGGAGTCACTCTCTCCAAAGAGATGTCTCCCAAGACTGATTTGGAGAGAGCTCGCATGCAAGGGATACCCTATGCTTCGGCAGTAGGCTCTATCATGTATGCGATGCTATGTACCAGACCCGATGTAGCATACTCACTAAGTGTAGTGAGCAGGTATCAAGCTGATCCTGGAGAGAATCACTGGACAGCTGTGAAGAGCATTCTCAAGTACTTGCGAAGGACTAGAGATATGTTCTTGGTGTATGGTAACGGAGAACTCCAAGTGGAGTCCTTTACCGATTCGAGCTTCCAGAGTGATAAGGACGACTCTAAGTCGCAGTCGGGTTTTGTCTTTACCCTTTACGGAGGGGCGGTTAGTTGGAAGAGTTCCAAGCAGGAAACCGTGGCAGACTCGACGATGGAGGCTGAATACATCGCTGCCAACGATGCTGCCAAAGAGGCTGTCTGGATCAAGAAGTTCATTACTGAACTTGGAGTGGTTCCATCCATTGAGCATCCAATACCTTTGTATTGCGATAACAATGGAGCAGTGGCTTTGGCCAAGGAACCCAGGTCCCATCAGCGATCCAGGCATATTCTGAGGCGGTATCACCTGATCCGGGAGATAGTTGATCCCCGGGAGATCGAGGTCAGGAGGGTAGACATGAAGGACAACACTGCGGATCCACTCACGAAGGCCATTCCCCAGATACAGTTTGAGAGACTCTTCGGGATGCTCGGTATGCGATACTACAGCAGCTGGCCCTAGTGCAAGTGGGAGATTGTTAGTTGTATGTATGCCCTAGAGGCCAGTATTGTACAGATGATGTATATTATATTGGATGCTTGGACATATATAGAGATGACTTTCTTGCTCGATATGATAGTATGCTATCTGGTTACTCTTTATCTTAACATGTACACTAGTCTCTTTATACTGTCTTATAGTTACATGTTGGTAAAGCCCTTAGGATTTGTACTTGACTACCTGGACTATGATGCAGATCATACTAGTGGGGACATGGTAGTCCATAAGTACATCCTTCAAGGTCCCTAGTCGTGGGTGTATCGAGACGGGGCATCGATATACCAGAGTAGACTAGCGTATATGCTTCTCAACCCATGTGATGGGCGATGGATGATCCCATATCCATTGGTGTTTGACATCAGAGATGGTATACGGGTGCTCAGTGGAGACTGAGTACACTGGACGGACTCGCCGAGAACTCCCAGATGGTATTATACCTCACGTCAGATGGCAGTTCTCAGGTGACACTTGTACAGGTTAGTCTGTAGACCCGAGATCGTCATAGAGTCTTGTGTGATTCCCACTGTGCTTTGATCTCCACCTTACCACGTCCATGAGGACGTGCAAAACGGTGGTCTTTGGGTACAGTCCCGAGTCACATGGAGGCAATGAGCGATAGGAGGGGTTTCGTCTCTCCCGGTATTGGGGGTTGATGTTGCGCAGTGCTCGATTGGCCGTAACAGGGAAGTCCCTGGCCAGGGCTGATCAGAGATTTGCTGGTAAGTGTTACCAGTAGTTTCTCGACCCGTTACGAGCCTCACATCGGCACGACTTATCGGGTTATTGGGGTCTGACGTTTACCACCCCTAGACTTGATATGCGACGTATCAGACGAAGAGACTGGACTGTATGGTAAGTGTTACTGGTCGGATTCGCAGGAGTGTGAGCGGGCTAGCTCGTCGATCTTCTGATCGCTCAATACCCGGGTGGCCGTTACGTTTAGCAGACCGCTTGCGGCTTGTGGGTGCTTGATATGATCATCATCTACTACCGGCGTATTGACGAGTCTTTAGAGTCCTACACAGAGGTTTCCTGGTTCAAGCGAAATGAAATAGGAGCGCATATGAGATATGTACGGGACCGAGAATAATGCGTGTATGTGATACCGTATTTGATTCTCGCGATTAATGTTTCGATTGGTTATATGCGATATAACCTAGTTATCGAATCGAAGATCGATTCGATAAGCCGATACATTGAATACTAGTCGGTCATGTGCGACATGACCGGATCATTGAATCAAGTGTTGATTTAATGATTTAATGTATAATTATATATTTGATATATTACTTTGCATTAACTAGTATTGGTTCACTTTAAACGGATTTTTCTCACTTGGTGTGCACATTGTATATGTGATATGTTTTGTGCACACTTGTTTGTATCATGATTGATGATGCATAATAACTTGGCTTTGTGTGAAGAATTGGACCATGGTTATGATAAGGGTTAGGATTTTTGATTATTCAATTAATTATTTATCCATTATTTATTCATTTAATTAGGTGAAAGAAAACAAAAAGGGTTTCTTTTCTTCATGAAGCTTATTGAAGCTTCATGAAACTTTGACCAAAGTCATCCCTTTTGTCTTCATCCTTAACCCTAACCACTAATCTAACCTTGGTCAATTCTCTACACATAACCATGGTTTACTTTATGATAAGTATTGATTTTCCTTTTTATTTCATATACTTATCATAACATTATCATCATCTTCTTCATCTTCTTCATCTTCTTCAAGCTTGCTACATCAATGGCAACTTGAGTTTTAGTGAGAGAAATCCAAATCTAAAGTGAACCCACCTCCTATTTCTTCATCCTCTACCTCTTGCCAAGTGGTTTTGGGTGTTTTCTTCACAAGTTTCACTTCTTGGTGAAGTCGGAGCTTGAACTAGTGCAACCTCGACGTAGATCGTCTTTGACACGAAGCCGACGACCTAGCTCGCCCGTTTTCCTGATGAAGCCGATGAATGAGTCTAGGGTTCATGATGGACAGCGAGAAGACTTCGTTGCGGAGCCGTGGAGGTGGATATCCGGATCTACAAAGGTTGTAATTTCCGTATCCTTCTAGTTAAGTAGTTAACTAGTTTACTTTTTCGCCTAAACATCTAGTAAACGATCCGTGTTAGGGTTTCTCGGCTTCCATAATTTTTGAAATTGGCATGGTTGATGCCTTGTGAGACTTCATTAGGATGCTTAGGAACCCTACACGATGTTCCTCCGCCTGCTGAGCTATTAACACAATTGGCTGCTGGTGAACGAAAGATCGCGTCTAAGCTAAACGGTCTGGTGCTAAATCATGTGAGAAAGGTCAAGAAGGTAATTGTAGAGTATCATCACAAGGAATACGGGGTGAAAATCCAATAATCTGGGCGGAAGTGCCAAATTAAAGGTAACGAAACTAACTCGCTTATACGATCTCAGAAGGACCTAAATCCTGGGGCAAGCTTCCCAAAATCCAACACGTCATTCATCGGAAAGTCCGTAGGAATACATGATCTGTCCCTGCGATCTTGAGTCTATGACCAACACAGTCGGCATAAGACCTCTATTTGCGCTGGGCTACTCTCATCCTGACCTGAACAACCGGATCATCTCCGAAGTCTCTAGACTGGGGTCCAAAGTCCTACTTACGCAGAGTCAGAAAAACAACAGGCTGGTGATCGACACGACCTAACCCCTAAACCTAAAGGTGGCCAATTGGAGTGTCTCCTGATAACAGCTATCGAAGAAGAACCCTAACAATGGCGAGTGACGATCCCCAACTGCTGACAACAATCAAAACAAACACACAACTTAACAAGAAACAACTGAGCACATTGAGTATTACCGGACGACAAGAATCCGAATGGAGTCACACCCTGACTAAACTTGGGTAGAAACCATAACGAAATTCGTGGAGATCTGCTCCCACTCCTACTTCGGAACGGTAAAAGATTGCAACTCTCCAGCCGGCCTCAGATGCTCGACCCAAGCACACAACAAGACAGACACTTTGAAATGAAACCTGAAACTTCTCTTTACATCTCTGTCCACCCGTAACTATCTCACAAGTCACGTTAAAAGTTGGTGGAACTTGAATGCATATAGAGAGTTGACAAATGTGCATGTTCTAGGATTTCACGTCTCTACCCGATGATACCAGGTACACAAACGCATCCCTAACTTAGCACACCATTGTCACAAATCAAGGTCTCCGAATAACTACCCAGCCGAGTATGCTCAAGTATCACTGACGAACGAGTATCGGCGGGCAGTGTCTCGCAAAAACCACCGTAGAGACGAACTTGAGCTGTACTCAACGATCACACAAGAACTGTAAATCTGCAGAAAACTATCACAACAATCAAAATCCGCTGCAGGAAGATGTTCATTAAGCTCTAGTGGTTCGTGGAAAATCTGACACGACTCTCAAGCAAGTAGTGTCCCCAAATCTCCAACGCAAAACCACCGCGGCCATTCCCAGATCATGAGTGGAATATCCTTCTCGTACTTCCTCCAAATGTAGGGAAGCAAAAGCGATGACTCTGTAGTGTCACCTCAGTACACACTCGAGCCCACTCAAGAAACATTACAGTTAAACAACAAAGTCGCCCGAACCAAAGGCCAAGAAAGAACTGATGCAGTTGTTAACCGAATCTCCAACTGCCGAAAACTCCGTACACATGCCTCAGTCCACAGAAAAGAAACCTCCCTTCCGGTCAATTTAGTCGACGGTGCAGCACTACTCTAGCAATCCTGCATGAAACGGCGGTAAGAACCTGCTAAGCCCAAAAATCTGCGGATCTCCGTCCTGCACACATGTCTGGACCTAAGCTGTACGGCCACGATCTCCCTCGGGACCATACGAAACCGTTTCCCGTGACTACAAGACCTAGGAGTCAGCACAACAATCCTGAAGAAACACTCCGAGAATCTAGCAAACTACCGGTGCTCTCCCAGTATCTGCATAACAAATCCTCAAGTGCTACTCCTGTTCCTCAAGACACATTAAATAGACCAGAATGTCGTAAATAACACAACAAAAACTGGTCGAGGAACGGCCTGAAGAAATCTGGTTCATCACATCTACGAATGCTGCTAGGGCATCAGTGAATCCAACGACTCACAAAAACACAAAAAACCCGTTGCTCGCATAAGGCAGTCTTCGGAATGCCATTACTCCGAACTGCAATAATGATGACCTGATCCCAAGCAAACTTAGAAAATGTCTCGCACTGTGGAGCTGATCGAAGAAATCGTCACGGCGAGGTAAAGGATACCTATCCGCACCGTAAGCCGGTTCAAGTAACGATCCGTCGATACACAACCTTAAACTGCCGTCTTTCTCCTTGATGAACAGAAATAGGAGCTTCCAAAAGCGAAACACTCGGACACACAAAACTCCCCAAATAAACAACTCTGCAGCTGATCCTTTAGCTCCCAAGCTTCGCCGGCTCATCCGGAACAACGTCGGAAAAAAACTCTCGCACGAAAGGAACCCGGTCCAACAAACCCTCTGTGGCTACGGTATCATGAATGAACGCCAAGAATCCACGACATCTCCTCAGAAGCCGACTAGCGAAAAAGGCTGAATTCAAGCTGTGAGAGGCGGCAAAACTATCCACCTGCACAACAAGAACTGACCTGCCGAGAAAAACAAACCTGACTGTTTCCTCACGGTAGTCCACAGATGCTTAACACGTAACTAAACAGTTCGTGCCCAGGAGAACGTCAAATCCAACATCTCTAGAAGGATCGAAACGATGGACGAATCTCTATCTCCTATCCGATTGGCACACAACTGAATACGTGTCGCGCAACAAAAGAATCGCTGACAGAAGTTAACACAACTATGACTAATCTACCCATCCATGGTACAAGCATGAAAAACAACGAATACATCAAAGAACATATAAATCAAGGGTACCTGAAAACTCCACATTGGACGTCTGCGCGTCCCGATGAGTAGAAGCAAACTCCTGTGTCTGCCCTCTACTCGCAGCTGGATGAACTCCTCTGGTAGACTGAGCCCTTTGAGCAAATCTTCCACGTCCACGGCCTCTCTGGTGACGATCCTGACGAGGTGTTAAAGAACAATCCCTGACGAAGTGCTGAAGGCTCCCGCATCGAAAACATCCACGCGCTGACTGCTGACCATCCTGGGGATGAGAGCTGAACGACTTTCCTCGTCCTAAGCCTCTGCTACTCCCGCGACGGCCACGAAATCTGTCTCGACGACCAAACCTCTACCTCTGGGCTGGTATGCTTGTACGAGTCCTCCACTGTCTTGGAATATGTGCCTCGTCAACTGGAGCTGCAACCACCGGTGCTATGTAGGTGACGGACTGCTGCATGCTGATCGCAAGTGACAACTGAGTAACAGGGGTGACAACCTCCTGTCGTAGCTCCCGAACGACATCAACCAAAGAACTCATAGTCTGGCGGAAGTCCTGCATCTCTGCCAAAAGTCTATCAATAGTATATGTCGTAGGCTGATCCATCTGTACCTGTGAAACTAGAGTGCCATCCTGGTCAGTACTCGTCTCACCCGAGCCAACTCTGACCTCGGCCCTCGCTGCATCACTCTGAGTCCCCATAGTCATCGGCGGCAAGGCTATAAATAGATATAAGATTCGATAAGAATAAGGAATCGAATCTCAAGGATATGAACCATCAAGGAAGGAATTTCAAGCAAATTGTACTTAGGTCACTTAATGCAAAGTACCGCATCGTGGGTATGCTGCAGACATACACACACTACGTTACTCTGCTTAAGCTACTTACTCCATCATACTAAGGTCATCCTACACTCCGAAAGGTAAAACCTAGCGCTTTGATACCAACTTTGTCACGACCCAAAATTGGCCCGTGACGGCCCTAATACTACGCAACGCCAAAAGACGTAACGCAGTAAAAGAAAGCCAAAACCCAGAAATCTAAACCAAGAAAATACGGAAAAGATAATATAAGTTTTTTGAAACATTTGAAATCGCAACCCAAATTCTTTAAAAGTCCTACTTTCTTTCTTTAAAATTTTGGCAACACCCCCTTTTTGTAAAAACTAGCCAAGATGAATACAATACAAATATACGACGCCGTAGCGAAGAAATAAAGACAATAGAGAGAAAGCTGTATATAAAAGACAACAAATCCACAAATAATATACAATATCGTCCTCACCAAGTCTCTAAGTTAACAACATAATAGTAGATGGAGAGTACAAGATACAACGAATGTACAATACAAAATACAGATGACCACCAAAACCCACCTAAGCAAAATGGTACTGTGAGCTGATGCGGTATCTGTAGCAAAAGATGATAGCTGAAATAGCGGAATAGCCTGCCTCGACTACTCTGGGGAACAACCTGAAACACCTGTGGCACAACGGGGGTGAGTTGCCAACTCGTGAATAGTAGATAACATATGCAGGTAATCGCAGGAATATACGTACAGCATGAATCTAAGATATGCGATTACAGTAATAACATGTCATGCAAATGCTGAATAAAGGAAAGTACACTAGTAGGTACAATCAATATGTGAAGCAATAGTAACATGACAAATAGTATGCAATAACCATGCAATAGGGATATGAGAATGTAGATATGCAACTATCATAAGGGTACACTAACAGGTACTACCAATATATGAAACTGTGCATAAAATAGATAAGTGTGAGGTATGGGGTGGAATATGTCATTTCCACGGAAACCTGACATCGTGGCAGGATCACAATCCATCAAGACACTCAATCCACAATTTCTCAAATCAGCCCCCAAGTTGGGCTCTCATATCATATAAGTCTCACATCTCCTCAATGTACAATATCGAATAGCTCTCCTATATCTCGAATGTACAAATCAACAATCTCTTTCATATCCAATATCCAATGTCAATGAATCACCTATATCCCAAGTCGAATCCCAAGTAAGTTTCTAACATCCTAAAGGTATATATATTTGCAGAAATAAATATGATGGGGGCAATACACATATATTAGCGTCCCATTCTACTAATATTGGTGTAAGGGTATATATAACAACGGCTAATCCCCTGTTATATATACAAAGGTATTAAAAGAAATATCATGAAAACAATGTGCCAACCATCGACACAGAAATCCTGATAGGTACGTATCATACGCTGTCCCGAAAGCACGAGTGCCTAGCTCTGACCCTCGCCTTTCGACGTATGCATACGTGCATGACTCCCAACGGTGTCTCCATGACCCCCGCCGAGTCATTGGTACTGTCACCGGATGATATGGTTCCCCTGCCGGGCTCATCGGCTCATAGCACATCGACATCCCTTTCTTGTCCCGGGGTACCTCCGGGTCCCACCATGTACCCTCTACGGCCTCGACGCCTCCTCGTAGGGGTATATATAATCAGCACCGATAAAACCCATGGTGGATGCGCAAATATCATATCAAGGAAACCGGGTTTTTCAATGTATGCATAATTTCATGAACTCCCGCGGTTCCCAAATCCAGAAAACATCATGTAAAATCCAAATAATAATGCGCAATCCAGGAATAAACATATACGATATATCTGAAATGCGAGCATTTAAATGAGAATATGTAGCTGAAACCAGATGTATGCGAAACCAGTAAGGTACAGCTAAGTAACATCAGTAAAGGTAAATATGTGACTGCAACTGAATATGTGTGTAACATACAGGTGTAGCAATGTATAGGTATCTACCTATAAGAACTGATGTCGTATACCCCCCTGGGTATAAGTAAAATATGTAGGATATCCCCCCGGTATAAGTAAAATGTGTGCAAGGTATATCTATAGCTGTATCGTAAGGTGTATATGTACCTATCACTAAAGGTATGATGCACTATAGGTATACCGATAAGCTAGATGTCATGTGTGACAAGCAATAGTATCTATAATGGTTAGTGTGTGACATGGCAATTATTGACGATGTGTGTGTAGCATACAATCCGTGCTCGTGCAACATGAACCGTCAATAATGTGTGCAGTGCCCTACGGCTACTAGTCACAGTCCAACTATATCTTAAGTAAAAAGGATAAAGGCGCAATTCTAACAATGACGTAGAATATGCGACAAGTATTAGAATCCTAGCCCAGACGCATAACGCCATGCGGGCGATTCCTTTGTAGATGTTAAATCTACTCACCTACACTCCACGCTAGGTGAATCCTACCATCTGCTCCCCCATGTAGCAGTGTCCGTTGTCCCTGCCTACAAACCAGCAAATGAGACATGGAAATCATATATAAGCCAAATATCTCGCAAAACGCGATATCGAACCCAAACGAGAAACTCGCGTCGCGAACTAAACGCGCTTGTGCACGATACGCTAAAACGTGTGTATACGCGTCTAAAACTACCGTTACACGCCGCGATACGCTGGATCAGAGAACCCACTCACGTATCGCGCGTATCGCGCAAACACAACGGACATGCAAAACGATATATTGCCCCAGATTTTCCTACAGGTCAAATATTACAAAACTAGACATGCCAAAACACTATAATACACAGCAGGGAACCCTATCCCAGACCCCAACACCCCTGTCCCCTTTCCTGGCCGCAATTTGCGGCCAGATGTATTAAATTGGCGGCCAGCTTTGGGAAAGGGGGGCTTGTGTTCTGGTGGTGTGGTTCTGACCTAATAAACATGTTCCAGTTTCCTCAATTTTGTTCTGAAGGGTCCGGGTCAATAGCAGATCTCAGATTGCCAATAAATCGCTTTAAAAACGCTAAATCGCACTAAAAGGAAACCTTATGGTATTTTAGTGTAATCCAGGGTTAAGCTCAGTTAAGGTGACCCTGACAACACTTAAATAAGTTGGGTTTACCAACTCAATCATCAAATAACCAAACTTCCACACAAAATACCATAATCTAGCACTACACTAGCTATTTAACACTAATCGAAGCTAATAAGCATACAAGCTAGGAAAAAGAGATATGGGTTCAGAAAATATACCCTAGAGAACCCTAGGAAGCAAGAGAAGAAGTGTATGGAGGAGATGAGGGCTGCTGCAGTTGCTGGAGCTCCTACTGTTGCTGTTGCAGAAGCTGCTGCTGCTGCTTCTGTTGCTGTTGTTTTTATTGTTGTTGTAGCTGCCTCTGGTGCTGCTGCTGCCACTGCTATTGTCTGCTGCTGCTGTGAGGGTGTGTGTGTTGTGAGTGTGAGAGAATGAGAGATGGAGAATGAGAGGGAGAATGAAAAAAACATCAAGGACCCCTCCCCCTTCTCACTCTCTTTCCTCATTAATGAGGCATGGTTCACATCATGCTCCCATGCCCTCTCTCTCTCACACAAAGTCAACGTTTCAAACCAAACAAAAAAAATCAATTTAAAACCCTTATTATTTTTAACAACCATAACTATTAAACCCAAAACACTTAAACAATATTAAAACTAGATTATAGAAATGGTTAAACCCCAAAATACAACCCTAGTTATCATGCACAAGTGTGTGTGTGCCTAGAAAAATTCTAATAAAATACACATTAAATAGGATAAAATAACAAAAAAACCAATTTGGTAAACTTTTTATTAAAAACCATATATTAAAATATAATTAGCTACAAAACACAATCTAAGGTGTTACAGTCTACCTCTCCGAAGATGCCAAGTTGATTTATGGCACCGTGTATCGGAGGTTTAGACGGATGCGGCCGATGTAGCAGACTTCGTCAGATTCCCCCTAGCTTGAGGGGTTTTTGATTGTGGGGACGCTCTTCCCTGCAGGCGCAAGCCCCTGCAGTTAAATACGCTACCACATCGCGGTAACAACTTTCTCCTTCTCCAGAATTTCACTTCGTGTTGTGGGTGTTTGTTTTGTTTGTGGTTGCCTGTGGATTGTATACGGAGACTATTTATTTCGTCGCCCGTAGGACGTGGATTAGTCCAAATCCGTACTTTCTTAGATTTGGGTTTTGGGTTTTGGTTTAAGGATACGTTAGCCATATTTGAGGCTAATATCAACTTAAACGTTTGTGAAGGATACGTTAGTCTAATTTCCAGACTAAGATCTACTTAACGGGATCGTCTAGATCCATTTCCAGTTTAGGGACATGGTGGTCCATTTAATATATGGCGTCGAGACCCGTCACCTCTCTGACGATGTTGAAGGATTACAACGACATGTGTCAGAGAAGTTCGGAGATGTACCCTTGAACCAAAGTTGATTGGGGGTCTTATAGTCCAATTTGGGACTAAAGTCTGTTTGAATGTTTAAGGATACGTTAGCCATATTTGAGGCTAAGATCAACTTAAACGGGATCGTTTAGATCCAACAAAAGAGCGTTTGGGGGCTCTATTGTTCCAGTTTAGGGACGTAGTGGTCCATAGGTAGTTTAGGGACATTGCGGTCCATTGGTAGTTTAAGGACGCATAAGTCCATGGGTTTAAGGACCCCACAGTCCATATGGGTGTGTTTAAGGACGCATTAGTCCGTTAGTTTAAGGACGCATAAGTCCGCGGGTTTAAGGACCCCACAGTCCGTATCTTGGTTTAAGGACGCATAAGTCCATGAGTTTAAGGACCCCACAGTCCGTGTTGATGTGTGGTTGTCGGGACCCGTCACCTCTCTGACGTCGTTGAAGGATTACAACGATAGGAGTCAAAGGAGTTCGGAGATGTACCCTCGAACCGGATGTAAATTGGTTTAAGAGAGCAGCTGTGCTCAGTCAATTTAATTTGAGGACTTACGGCCATCATTGGGCTAAGTCCAGTTGAGAATATTCAACTTTATTACTTATTTTTGGTCTATCAGACCTGTGCTAGGGCTTTACCCATGTTCAATAATGCATAGCATTAATCTTGGTCTCTGTTGGACCTTTATTTGGGCTCTGCCCCTTTTAAATGATGCACAGCACCTGTTCTGGTCTGACAGACCCTTGTTTGGGCTCTGATGCATTGCATCTATTTTTACTTGGGCTCTGATGTATTGCATCTGTTTGAAAATATTGCATAGCATTTACTAGGCCTATTAGGCCTTTTTAATTGGGCTGAGCCCATCTTTTTAATGATGCAGTGCATCAATTATCTGACAGGGGCCATGTGGCCTGTCAGGTGCTTTGCACCAATAAATGAGCGCAAGCGCTTGCGGGGGTGACACGTGTCGCGCAAGCGCAGTGCGCTGCACCAGTGCGCCGCGCTTGCGCTGCCGACACGTGGCGCGCTCTGGTGAGTTGCGCCAAATTCAGAGAGCAAAGCTCTATCTTAAAAGCGCACAGCGCAAGTGTGTCAGATGCTGACACGTGGCGCTCTCTGGTGGCTTGCGCTAACCCAGGAGCGCAGCAGTGCAGTTTTTTGCAAGTGCAAGGCACTATTTCAATAATCTTGAGAATCTTTAAGATTCCAGAACTAATGGTTCATAAAAAAAAAGTGCAAAGCACTGTTTGATTTCTTGATCTAATTTAGTTCAAAGAAAACAAGTTTTTCTTGTTTCTCTTGTTTCAGAGAACCAGTGGTTCATAAAAAAGTGCAAAACACTGTTTATTATATGAAGATCATTGATCTTGTTCTTAGATCTATGATCTATTAGAAGAAATTCTTCTATTTCATGAAGGTTTTTTACCTTTTTCTTCTTGAAATTTCTTCAGAGTTCTCTCTGTTTGAAGTTCTCAATCTCTCACAATGTTTATCCTTTTGAATTGGGGTCTAGGGTCCTTTATATAGTGCCCATAAATTAATTAAATTTGTTAAAGAAATCTTTCTCTGAGTGATTTGGGGAATTTTCCTCACCGTTGGATCTTTGATCCAAGGGCTTCTGTTTTACAGAAGACAATCTTCTTATTTTAACAAGAACAGAAAGATCTTATTAAAATTTTAATTTTATTTGGCGCAGATGCACCAGCGCTTGACACGTGTCAAGCAGCGCACAGCGCAGCGCAACTGCGCTGCCACGTGTCGCGCAGCGCAGAGCGCAGATCATCTGAAGCGTTGCTTCATTTATTTTTAATTTTAATTTTCATTTCAACTTCCAAAACAGAGCTTTGCTCTGATTGAGGGAATCAGAAGCGTTGCTCCATTTCCCGCCTTGGAATTTGAACAGAGCTTTGCTCTGATTGGGCTAAACAAATGCCCCCCACCGTTGCGCTTACGTGGCCCCAAACGTGAGCGCAGCGGTGGTCAGAATCCCAACCGTTGGGAAATTGAAACGGCACTTATTGCCTATAAATAGGACCTTTGGTCCCTTAGATGATTTTCATCTCTTCATAAGAATTTTATTCAGAGCCTTGCTATCTTGTTTAATTATTTTTAAAAGTTCAAACTCTAGAGAATTTTAGGTAAAAATTTGGATTAAATTAAATCAATTTTAAGAACCTTGCTCTCAATAGATCCCTGATCTAAAGAAGACCCATTTAGGGTTTCACTTAGCAGAGCTTTGCTCTAAAGGGGTCTAAAGAGAATAAGGGGAACTCTGTTAGGATTCTATCAATAGAGTTCTGCTCTCTGAAATATTTCCTTAGGATTTTCTTAATTCATCAATGGAGCTTTGTTCCTTCCAAATCATATAGAAGAATTTGACAGGTATCACTCCTGTCTGCATAGCATTGCTCTCGAGGAGTTTTAACTCCCTTTTTATCATTGCTAATCTTCCAATGATATTTCCTTTAGGCATTATGGCGGTGCGTCTGTACAGTCTGCATGAATTCATCACCTACGAGGATATCCGTGTATAGGGCCATCAACAAGACCAGGAGTTTATGGATGCCCAGTGTGCGGAGGTCATGGGTCGTTTGAACGCACGTGTTGGTTGGCTGCTCCCTCGCCGCTCTGCTCTTTTGAAAGTCGTGCTGGGAGCAATTTGGAGAGCACTCCCGGTGTTCCACGAGGCCCTACCGCTCAATGCGCTGAATGATGCCGAAGACAAGGTGCATTCAGTGTACCTGTCGGGGCTGATCTCGAAGAAACGGCGGGATAGCCTCATCGACATCCTGCATCAAATTTTCCAGCAGACGACGATAGTCGCTGCTTATTGAAGGCTGGGGGGGCTTGCCGAGAATCTTGACACACAGGAGCGCGAGAGGCTGCGCATAAGAATAATCAGAAAGGCCAGAAGAACTCTGGATGTCATTACTTTTGACTTCCTCAATCCGTGCCCTGGATCTGAGGTTATTCCATTGTAATAATATTTCTCATTTATTGCTTTATGATTGTAAGAATTTTTGGCAATATTAATGGAAAAGTTTTATCCCAGCTTGTCTTATTTTTCGTTCTGAGTCTTTTGCACGTGCGTGAATGAGTGTGTCTCGAATGTTTAAACCAACGCCAATCAGATGTTCTTTCTTTCGCTTTCTTCTTTCTTTTGTTATCCGCATGTTACCTTAGTGAACATGGTTGACAGATAATAGAGCGAGCATCTAGATTTCTCCAATAGATAGCGATGGCTTAGGTCGCAGGTTCAGATCTGCCGCCTAAGACTTTTCAATTCTATGAGCCATGAAGGTCTCATAGAGATTTTTTTCCCTACGGATCGAGAGGATCTCGTAGGTGGATTTTCTCCCTAGGGATCGTGAGGATCCCTAAGTGTGTTTTCCTCTTACAAGTTGTAAGGATCTTATAAGAGAATTATCCCTTCTTACGAGTCGAGAGGACCCATAAGCGGTTGTTTCCCTCCTTTTCGAGATTCGACGTTGGAGAGTAAGACCCGTGGATAGTATTCAAGAGATCATTTTGGGCCAACTTGCAGGGTCCCAGTGCTTAGGAAACATGTTTCTTTTGTGCCCACTACCTAAGGCTTTATCTCACGAGTCGAGCCGTATCGAAAAGTTCTCGCAAAGACATCAATTTCTTCACAAGTCGAGACGAATCGATCATTTCTCGCAAGAACATCCTAACGTCACAGTTAACCTCTGCTCTTTATGACAGAAGTCCGTTAGGGTCTGTGGTACTTAGGGTTTTGGCCGTCGTACCGTCGCATAAGCTGATATATTCCTCGATAGGCAATCGTGCTGTTCGAGTAGCCCTGCGACTGCCGTGTCTCTGATCCCTTCGGGGGCTGGACAAGACGTCTTCAAGCAATCTTCCTAGGCAGTTTGACCGTCGGAAGAGCAAGTGTTAAGAATTTGCCATGCCGCTTTTTACTTGAGGTTAGGCTCATTTTGGAGAGCCCCGATGAGTCATAACCACTCCGCGCTGGTGTGGGATGATCTCCAATAGTCTTTCAGGTCTTATGTGAGTTGCCGTCAAGACCCTGAAGCTAGGAATTTGGCCTTTGCTTTGTTTGCTGGCATCGCGTATGCTGTATCGAGACGAATGTCGCGATTGTCTCTAGGTTGCTGGTGAACCGTCGAGGTTTGGAACTATGGATTTTGCCGTGGCTCCGTTAGTTTGATTGTCGCGTCTAAACCCTGCTGGAGGAAGAATGCTGGGGTGACAACTCGTCTGCTGTATCAAGACGAACGTCGGGGTTGTCTCTAGGTTGCTAGTGAACCGTCGAGATTTGGAACTAGGGATTTTGCCGTGGCTCCATTAGTTTGATTATCGCGTCTGAACCCTGCTGGAGGAAGAACGCTGGGGTGACAACTCGTCTGCTGTATCGAGACGAACGTCGCGGTTGTCTCTAGGTTGCTAGTGAACCGTCGAGATTTGGAACTAGGGATTTTGCCGTGGCTCCATTTGTTTGATTGTGTTGCGTCTGAACCCTGTTGGAGGAGGAACGCTGGGGTGACAACTCGTCTGCTGTATCGAGGCGAACGTCGCGGTTGTCTCTAGGTTGCTGTTGAACCGTCGAGATTTGGAACTAGGGATTTCGCCGTGGCTCCATTAGTTTGATTGTGTTGTGTCTGCTGTGTTGAGACGAACGTCGAAGTGGTGACCATTTCGCGCTGGTGTGAGATGATCTCCAGTTGTCTTTCAGGCTTTATATGATTTGCCGTTAAGACCTCGAAGCCAGGAATTTGGCCTTCACTTCGTTTGTTTTGTCATGTCCGAATCCTATTGGAGGAAGGACACTGTTGTCGACATTGCGTCTGCTATAACGAGACGAATGCTGAGGTGGAGCTGAGATTTTTTCGACATTGCGTCTGTTGTTGACATTGCGTCTGCTGTAATGAGATGAATGCTAAGGTGGAGTTGGGATTTTGCCGTTACTCCGCTTTGTTTCAACCGTGAGGTCTTTCATTGACGTTGCATCTATATCCTGCTGGACTGCGAAGGAACGCCGTTGTTGGTCTCCAGGCTGTAAATATGGCCATTTGAGATTTGGAACTAGGGATTTTGCCGTGGCTCCGTTTCGTTGCGACTCTGAGGTCGGTTGTTGATGTCACGTCTGCATCTGGTTGGAGTGAGGGGAAACACCGTTGGTGATCTCTAAGTTGTTGATATCGACGTCGAGACCCTGAAGCTAGGGATCTTCTTTTGCTTCGTTTGTTGACATTGCGTCTGCAATATTGCGACAAATGTCGAGGTTGTCTCTAGATTGTCTATGAACCGTCGAGACTTGGCTTCGCTTTCTGGCGGAGCCTGTTGGGAAGGTATGGTTCCCTCTCTGTTTGCGCCCCTGTATTGTATACAGGGATCGGTGTAATCTCACCTGTAGGGCAAAAAATTTCATTCTTTCATCATTCATTTTTTTTATTCTTTATTCTTTCCGCGACGCTTTATCATTTCAGCTTTTTATATCGCGAAGATCGCGATTGCCCAATCATTTCGGCTATTTTCCGCGGTGCCTAATCATTTCGGCTATTTATTTTATTTTTACTCGCTGTTTTTTTATTGCGAGTTGCCCAATCATTTCGGCTGTTTTGTATGCATACGTTTTTACTTGCTGCTTTTTATTGCAAGTTGCCCCATCATTTCGGCTACTTCATATGCATATGCGGCCTACCGGCTTTTCACCATAAACCTGAAATTAGACACCGATTTCGGCATCAGCACCGCTACAACTGGGACATTGCCAGGAGTGAATCATCATCTGCCTCTGTCGATGTCGAACAAAGGTGGCTTAGCGAACAGGGTTAAGGTCCTGTCGGCTAAGGCTTTTGACTTCATGAGCCGTAAGGGTCTTACAAAGGTATTTCTCCCTACAAGTCGTGAGGATCTCGTAGGTGTATTTTCTTCTTAGGAATTGTGAGGATTCCTAGGTGTATGTTCCTCTGTAAGTCGTAAGGATCCTACGAGAGGGTTTTCTCCTTGTAAATCGAGAGGACCTACAAAGGTTGTTCATTATACGTACATATCCCCAGTCACGGATGGGACTTGGCTAGGGAAATGTTTATTCGCGCCTGTGGATTGTATACAAGGGTCAGTATTGAGCCACTTGTAGGGCAATATCGAAAGTTGGGGGGGGGTTTTCTTAAGCACAGGTTCAGGTCTCTGTAACTTAAGACTTTCAAATCTTATGAACCGTGAGGGTCCCATAAGAGAGTTCTCCTTACGAGTCATGAGGATCTCGCAAGTGTATTTTCTCCTTAGGAATCGTGGGGATCCCTAAGTGTCTTGCTCCCTTGTGAGTCGTAAGGATCTCACGCGGGTGGTTTCTCCTTACAAGGTCGAGAAGACCCTGTAAGTGTCCTTTAACGAGGTTGCACCCTTTCAGGGTTTCACAAACACTCGCCGGTAGTCCCGCTGTTTTTACTCACGGAGCCCTTTCGGGTTTTCATCCGTGCCCATTTTGCTTAAGGACATACCGTTTTTATTTTCTCTCTTTTTTTTACGAGGTCGCGCCCTTTCGGGTTTTCACGAACACTCGCCGGTAGCCCTGCTGTTTTTACTCACGGAGCCCTTTCGAGTTTTCATCCGTGCCCATTTTGCTTATGGACATACCGTTTATTATTATTATTATTATTATTATTTTTTATTTTTTTTTATATTCCCTTTTTTTTTATTCATCTCGTCAGCCTAAGTATGCTGCGGTAGTAGTTTAAGGACGTCTCGGTCCGTCATTAGTTTAAGGACGTCTCGGTCCATCATTAGTTTAAGGACGTCTCGGTCCATCATTAGTTTAAGGACGTTTCGGTCCGGCATTAGTTTAAGGACATTTCGGTCCGGCATTAGTTTAAGGACGTTTCGGTCCGGCGAGGAGAAAGCCGACTACTACTCATAGAGCTTGAGCTTAGGAAGATAGCGAGCGGACATAGTCGTGTCATCTATCATTGACCTAGGCTGTGGCTCGTTAAGCGTAGTATTTCTTCAGGAAGCGACCGTTTATTGGCCTGAAAGGCCTTTCACCGTGCATATCCATGAGCAGATAGGCTCCACCCTGGTAGACCTTGTCTATGATGTATGGGCCTTCGTAATTTGGCTCGAATTTTCCCCGCTTGGCGCGATTGGGGATCATAGGCCTTTTGACCACTAGCACGAGTTAGCCTTTGCGGAATGTCCTCGGCCGGGTCAATCTTTCATATGAGCGCGTCATCTTTGTTTTATAGGCCTCCAGATTTTGTTGCGCTATGAGCCGGGTTTCATCAAGGGCATTAAGCTCCTCAAGCCGAAGGTGAGCATTTTCTTCGTTCGTCAGCTTGTAGTGGACCGCCACTCGTAGAGAGGGTAACTCTATCTCGAGGGGGAGTACTGCTTCTGTACCGAATACCAACGCATATGGCGTCGTGTTTGTGGCTGTCTTGAACGTAGTTCGATACGCCCAGAGAGCTTCTTGCAGTCTCTCATGCCAGTCCTTCTTATTTCGGGACACTGTTTTCTTCATAATCTTTGTCAAGGTCTTGTTGAAGGCCTCGGCTAGACCGTTAGCTCGCGGATTATAAACCGAGGAATATCTCCAGTCTATATTGTGTTGTTGCGCGAAGCGACTGATCTTGTGGCTTCTGTAGGCTGGCCCGTTATCGGAGATGATCTGTCTCGGAGTTCCAAACCGATATATGACGTGCGTCTTGAAGAAATGGAGGATATTCTCCGTCTTCACTTCCCTCAACGGTATTGCTTCTGCCCATTTGGAAAAGTAATCAGTCGTCGCCAGGATGAAACGATGTCCTCTAAACGATGCTGGTTCGATAGGGCCGACTATGTGAGTTCCCCACATTTCGAATGGCCAGCTAGCCACCGTTGGATCGAGTGGATTTGGATGCTGGTGGATGAAGTCCCCATGAATTTGACATGAGTGGCACTGCTTCGCATACACAAGGTAGTCTTGAATCATCGTGGGCCAGTAGTAGCCCATCCGTTTGATCTTTAACTTCATCTTTGGGCCTGCTTGGTGAGAACCGCAGAGTCCGTCATGAACTTCCTGAACGACTCTTTTCACTTCGTCAGGTCCCAGGCATCTCAACCACAAAGAATCGAATGACCTCTTGTAAAGAGTATCATTGACGAAGGCGGGAGACAGAGCTCGTTTCATAAGCTGATGTCTTGAGGACGCATCTTTGGGCATTCGACGGTATTTGAAGTAGTCTATAAAGACTTCCCTCCAATCCTCGGCCTTTTCCCAGTCTTTTATTTGCAGAGCCATTTGCTCAGTCGCTCCCTTTTCTTCGGGTGATTCCGAAGATATTTCCGCTGGGGCGAGCACCCGACGGCTTTGTACCACGATTCTTACGTCATCGAGGTTCTCATCAGCCAATTCTTTAGCGAGTTTGGCCAATGCGTCCGCTTTGCTATTTTCCGCGCGCGGTATGTTCTCCAAAGTATAGGAGGGAATTTGGGTCAACAATTGCTGCACCTTTTCGCCATACCTCACCAACTCTGGCTTGCGCGTTTGGTAGTCGCCATTTACTTGACTGATGACCAGCTGGGAGTCTCCATATATGAGGAGGTTTTCAATTCCCATGTCGATAGCGATCTCGAGGCCTGCTATCAAAGCTTCGTATTCGGCTTCATTATTCGTCCTCGGCTCTGTCAAGGAGAAGGCGAAGCGCATGATCCCTCCGTGTGGAGTTACGAAGATGAGGCTTACCCCCAACTTGATTATAGGGGTACTTTGTTTGTGCTTCTTCATGGAAGATGCTCCATCGAAATAAAGCTCCCATCGGGTATCACCACCGTCGATCGCGTCAAACGCATGTTCGTCTGGCAGATCGCAATTCAGAGGAGAATCGACGGGTATCGGATGCTCAGCGAGGAAATCGGCGATGACCTGGCCTTTCACTGTCTTGAGAGGCTGATAGGTTATCGCGAACTCCATCAAGAGCAGGGCCCATTTACCGAGCCGTTCCGTCAATATGGCCTTCGACATTAAATATTTAAGGGGGTCCACCTTCGAAATGAGACGAACTTCATACGCTAACGCATAGTGCCTGAGCTTTGTTATCGTGAAGATCAACGCCAGGCAGTGTTTTTCAATGGGGGAGTAGTTGCTTTCTGCCCTCAGTAGAACTCGACTTAAGTAGTAGAGTGATCTTTCCTTCCCTTGGTCGTTCTCTTGCACCCATAATGCGCCTAAGGAACCTTCGAGGGTGGTTGTATAAAGAATGAGGGGTTTTCCTTTGACCGGAGCAGCCAACACTGGCGGGTTCTGCAGGTATTGCTTGATCTCGTCTAGCCCGCTTTGGCATTTTTGGTCCCAGACGAACGGGGTTCCCTTCTTCATCAGGTGGCTGTAAGGACGGTACTTTCCTGAAATGTTGGCTATAAATCGTCGTATATACGCAAGCTTTCCTTGGAGAGACCGCAGCTGTTTGAGAGTTCTTGGCGAAGGCATTTCCATGATCGCCTTGATCTTCGACGGATCTATCTCAATACCTCGGTGTCGAACGATGAATCCCAGGAATTTGCCCAAGGAAACTCCGAATGCACACTTGAGCGGGTTCATCTTCAAGTTGTATTGTCGAAGGCGTTGAAATATGGTCTTCAAATGCTCGAGATGTTCCTCGTATGATTTGCTTTTAACCACGAGATCGTCAATATAGCATTCGACGACTTCGTGTATGAGATCATCAAAGATCTTCGTCATGGCCCTTTGATAGGTGGCGCCGGCGTTCTTTAGACCGAAGGGCATCACTTTGTAGCAGAATATGCCTAAAGGAGTCTTGAAGGCGGTGTGCTTCTGGTCTTCGGGATGCATCTTTATCTGATTATACCCTGATGAGCCGTCCATGAAGGAGAACACCTCATGAGTGGACGTATTGTCTATCATCAGCTCGGTGACTGGCACTGGGAAATCGTCCTTCGGGCAGGCTTTATTGAGATCCCGGAAGTCCACGCATATGCGCACCATCCCATTTTTCTACATCACCGGGACGATGTTGGCGATCCATTCAGGATATTGAACCTTCTGGATAAAGCCGGAGTCGATCAGCTTCTTGACCTCAGCATTGATGCTCATCTCAAGCTCAAGCCGCATTCTTCTTGGTGCCTGTTTGACGGGCTTAACGTCCGAAGATATCGCCAATTTATGCACAGCAATTTCTGGATCTAGTCCCGGCATTTCGGAATAGTTCCATGCGAAGCAATCTTTATGCTGCATAAGCAGGTCTTTTAACGCAGCCACCCTTTCTTCAGATAGCAACTCGCTGATGAATGTCGGTCGTAGGTCATTCGTCGTCCCCAACTAAATTTTCTTGAGGTTATCCGCAGTGGTATGTATTCCATCTTCCAGCTCTTTTGGCGCTGGTGGATATTCTGAGATCACCTCATCGTTGCTGTTTTCGAAGCACCAGGGAAGGTTATCCATGTTCTCGGGCTCTTCTTTTAATATTATTATCATGTGACAAGTACGAATCCGCTTCCAATCCCAATGTGGAGTTGGTTCTGTTCTCGTGGCTTTGGGTTCGTGCTTCTGTGGCGGCATTACCCTCCAGTTGTCAGACGGAGTGAACTTGCCAAGCTGATGCTGATCTTCGGCCTAATTCTTGAAGGTGAAGCAGTCTTCGAGAGGATGCCCTATTACTCGATGATAAGAGCAATAGTTTGGGTGAGAGACTTCGCCTGCTTGCTCGGGGTGCTTGGACTTCGGCAGTGCATCTGGTGTTTTAGAGCGAGGTCAAGTATTCTCTTTGTCTTGTCCTGAGGAAAAGAATATGCTCAACTCATTTTCCTTACAAGGGATAGATCGGAACCGCTCGATTCCCTCTTGCGTGGCCTCTTGGTCCCGCTTTGTTGCTGTTGAGCGTCTTTTTCGCCTTTCGACTTGTTTCTGCCTCTGCGTCGAGCCTTCTTTATAACAGGTTGACAAGGAGCGGCATCTTCATCTTTCACAGCCTGTTGGAGGAGGCGCTGCGTTTTGGCTTTCTCGTAGATGGCCATTTCGCGGTTATGATCGTCTCGGACTTTTTGACCAGCTTCCCTTATAAGCTTGTCCATTTGCTCTTCGAACGACGGACTGGGCCCTTTTGCATCAGGGACTTTTACCGGTTCAGGCTCAGCGTCTTCCCATTGAGCATTCGCTTCTTCATCGAAGTCATGCACGACGTAGCAACCGTGGAGTAGCTCTCGTTTCTTGGACCGAACGTATCCAAGCCCGATTGTTTCCATTTTCCCATTAGGCAATTTGCGCTGAGTCCCGGGAACGTTCCAGACCTTGTCATAGAACTTGGCTTTTCGAACGGTCTGTTTGAAGGATATCCCCTGGTGCTTCAATAGCCTTTTCAAGCCTTCCGTATAATATCTGGGGAGACGGATGGGCTGAAGCCTATCAAGCGTAGGATCCGCACCGTGCCAGATTTCTTTTTCCACTTTGGTTTCCCCAGAGCGATAGAATAGAATTGTGTAACACCTTAGAATGTGTTTTGTGGTTAATTATATTTTATATATATAGTTTTTAATAAAAAGTTTACCAATTTGGTTTTTAATTATTTTATCCTATTTAATGAATATTTTATTAGATTTTTCCTAGGCTTGCACACACTTGTGCATGATAACTAGGGTTGTTTTGGGGGTTTAACCATGATTAGCAACATGGTGAACTAACCATTCCCTAATCTAGTTTAATATTGTATTAGGTGCTTTTGGGTTTTTATTTGAATATGGTTGTTTTTAAAAGAAAAATGGATTTAAATGGGGTTTTAAATTTAAAATGATTGTTCTTGTGTTGACCTTGGTGAGAGAGAGAGAGAGTGAGAATGGGGCATGATGGCTTTGCCATGCTTCATTAAATGAAGAGAGAGAGGGAGAGGGGTTGACCTCTTGTGCCATCATTCTTTACCTCTCAATTTTTCCTTTCTCACTTCACTCCCACTCACACACACACACACACACACACACACAGAGCAGCAGCAGCTAAAACAACAACAACAACAACACACAACAACAACAACACCATCACCAGAGAAGGAGCAGCAGCAGACAGCAGCAGTAGAAGCAGCCTCATTAGCAACAGCCACAGCTTGTAGCAGCAGCTCGAGACAACACCAACAACACCAGCTCGAGCAGGCAGCAGCAATAGCAGAGGCACCAGCAACAGCTCGCAGCAGCAGCACCATCAGCAACACCAACAACAACACCATCAGCAGCATCAGCATCAGCTTCATTGCAGCAGCAGCAACTTGCATCCCCTGCATCACCAGCAGCTGTAGCAACTCAGTTCTTCCCCTTCACTTGCTTCTTAGGGTTTCAGAAGGTATAATTTCTGAACACCAATTCCTAGTTTGCTTGAGTTGTGCATTGATCAGCTTCGGGTTGTGTTGAATAGCTAGTTAGTGCTAGATTGTGGTGAATTTGTTGGAGATAGTGCCCTCAAAGTCAATTATTGGATCGCAGGTACGTGATTACAATGATTGAGGCAGGACCTATACCGATATGACAGTCTTACTCGAGATGATAGTATGCTATCTGGTTTGTCTTTATCATCGTATATATGCTTTAGTTCACTATTGCATGATTGATAGAGCCCATAGGATTCTTGCTTGACTACCAGCAGTATGATGGCGATCATATACGTGGGAGCTGGGGTCTGTAAGCACATCCTTAAAAGTGTCCTGATCGCACGCCGATGGCGTGTCGGATGTTCAAAGAATTTAAGTGTAACCGCGATCAGGACGGTGTCGCTTTGCAGCTAGCCGGTGAGCACGGGTCGGTCCACAGGGAGATGGTGTTATCTTACCTTCTTGTTTTAGACGAGTCAATAAAGAATCTGTATGTTTGTTTGATCTAACCTATGTGTTTATCTGCAAGTATAAAGTTGTTAAGAAAAGATACGAGATTGTAAGCTAAGGAAATCCGTACTCAAAACCTTTGAGCCGAGTCTTGACCAATTGAAGCTAAGCAATTGGCAACAACGTGGATTAGGGGATTTAAGCGCGGTATTCATGGAATCCGGCTTATTTACCCTTGTCCTTCCGTTCTTGTCTCTTGCTTTCGCCTCCGGCCAAACCGAACACAACCGGTCGCGGTTAGGAATCACCGTTACCTTGTCAGGGTACGGTGCCTAACGGAGCGCTTGCGTATGGTTTGGGCGAAGTTCAAATGGAAAATAACGGGAAAAGGAATTGGCAAAGAAACGTTAACTTACAATACCGTATTAATTCTTAACATCAACAATAATTACAACATTTACAAAATGAACAAAAGAGAACAAAAAGAGAAGAACAAAGAAAAGAAAAGATACAAGTATTAAAGTGCATGAAAATAAATTGCAAGTAAATAAAGACAAGGTAATAAAGAGCAAGTAATAAAAAGCGATAAAAAGAACACGGAAGTAGAACCCAAGCTAAGCATGTGCTCAATAGCCAACCCTTAAACTTGCAAGCTCAATGAAGAGGTTGCAAGATCAAGGGAAGGGTAGATAACGCATGTGAAGTGAAGAACTAGTCCCGTGAGAAAATACGACCCTTGAGATCAATAACTAACCCTTACCCATTCAAGCTCAATAAAGAGGTTGAATGAGCAAGAGAAAGCAAGAATCTCAAGGGGGAGCAAACTAACAAGAAAGATAAAAAACCCTCATCTTCATTAATCTTCCACTCAAAAAGCTCTCACTACAATTTTAATGGAGAAAGAATGAAGAAGAGGAAGAAGAAGAACAAAATTACACAAAAAAAGAGACTAAAGAAAAGCTCCCTTGGTTAAGCTCAAAACTGCTGTATTTATAGGCAGGAGAATGGAGTTCTAGGGCAACCACCAGACCCAAAATAAGATTACCAAAAAGCCCCTGGAAAACGACAGAACAAGGCCACTGTACGGCCGCGGATCCGCCGCCTATAGCCCCCTATGGCCGCGGATCCGCGCCCCTACTGTGGGTTTAGGGTGTGGGCTTCTGAGTGTTTTCCTGGTCTCCTGTCCCCTCTTGTCTGGTACATGTATTTTCTGATAATTTCTTCCAGAATATCAGCAGAATTCATAGTCCAAGATTGTTATCTTTTCTTCACTTTTGACTTTATCTCTCTTGAGCTCCGCGCACCCATTGATTCTTGTGCAGCCCCTCTCGTGCTCCGTGCTTGTCCGAGACACGAATGACTGCTGTCATATGTCTTGTCCCTGGAACCGGTACGCAGCACCGGACGGATATGGATGACCGGAACCCGGCTTTTATCTGTTGTCAACAGATGTTCTGTATTTGGTGTAACTGTGGAGATTTTGTCATGATTTGCAATATTTGGACTGAAAACCTGTACTCTGTAAATATGTAACAAACACAGATCAAAAGCACCTACCTATAAACACACGAGCGTAAGAATGGGCGGTATAAAATGCAGTATTCTGTTGTGAACAAATACCCCCAAACTTAACTTTTGCTCGTCTCGAGCAAAACCAATTATTCACAAAAATAAAATCCTAACCGCACTTTCGCAGGGAACGCGATTGCACTGAGCGCGTGCAACAAGCCGTTAAACCTCTAGGTGTCCCTAGTAGGAGGAGTGTTGTCTCCTGAGGGTTTTCAGCGGATACTACCCACAAAATCCGGTCAAGCTGGTTTTGTAAAATAACTAAGATTCAAACCCTAAAGTTTTTGTTTCAGAAAATAACAATTCTATAATCCTAAGTCTAGACTATCGAACCTTTAGTTTTCACACCTCGCTTCATATTTAACTACAGATTTTATATGTCTTTACGTGTAGTGCAAATAGTGCCGTTAAGTTCCAGAAAGGTCGATTAAAGTCCTCATGTTGCACAATAAAGCCCAGATAACAATTTTAAAAGGATCACATAAGTTTTATAAAGAGTTAAGCATTTTTCAAGTTTCGTTTTCCAGTAAAGTTTCAACTTCAGAATTTCTATCTTCCCTAACAGGAAACTAGGTCTTATTCTTCACTCCACCTTTTTCTTGTTTTCATTTCATACACACCTCTGTGAACGTGCAATAGTCTTTATCATAGAGTAAAACCTTCATATCTCCGTTAAATTTTTTTATTATAAAAGCTTGTCTTTTATCAAGATTATTCTCACACAAAGAACCGTTAGGAATTTTAACTCGGAGAGAACACTTGCTTGATTTTGTTTTAAAACTGGACTTTCTAGGCTTCTTAGCGAGCTTTGGGCCAATGCACCCAAACCAGTTGGTTTTAGGGCATTAGGTGTAGAAACACCCCAGCGGACTTAATTACTCAAGTTACCTAGGTCCAAAAACAAAAGACAGATTGTCGTGAAAATCAGATGATTTAATACGAACGGAGATATAACCGGCAGTTCAATTATTTTTCAGATAAAAGACGTGTTTAGTGGGTTTGGTGTGTAATCATTCCAATCAAGTTTCAGATGGGTTATTTTTCAGACTTAGTTCCAATTAAGGCATCAATAACATTCCTTCATATTCACTCACTTCATAAACAATTCTTGATATATTACTTATTTCAGAACAAACCTATTTGATCCTCAGAAAATCATTTATCTATTTAAAAGTTTTTAAACATAAAAGACTTGTCATCTAATTTCCAAGACTCACAACACGTGTAGTGTGATGTAAAGACGTATATCAACTATAGTTAACTTCAAAGGAGAGTTATCTTTCAGGTTTTCACAATCCAAACATAGTATTTAGTTATTCCTATTTTTTCAAACAAAAACCGTCGAATGTTGAATCAGAGTTCTTCCACAAGCTAACTTGACAAAAAAGTTTTTATATTTTTAGAAAATTTTTAAATTTTTATGGGTTTTTAAATAAGGTATGCAAATGCAAAATATACAAATGAATGCGAAGGAAGAAAGCTTACCGAGCACACCCCCAAACTTAAACTTGACAGTGCCCTCACTGTCAGGCTATACCAAGAGGGTCAAAATAGTCGGCGCTCCTCCTAAAAACAAATTATATACAAAAACAGAAAAAAAATATATATATATATACAAAAAAAAAGTGTCCCCCCCAAACTTAAGTAAAACAGTGTTTCCACTGTTAAGCGATGAAGTTCAGGATTGGAGGGGAAAGAACAGTATCCATCTATACAAGGCCTTACACAGGCCAAAAGTTAACACCAACCATTCAAAGATTTTATCATGGTACAGCAGTGGTTGGTGAAAGAAGGTGAAGAGGTAAGAAATGGAGATTACGCGAGACCGCTTGTGGAGAGAAGTGGAATGCGGTCTCGGTAGATGAGGGGAAGAAGAATGGCGGAAGGGAAAAAGAAGTGGAATACGAACTTGAGGGTGCAAATGGAGTAAATAAATTAGCACAATTTGTGATGACCGATGTGTGGAAAGCGATTGTGCTAATATATTTACCCGTCGAGAGATTGGGTCAAATCCCTCAAGGTTCGTGAGAAACCATGGGTACGCCGAATTTGGTAAACCAGACATATGAAATGTAAGTGATACGGGTTCTTGCAAGGTCGGAACGATGGAAAGGATGGAGGGAAGTGGTTGAGGAAGGGTATCGGTTAAGGGTTCAGGAGGGTGTACACAGTCAGTGGAAGGATTAGGATGAATTGGAAAATCCGACTCATCAATTAAAACTGTATCATCCTCAGTGCTATCCTCAATATTCTCCTCAAAATTCAGCTTATCCATGCAAATTTCATCAAAATCAAGACGCATATGGGGTTCGGGAAAAACATTTAAAGAATCGGGATGATGATTTGAAGAGAAAAACTCAGCCAAATCTACGGGTTCATCATCCAAAATGTTCCCAGCGTCAATATGCTCAATCAAGTGAAAATCAAAATTCTCTGACACCTCAACCAAAGCATGGATATTAATCAATTCAGGTTCTAAGATGGAGGTGTAAAGGTCAAAAGGTTTAGGATTGGTTTCACTTGGAAGAGACCCTTCGCAATCGGGCAAATCAAACACTACGAAGTCGCACAACTCATTAATCATTCTATCTTCAACTGATAATTCATTTGGGACACTTGATAGACTTTCAAAACAAGAGTTGTGGGATTCAACTTGAGACGGGTAGGTTTGATTTGGAAGGGGGTACATCTCACTCTCTCCACTCAAATTCACAGCCTGTCCTGCCGCCTCATCATACATTGAAAAAGTTGGAGCTAGTTGAAAACTAGCTACCGGATCACTAGGTTGTATGAGGGCGGCCATGGACGCATTCAAATCCATCATTTGTTGGCTTGACGCTACCCTAAAGTCTTCCAACGACTGTTCTAGACTAGACATTGGTTGTGAAGGGGTTTCAGTGAAAGATTCACAGTTGTATGGATACTGAAAACTCCCAAAAGGCGGTTCTGAAGCAATGTCTAGGGAAGGTGCATAAGTAGGGTAGGATTGGTAGGAATTGAATGGCTGGACAGGAGTGGGATCAACATTGGGATAAGAAGGTGAATGGAATTGTGGATCCCAAGAATTTGAAGTGGTGAAAGGAGTGAAAGATCGGCTACGAGATTGTTCAATACGTTCTGCAATAGACATAGGTCTTGGAATTACAACATGACTCGAAGAAGGGGTATCAACGTAAGAAGGGGTGACTGTTTGAAATGGTTGATATGAAGTGGATTGCGGAGTCAAATTGTTTGTCCTAGACGCGTCTATCCGATCTTTCAAAGAAATTTTTGGCATGGAGGGGTCGTTTGATGTTCGGCCAAAGCAAGAACCGTAAGAAGTAATGTCCGGTTGTGGGTACCAAAGTTCGGCAAGAGTTTTGCGAGGTGGAGTACCCATGATATGAAGAGAGAGTGAAACAAAGGAAGAGAAAAGGAGGGGAAAAAGAATGTGATTTTTTTTATTTTTTATTTTTAGTTAGTTGTTAGCAAAAGAATGAAGTATACACAAAAAAGAATATGGACAAAAATCACGACACAAAAATACCACACACCTAATCGTTCTAGGGTTCACCTAGGTCAACTAGACCTGCTCGAGAACTGGATTGTCGAAGTAAAACTGTGTCGAGAAACAGGCTCAAGATACACTGATCACGAGGCCAGGTAAGTGCAGAGATAAGGGGAGGTTTTCCAACGCTTTCGCGAAGTTCCTTAATTAAATAACCCTTTCTCTTTTGGCGGTTTCGCCGTTAACACTTTCCTAGACACCCCGTAAACAATATACCGTTAAGCAAGCTTCTAAATACAGTTAACTTCTCCTAGTGAGCGCGAAGTCCTTAAGGCTTAAAGTCTAGTTTCTTTTAAAATTTGTGCGGGTTATCGTTATGCGCAAGTTCGTGATTTGTGGGCCACGGAAAAGGTGATGAAATCCTTTACCGTATGTTGTGGGGTTCGCTTGCCCTTAAGTCCGTATTAATTGATGCAATGCGCAATTCAAAAAATTCTTATAAAGAATCAAAACAATCGTTTTTTTTAGTTTAAGCGCGGCGCTGCAACAAATACGGGTTAGTCAAGTTTTAGCGTTTGCTAGCGAACTTGCAAAGAATCCTGCAAAGAATAGTATATTGGAAGCGTCGGATTTGAGAAGAAGGTGTTAGTAAAGTACGTACCGTTTAAGTTTTGGGTTAGGAAACCCCCGTTGAATCAAATCCGGTAAGCTTGAAAGGTTCGCTTGCGCGGGTCAAACTACCCGGATCTTTGGCACTGTACTTCGTAATCACCTTAACGTTGAATGTACACTTTGCTTCCCCACTATCGCAGTTTGCAAATACGCAAAATTCTGCACACTTGCCCACAAAAATATTGTCCAAAAAACAAAAAAGAATATATTTTTTTTTATATACAAAAAGAATATTAACCCGAATAACAAGAAAGAAAATACGCTACCGTCTCCCCGGCAACGGCGCCATTTGATCGCACGCCGATGGCGTGTCGGATGTTCAAAGAATTTAAATGTAACCGCGATCAGGACGGTGTCGCTTTGCAGCTAGCCGGTGAGCACGGGTCGGTCCACAGGGAGATGGTGTTATCTTACCTTCTTGTTTTAGATGAGTCAATAAAGAATCTGTATGTTTGTTTGATCTAACCTATGTGTTTATCTGCAAGTATAAAGTTGTTAAGAAAAGATACGAGATTGTAAGCTAAGGAAATCCGTACTCAAAACCTTTGAGCCGAGTCTTGACCAATTGAAGCTAAGCAATTGGCAACAACGTGGATTAGGGGATTTAAGCGCGGTATTCGTGGAATCCGGCTTATTTACCCTTGTCCTTCCGTTCTTGTCTCTTGCTTTCGCCTCCGGCCAAACCGAACGCAACCGGTCGCGGTTAGGAATCACCGTTACCTTGTCAGGATACGGTGCCTAACGGAGCGCTTGCGTATGGTTTGGGCGAAGTTCAAATGGACAATAACGGGAAAAGGAATTGGCAAAGAAACGTTAACTTACAATACCGTATTAATTCTTAACATCAACAATAATTACAACATTTACAAAATGAACAAAAGAGAACAAAAAGAGAAGAACAAAGAAAAGAAAAGATACAAGTATTAAAGTGCATGAAAATAAATTGCAAGTAAATAAAGACAAGGTAATAAAGAGCAAGTAATAAAAAGCGATAAAAAGAACACGGAAGTAGAACCCAAGCCAAGCATGTGCTCAATAGCCAACCCTTAAACTTGCAAGCTCAATGAAGAGGTTGCAAGATCAAGGGAAGGGTAGAGAACGCATGTGAAGTGAAGAACTAGTCCCGTGAGAAAATACGACCCTTGAGATCAATAACTAACCCTTACCCATTCAAGCTCAATAAAGAGGTTGAATGAGCAAGAGAAAGCAAGAATCTCAAGGGGGAGCAAACTAACAAGAAAGATAAAAAACCCTCATCTTCATTAATCTTCCACTCAAAAAGCTCTCACTACAATTTTAATGGAGAAAGAATGAAGAAGAGGAAGAAGAAGAACAAAATTACACAAAAAAAGAGACTAAAGAAAAGCTCCCTTGGTTAAGCTCAAAACTGCTGTATTTATAGGCAGGAGAATGGAGTTCTAGGGCAACCACCAGACCCAAAATAAGATTACCAAAAAGCCCCTGGAAAACGACAGAACAAGGCCACTGTACGGCCGCGGATCCGCCGCCTATAGCCCCCTATGGCCGCGGATCCGTGCCCCTACTGTGGGTTTAGGGTGTGGGCTTCTGAGTGTTTTCCTGGTCTCCTGTCCCCTCTTGTCTGGTACATGTATTTTCTGATAATTTCTTCCAGAATATCAGCAGAATTCATAGTCCAAGATTGTTATCTTTTCTTCACTTTTGACTTTATCTCTCTTGAGCTCCGCGCACCCATTGATTCTTGTGCAGCCCCTCTCGTGCTCCGTGCTTGTCCGAGACACGAATGACTGCTGTCATATGTCTTGTCCCTGGAACCGGTACGCAGCACCGGACGGATATGGATGACCGGAACCCGGCTTTTATCTGTTGTCAACAGATGTTCTGTATTTGGTGTAACTGTGGAGATTTTGTCATGATTTGCAATATTTGGACTGAAAACCTGTACTCTGTAAATATGTAACAAACACAGATCAAAAGCACCTACCTATAAACACACGAGCGTAAGAATGGGCGGTATAAAATGCAGTATTCTGTTGTGAACATGTCCCTAGTCGTAGGAGTTTCGAGACAAGGCATCGATACTCCAGAGTAGACTAGTGTATACAGTCGAGACCCCGACGAGGGGCGGTGGCCGGTCTCACAAGCCACTGGTGTCAGTTGGATCACCTAAGATGTATACAGGTGCTCATTGAGTTATGAGTACACCGGACAGGACTCGCCGGGAATCTGCTAGTTGGTATTATACATATCGTCAGATAGCAATTCCCTGGTGACATGTGTACAGGTTAGTTCATCGACCTGAGGTCGTCATTTGTTTCGTGTGAGTTCCCACTGTGCTTTGATTTCTACCCTACCACGGCTCAAAGGAGTCGTGCAAACAGATCTTTTTTGGGTACAGTCCCGAGCCACATTGGAGGCAAGTGAGCGGATCGTCGGGGATTCGTCTCTCCCGGTATTGGGGGTTGATGTCGCGCAGTGCACGGGTGGCCATCACTAGGAATCCTCGGCCGAGGTAGTGGAGGATTACTGATTTGGATCAGTAGTTTCTCAGGTGGTGATGGGCTTTATGCCGACACGATTTATCGCGTTATTAGGGGTCTGACTTTATCCACCCCCCTAGACTCGATATGCGATACTCTTTAGACGAATGGACCGGACTGTATATACATTGGCACTGTCAGGCTCAGTAGGGTTTATAGATGAGTTCGCTCGTCAGCTTCCCTTCCAGTCAATACATAGGCAAAACGTTACGTGCAGCTAGTACCTCTGACGTGCTAAAGGTTATACCCAGTGCCGATGTGTTGATGAGTCATTAGAGTTCCCCACAGACACTTTCCTAAGTTCGGGCGAAACGTTGTAGAGGCTGTATGGTGTTATGGCAAGGTTCGGAAAAAGCACGTGCGTTTTCGCACGTGTCGTTTTTCGGACAGATAATACTGGTAGGCTTTGGTTTAAGCCGGAACCCAGTATTATACTGTGTAGATATAATATCTTTGTCTCAGTTGCATTTGTATTCGGTCGTAATACAAATGCGGGTATGTTTATACTGATACGGGGTTATCCTGAAATTCGTTTCAGGATCACTTTTTGAAGTTGCCAGTTTTCAGTTTTCTATCAGCCGTATTTAACAGTCGGTTAAATACGGATTTATCTTTTCTTCTGGAGGGTGAGTCATGCTTCTAGAAGGTTCTAGAAGTGATGACAAGGTTAGTGACTCATGGTTGCTTTAAATGTTCATTTATTGCAAGTGTGACTAAGCTTAATGATTCATCACTTTCTTAAATGCATTCATACTAGGTGTTATGATAAGTATTAAGCTTATGGTCACCATTTTCCCTCCTACACTCACCCCCCACCTCCTTTAAATGGCCGGCCCCTTCCCCCCCTCTCACTCACTCACTTGATGGTTGTGGTTTTGTGAAAAGATTAAGGATTTTGGTTCATGGAAATTGATATACTTCATTTCTCATTTCGTATCAATCCAAAAGGCAACTTCATTAACCGTTCGTCCATAGCCTTGGACGTAACGAGACAAAGTGTTCTACTCATTCTCTACTTCATCTTGGTCGTCTCTTTTAGCAAACTTGACGATCGAGTTGCCTCGGTTCAGAGGCGGGAGCCCGTTTAAAGACCCGTCGACGTGGTGCCACCCAGACGACAAGATTGGAGATCGAGGAGATCGGAGCATCCGCAACAAAGCGTGGGATGATGGTTGAAGACCGAAGGACTCGGATCATTCGGTATAACGTTTCTACCCCTTTGTAGTTTGTTAGTTTAGCTTTAATGGCAGATCCGGGTTACGGTACACGATAGCGCCAGTTTCGTTAAAAAGTTTTTGTTCCGCATTTGGCATCTGTTAGACTGCCGGGGCGCTACCGTGGACTTACAGTGGTATCAGAGCCTCACCATTAAGCTATACTAACTTGTGCTAACACGTTTAAAATATCGATCGAACGGATTTCGCAAAAACACAATTTTCAAGCATGTCAGTTTCTGTCGATTTTAAATGATGTCCTAAAATTTTTTTGCATATCACAGAAGACAGAGCAGGGTTTTCTAAGAATACTGGTGAAATTTGGTGGCCCAATTCCACAGAACCGCCGCGGATCCGCCGCTCAAACATGGGTTTGGCCGCGGATCCGCCGCAGTATTGTGAGATTGGCACTCCAAATTTCTACAGTGAGTTCTACATGGGAAATTGTGGTTTTTGGTATATATATTTTGGGCCCAGATTTTATTACTGTACACCAGATGTTCGTGGGGCCCACTTTGGGAAATTTAGTCGATCGAAATTTTAAATTTGTTAGTATACAGTATTTACATTATATCTCCGACCGGGAATGCCATTTGATCGGTAAACCGCGTCTGATTGCTATAGTTCTTTTAGACGGGTTTGCGAACGTGACATTCGCGTTAATGTTCTGTGTTGTGCTGTGATGTTGCGGATATGTCGTGGTGGATAGCAGGGTGCAATGATAGTGCAGTTTGGATTTATTTGTACATTTGTTATTGCGGGGCGAGCGTCCAACATGTGGACTGCCGTTACTGTCTGTTTGTATAATATTCTTTTGGGGCACGACCAGGTTGCGGTCGATGTACCTGTTGTACTATTTTTATTTCTGTACTAGGTTTATCCCGCGAAGGAGTGCACGGATAGCCGGGTTCTGGAGGGCAACGGGTCCGTATCTCATGGCTTTGAGAGGCAGAGGGACCTCACTCTAGAATTGGCAGACTATTCGCCGCACTCGTAGGGGGTACAGGTTGACCCAAGGAGGGGTGCTCAATTTACCGGATTCCGTGAAGTGCCGGGTGTTCCATTCACTATGCTGTGGGGACCACCTCGCTTCAGGTTTTGGCGGGTAACTTGCCGCACCCGTAGGGGTCTAGGTTTCATTGCACAGGTTATCCACACGACCAGGGAACGTCAGGTTTCAGCAGCGGCTCTGTGAAACCCGGGGATCCCAGATTATCTGTATTGTTCTGTGATGCTTATTACTTTTCTGTAATGTTGCATATTATCATGCCTGGAGCGATTATTGTATATTGGTATATATACTATTAGATGTTGTATATATTTTACACCCGCGCTAGTCCAGTCCCCGCTCTGTCGTTAGTTAAGTAACCTAACGGGTGACGACGGGACCCAGTGGCGAATGCGGATGGCATATATGTACATTTTATTTTCGTTCTTTTCTGGTGTGATTGATTGATGGGACTGCATTGATTCTTATCAATGCAAGGATAAAACAAACCTATATTTGATGTTGTTGGAACAAATTTTAAAAGGTGTTATTGCAAAGATGTTTCCTTTTGTTTTGCATAGCGATATTCAGTTAGAATATCCTGCACCTCATTCGACGAGGCAAGGGCTGATATCCCTTCACCGGGAAAAACCCCTTAGGCAGAAGTTTACGTCAGGGTAATAACTTTAATATAGTCGATTACAAGTTGCTTTACATCGCGGTATTCAGATGGAATATTCTGCACCTCATTCCACGAGGAAAGAGTCGAGATCCCTTCACCGGGAGTGACCTCTTTAGCAAAACGTTTTCGTCACTATATTTTATAAAAAGCTATCAGTTTCCTTCAACGAGATCAAGTTCATTACGTTAAAGGTTTTTCGCCAAAAAACCAGCCGTAGCCCTCCGTCATTTCTTATGGATAGTCAGTAGTATTCAAGCTATGTTTGTTGGCCAAAGTCAAGGCATAGTGTTTGGTAGCTGCTGATTATTCATCTGTTGCATAGATAGATGCGTTGGTTTGGGACAGTCGTTATGCCTTGTTGGCCAAAGTCAAGGGCATGTGCGGGTGGGTTCAAATTAACCTGGACAATGACGGGTAGAACTTGACATGTGACTTATGATTTGTTGGCCAAAGTCAAGGTCATAAGAGCATGAGGTAAAAATTACATCGGGAGTTTCAAACAGCAAACTTGTCAGGCATGCGCATACCTTCTGGAGTGTGATAACTTGAGTGGCTTCCATCAAGTTATCATGTGATGATAGTTGGATCCCGATTCTCACTGATGAGTTGGTTTACTCCTCGGGTGATCCTGACTAATTCTTCTTTCTGGTTTGGAGGAGAATTTGAGATAACAGTGGGAGGTTTTCTGATTAGATAAATTGATAACCATTCTGATCTAGGTTAGAGTGCACGCAGAGTGTTTCTTTTCTTCTCTCTCTCTTTGGCAGCGACCTTTGACCGACCCTAGACTTTGACTCAGTGACCAAGTTGACCGAACCTTCTTAAAATACTGGCTTTTGGATTGTCCAAGTTGCATAAGTCATTGCCACTCCTTCTTTTACCCTTTGAATTTCTCAGAACACCCCGTATTACTACGGATATCCACTTCCATTGGATAGATCCATCGTATGGTTATATACGAACTTGAAGGGACTTCTTCGAGGATGGATCCAGGTTCAGGAGAAATAGAATTAGTTTATTCAGTTGTCTTTTATTATCACCTTCTCTCAGGTTGCGAGAGCTCCTTCGTTTAGGAGAGTACACCTATTACGCTTATTGGATAGTCTTATTCCAAACTATAGGCTGGTGCCGAAAGGTAGGGAATGAAGAAAACCAATTAGCTTAAGTAGGATGTACAGAAGGTAATAACTAAAGACAAAATAAAGGGATTAGAAAGAGGGCAAAGTAAATTGCGACTATTATAATTCACGACCAAACCGCGTACTTCATCGCTACTCCTATTTCACCTTTGCTTTTTCCCCAGTTCGGGAGAAATAGAATAAGGTTTTATTCAGAAGTTTTTTATCATCACCTTCTCTCAAGATACGAGTACTCCTACGTTGAGGAGGGTACACCTATTATGCTTACTCGATAGTCTTCTTCCAAACCATAGGCTGGTGCCGAACGGTAGGGAAGGAAGAAAACCATTTAGCCTAACGATGGTGTACAGAAGGTAACGACTAAAGACAAATAAAGGGATTTGGAAGATGGCAAAGAAATATACGATTATAGTCATGAATTGGATTATGGAAGAGGCATTACTAAGAATACCAGGATACCCCTACGAAACATTTTAATGTTTCAGTTTCACTGCGCATTGTTAAAAGAAAACTGTTTTCCCGATTAGATACTTACTCCAGGGTATGTATTTACCAGGTTCCATTCTCATATCTGTATAGTTTTACAGATGATGAATGGGAGTAAGTTATTGGGAATTAGGTGATCATCCTCATTATATCGGAATTCGTTGTAATTGGTGATATTTGAGGAAATCGCCTGGGTACAGTTTTTTCAACCTACGATGCACAGGTTATGAGTTATTCAACTCAGCGGACTTATACAGAGTACTTTATGTTGTCCAGTGTCCGTCAGGACAAAGGGGTAGGTCCTCATACTATGTTCTGTTTACTTATGACTTCTCTAGTTTTTAGATAAGTGTTTCGTAGAAATACAATGTCTATGTTTTGAGAAGTTGTGGGTATAGGAATAAAGTAGAGAACCAGGTGTCGCAAGTATCAGGATTCTTCAAAGAAATTGAAGATGTAGATTCTTGTGACTGGTATTCAGTTGATAGTAATGGTTTTGAGAAACTTTTTTCTCTTTCAGGTTACTCATAATTGGATGGATTCCTAAGTTGAGTAATGCTGATTAGCCTTTCTCCATTAAGTTTATATGCACTGGAGACAGCTACATGTTTTGAATATGGTTCCAATTAAATTAGTGCCTCTATTTCTATATTAGATATAGAATGGTTCATATCTTAACAATGTTAAGATACGGGGAGTTGTCCAGCTTATGCTTAAAACCAGACACTGGATAACTCAAGGCACGTTTCTGTAATGGCTGTTTGTGGGTTGACCCTGGCTTTGACGAGGGTTGCCATTTCTACCATCTGGAAGATCAATAGTGATATTGTTCTTGACTCGCCACAGTTTTATTAAAATGGATTTTTTCAGAAAACAGTAGTGGGAGTATGGTAGAACTGGAAGTGATTCCAGAACCGCAAACAATTACGGAAAATTTAATAGGACCTATATATTCAATCAGCTTTGACATTCCAATAGCCACTCCGCAGATATAGCGGAAAAAGATCATCTAATTTTGATGTGACAGTCATGGGTTTGACTTCATCAGAATAGGGGATGGATCTGTTAAGAAGGTAGAAGGGTGTGATGTCCTGGTATTTGGATGACATACACAGAGTTGGAAGTAAAATTCCTATACTACGATCGGTTGTACTGTGGTCGTCACACAGTTGTTTCTTCACAAAGGACATGGATATAATATCAGACATTCTGGTTACTAGATCTATGGTTTTAGATCTAGATTTGGGTAGTTTCCCAATATGGGTACTTTGACAATATTCTAATAGTATTTTAGAATAGATGACTCCTGGCATGGTGGTGTACCTGCAAGTGATGGAGTCACCCTCTCTAAAGGTGTCTTAGAGACTAAAGAAGAGAGGGAAGTGCATGATTGGCAGATCACTTGCTTAGGCAATTGAGTCAATCATGAGATGTCAAGTACCACACCAGATGTAGTTTTTGCACTTGATGCGATAAGTTTATATTAATCCAATCCTGGAGAAACATAAGGAAGCGGTTTTAGAACATAAGTTCTTGTTCTACAGATTTGATGACGACAGCCTCCTTCGGGAGACGGTTATCATTCCAGGCTTCCAAGGTGACATGGATGACAGAGTGATTGTCAGAGTTATAGTTTTCCCTCTAACGAGGGACAGTATTATGGACAGGTGGTCCAAGAGGATACTGTGGGAGGCATGGTGCTGGATACTGATTAGGTTCAGTTATCGATACAGTCTAAGAATTTTGGATTTGGAGTTCATTTATGAACTAGGTCCCATCAGACATCCAGACATATTCTAAGACAGGTATTACTCGATTCGGGAGATGGCTTTCTCCGTGAACTTGAGATTAAGAGAGACATAGAAAGAAACATCAGGGCGGATCCACTCACTGAGGCTATTTCTCAAACACAAGAGTTTTACAAACTAGCTTTGTGAAACTGATTAGTAGAGGAGTTGGGTGTTCGGTATCACACGGGCTGTGAGTATGCGACATCGCAATAATTAGCCTTGAGTGCAAGTGGGAGATTGTTGGAGATAGTGCCCTCAAAGTCAATTATTGGATCGCAGGTACGTGATTACAATGATTGAGGCAGGACCTATACCGATATGACAGTCTTACTCGAGATGATAGTATTCTATCTGGTTTGTCTTTATCATCGTATATATGCTTTAGTTCACTATTGCATGATTGATAGAGCCCATAGGATTCTTGCTTGACTACCAGCAGTATGATGGTGATCATATACGTGGGAGCTGGGGTCTGTAAGCACATCCTTAAAAGTGTCCATAGTCGTGGGAGTTTCGAGACAGGGCATCGATACTCCAGAGTAGACTAGTGTATACAGTCGAGACCCCGACGAGGGGCGGTGGCCGGTCTCACAAGCCACTGGTGTCAGTTGGATCACCTAAGATGTATACAGGTGCTCATTGAGTTATGAGTACACCGGACAGGACTCGCCGGGAATCTGCTAGTTGGTATTATACATATCGTCAGATAGCAATTCCCTGGTGACATGTGTACAGGTTAGTTCATCGACCTGAGGTCGTCATTTGTCTCGTGTGAGTTCCCACTGTGCTTTGATTTCTACCCTACCACGGCTCAAAGGAGTCGTGCAAACAGGTCTTTTTTGGGTACAGTCCCGAGCCACATTGGAGGCAAGTGAGCGGATCGTCGGGGATTCGTCTCTCCCGGTATTGGGGGTTGATGTCGCGCAGTGCACGGGTGGCCATCACTAGGAATCCTCGGCCGAGGTAGTGGAGGATTACTGATTTGGATCAGTAGTTTCTCAGGTGGTGATGGGCTTCATGCCGACACGATTTATCGCGTTATTAGGGGTCTGACTTTATCCACCCCCCTAGACTCGATATGCGATACTCTTTAGACGAATGGACCGGACTGTATATACATTGTCACTGTCAGGCTCAGTAGGGTTTATAGATGAGTTCGCTCGTCAGCTTCCCTTCCAGTCAATACATAGGCAAAACGTTACGTGCAGCTAGTACCTCTGACGTGCTAAAGATTATACCCAGTGCCGATGTGTTGATGAGTCATTAGAGTTCCCCACAGACACTTTCCCAAGTTCGGGCGAAACGTTGTAGAGGCCGTATAGTGTTATGGCAAGGTTCGGAAAAAGCATGTGCATTTTCGCACGTGTCTTTTTTCGGGCAGATAATACTGGTAGGCTTTGGTTTAAGCCGGAACCCAGTATTATACTGTGTAGATATAATATCTTTTTCTCAGTTGCATTTTTATTCGGTCGTAATACAAATGCGGGTATGTTTATACTGATACGGGGTTATCCTGAAATTCGTTTCAGGATCACTTTTTGAAGTTGCCAGTTTTCAGTTTTCTATCAGCCGTATTTAACAGTCGGTTAAATACGGATTTATCTTTTCTCCTAGTGGGTGAGTCATAGGGTGAGTCATGCTTCTAGAAGGTTCTTGAAGTGATGACAAGGTTAGTGACTCATGGTTGCTTTAAATGTTCATTTATTGCAAGTGTGACTAAGCTTAATGATTCATCACTTTCTTAAATGCATTCATACTAGGTGTTATGATAAGTATTAAGCTTATGGTCACCATTTTCCCTCCTACACTCACCCCCCCACCTCCTTTAAATGGCCGGCCCCTTCCCCCCCTCTCACTCACTCACTTGATGGTTGTGGTTTTGTGAAAAGATTAAGGATTTTGGTTCATGGAAATTGATATACTTCATTTCTCATTTCGTATCAATCCAAAAGGCAACTTCATTAACCGTTCGTCCATAGCCTTGGACGTAACGAGACAAAGTGTTCTACTCATTCTCTACTTCATCTTGGTCGTCTCTTTTAGCAAACTTGACGATCGAGTTGCCTCGGTTCAGAGGCGGGAGCCCGTTTAAAGACCCGTCGACGTGGTGCCACCCAGACGACAAGATTGGAGATCGAGGAGATCGGAACAGCCGCAACAAAGCGTGGGATGATGGTTGAAGACCGAAGGACTCGGATCATTCGGTATAACATTTCTACCCCTTTGTAGTTTGTTAGTTTAGCTTTAATGGCAGATCCGGGTTACGGTACACGATAGCGCCAGTTTCGTTAAAAAGTTTTTGTTCCGCATTTGGCATCTGTTAGACTGCCGGGGCGCTACCGTGGACTTACAGAATTGTGTGGAAATTGGGATAAGTGATGATTGTGTTGACAAACCCTACCTATTTAAGTGTTATTAGGGTCACTTGAACTGAGTTTAACCCAGATTTCACTAAAATACCATAGGGTTTGCCTTTTGTGCTAAATTGGTGTTTTTAAGCGATATTTGTGACATTCTGTGATCTGCTTTTGACCCGGGATCTTCAGGTTAAAATTAAGAAAACTGGGGCATGCACACTAGGTCTAGAACACAACACCAGAACACGAGCCCCTTAATCTTACTTTGGGCCGCAGATTTATTGCGTTTGGCCGCAATTTGTGGCCAAGTTGGGGTCTGGGGTGTTGAGGTCTTGGCTAGGGTTCTCTGCTGTGTTGTCTAGTGTTTTGGCATGTATAGTTTTGTAATATTTGACCTGTAGGAAAATCTGGGATCAAATACCGTTTTTCATGTCCATTGTGTTTGCGCGATACGCGCGATACGTGAGTGGGTTCTGCAATCCAGCGTATCGCGGCGTGTTGCGATGGTTTTAGACGCGTATACACACGATTCAGCATATCGTGCACACGCGCGTTTACTTCGTGACGCGAGTTTCTCGTTTTGATTCGATATCGCGTTTTGCGGAATATTTGGCTTATTTATGATTTCCATGTCTTATTTGCAGGTTTGCAGGCAGGAACTACGGACACTACTACAGGGGGGAGCAGATGGTAGGAATCACCTAGCGTGGAGCGTAGGTGAGTAGATTTAACATCTACAAGGGAATCGCCCGCATGGCGTTATGCGTCTGGGCCTAGGATTCAAATACCTGTCGCATATTCTACGTCATTGTTAGAATTGCGCCTTTACTGTTTTTTTTCTTGATATAGTTGTACTGTGACTAGCAGCCGAAGGACACTGCACATATTATTGACAGTTCATGTTGCACGAGCACGGATTGTATGCTACACACACACCGTCAATAATTGCCATGTCACACACAACCCCTTAGTGATACTATATTGCTTATCATACATGACATCTATCTTATCGGTATACCTGTAGTGTATTTTTACCATTAGTGATAGGTACATATACACCTTGCGATACAGCTACAGGTATACCATGCACATATTTTACTTATACCCGGGGGGTATCCTTCATATTCTACTTATACCCGAGGGGGTATATGTCACGACCCCGCAAGGTACGGAACGCGACCGGCACTTAGATTACGAAACGTCTCAAGGCGTCCGTAAAATAAGTAAGCCGAAGCCCAGAACACAAAACCCAATTAAGATTTTTAGAGTGAAGGAAAATCACATTATTTAAGCATTTACTTTATTACTTAATCAAATTGCCTTTTTAAAATAACTTTTCTTTTTCACAAAATTCCAGCAGAATTTCACTTGTAAAATCAGCCCCAACGGTACAAGCAAAATATAAATGAATAACAGTGCATAAGAAATAGCATGTCGACTCAAGTGAGCTCGACCCCGATATATCATAAAATAAATCCCCAAGTCTCACAATCTCACATCTAGGTCAATATACAGTAATCCAAATAAAACGGGTACAACTGAAATGATAGTAGCAGTAGATGGAGTGTTCTAGATACAATAGAGATATAAGGTGGTACAAAATGATAATAACCCACCTAAGAGCAAAAGCCTCGAGTCCTGGAAAAAAGGGCAAAATGAGCAAAAGTGTCCGCCGCTACAGTGCTGACGGAACGGGCCTGCAGAAAAGCTGTGGCACAACGGGGGTGAGTTGCCAGCTCGTGAGTAATAAATAACATCTACTGAGGCTATCGTATGTATGTACACAAGTATCCTAGCATCCCTAAAACAGGTATAGCTACATGTGCTAGCAGGTATATATGCATCAACAGTATACTAACAAGTATGTATGTCACATGGATGTAATAACAGGTATGTATGCCACATGAATGTACTATCGTGTATGTATGTTATATGTGTCAACTCAAGATCTTATCATGCAGGTATAAGAATTGTTCCTTCCTTTGTTTTGAAACTTTTTTTGGTTAAACATCAGCATAATATCCCAGAAATCAATAAAATCTGTGTCCAGCAACGACACCTCAAAACAGTCCAAATCTCATATATCCATGTCCAGTATCTCTGGCCTCAGCCATCCGGCTGATCCATATCAAATATCAATATCCCAATCCAGCGGCCACGGTCGGTATCCTCTGGATATCCTCCGCGCCAAATGAAGTCACCGGTAGGTAGTCCGTCCCCTGCCAGGCTCAACGCCATCATCTGCGATCCTCTTGTCCCGGGGTACCTTACCGGGCCCACCATGTACCCGTGACGGTTCCTCCATTCCTCGG